>JABWTJ010000049.1:600000-1184600 GCA_016801875.1 Solanum sitiens | reverse complement strand
ATCTTTCAGCATAATTAGGAGAATAGTGACCAAGTTTATCATCATCCAGAATTTCTTGAATAAATATATACAAAATTCGCCAATCCAAACATGATCAAAGAGAGGAAAACAAATGGGTTGAAGTCTTACCTTAATTCTGGAAATTTATCCTCTAAACTTGTACTTCAAGAATTCAAACTCTCCTTCAAACTTCTTACTTGAAAAATGAGACAGCACTCAAGAATCCCTAAGGTGTTTTAGGGCTGCTTATTGAAGCCAAGAGAGACCAAGAAAGAAACTTAAGAAAATCTGAAATTTTTGCAAGTTCAAAATGGAGAATAAGACTTGATCCTTATCCTTTGAAAAAGGAGGTGTTATGGCCGACACTCTTGACCAATTTTGGTCCATATAATGTCAAGTAGGTGCCCCACCTGCTGTCCTTTTAACTTGGGCCCTGTTGACTTAAATATTATTGGACCTTGGCTGTTCCCTTTTTCCTTTGGTCTTTTAATCAGATTGGACAGGACAGATTGTGCAAGTAGGTGGTACAACACTTGGCCCATAACAGGTAAAAAAACAAATCTTAGGAGGTCATGTACTTACTTAGTTTCACTTGGGATTTATCCATAATGGCCAATTGGCAGATTTGGCTGTTGGGCCTTCTTTCATTCACATTTTCTTTAATAGGTTTGGGCTTCAAATGAGCCCCTAAATATAAGCCTAAATCTGGTCAATCAAACTTGGGCCCTTTAACTATAATATAGATCAAGTAGGTGATGCAACTGCTAGCTCAATTACCACCTTACTATAATTACTTAAATACTTTCCATCGGAGTTAACTTGCAATACATATGCTAAAACGTGCAAGGCATTACATCACCTTCCAAGCTAGTTTAAACCAACACTAATCATGTAAGAAACATGATCCCTCACCTACACTATAAGTATATGTCAAGTATAACATGAATAGAACTACCACATACAAAAATACAGGCCGTTACAACATTACACTTCAAGTACATAGCACACAACACATAATAACATAGGAGACAAGACAATATATACAATTTAATCAAGACTCCTAACTTTGGGTATTTACACTATCATATACGGGGTACATAGGTAAGGGCTATCAACCTTTTTAACACATAAATGGCAGCACCTATACTTTACCTAACATGATTATACTCATGCTCAAACAATAGCCACACAACCTAATTCACAACTAGAATAGGAAAGTAGGCATAAGCTTCTCATAGTATCATCTTAAGCACATATTCATAAGTTCATCAATTTGCCTTCAAGGCCATGGTCAACACATATATAATGACAATAGAGTAAACACCGCCACCATAAGTGTACCATACCACACAATGCCATACAAGGCTTCATCAACATTTCTATAAAGAATAGAGAAGTAGAAGAGTAGAGGAAATAGGCATTCTTATCAACTCCTCAACCTTTGATCCTCATTGATCAATACACCTTGTTTATCCATAATTCATATATATGGCAGTAGCTAAATGTACTTTAAACATATAAGAAACCATGTACAAGTCCCTACGAGATTATACCATAACATAATACAACATATCAACATACTAGGAAAGTAGAAGAACATAGATCCTTAGCTAACTTCCCTTACATTGATTTTAGATCATAGTTCATACATATATAAGTCTAAGGCAGTATCTAAACCTACATTTAACCATATTGAAATCATGATTACATACTCTCAAGATTTAGGCTACAACATAGGCATTTAGGCTTATCAATTTGCTAGAGTATGGAAGACTTTATCAATACTATGAACTATCTAAAGGTTTGGTCATCATTCATATTTCATCAATAATATACTCATTAGGCAGTATCTAATTAGATAAGAAATCAAGACTAAATCATGCTTCATCTAATGACAATTCAAGATACATCACCCACTTAGTCTCTTGACTTCATAGCCTAAAGGAATCTATATCCATTCATGCAAGCCCTTCTTAATTTGAACACTGAGGATTTATACCTACAAAAATCATCCATTACATCACCCTAAAACAGTAGCTACATCAGTTCATACAAAATCAAGAGTCTACACAACCGATATCACAATCAACTTCAAGACAACATGTAGAAACACAGGCTATTCATACTCAAAACTTCATATATTTATCATCATGGACTGATCATCATTAATTCACCATCAATTAATGTGAATAACAATAACCACAAGCAATTCAATGTAAGAGAATCACCAATTAATCAAGAACAAGCCATAATCACAAAGCCCATGCAAAAGCTAAACCAATTTTGGAAGGAACATGGGTTCATCATGCAATTGGAGTAAGATCACATTCAAATCACTGTATTAACTTCCATTCATAATGACCAAATCATTAAAAACGTTTTGAGAAAGAACCCATGGCTAGATTGGAAGATTGGAAACTTGATCATAAGATTTCTTTGAAAAACATTGAGAATAACTCTCCAAGTGGAAGGTTAATTGAAGATGAAGGATTGCCATACCTTATATAAATGAAAACCTCTAAAACTTCATGATTCATCCATAGAAAATCCATCTCCAAGCAGCTCTTGAGCTTCACCAACAATGGTGGTTTTAGAGAGAACATTTTTGGGAGGGAAAGGCTTTAAACATGTGAGAGGATTTATGAATGAGTTGATCACGTTTTAGAAGACTTTTATACACCTAAAATTAACTAAATAAACCTGTTATAGTCAGGTTAGGACGTGGGGTGAATTTCCCATTCACCCCTTTATTTAACAGAACGCAGGCTGCAAGAACTGCAGGCACCCACGACGAGGGGCTCGACGGGGCGTCATGGCCATGACGGGCCGTGGCTGCCTCCGTCGCCCATGACTTAGCCAAAATATTTGCTTAAGACCTGCCCAAGGCAAGTCCCCTTCGATGAGACCTGCTCGACGGGCCGTTGGGGGACCAACGATCCGTCGTTGGGTCCGTCAAGGGACACTGCCCAGGCAGTGTCTAGGCAGCTTTGGGATCCTTCTTTTGGGGCCTCTTGCGGGGCCCTTTAGAAGTCGTACCCGGACGTTTCCAATGCAATTACAAACCTTAACATGTTATAGACCTTCCACATAAGTTTCATCCAAAAAAAAACACCTAAAAGACGTCCAAAGAGGTTTAACCCCAACATGACATACGATGAACGTCTTAGGGGCTATCTTTCGAACGCCTCGAACGTTCTTGGGTGTTTGACCTCCGAACTTCACGAAACTTCATATAGCAACATTAAACATCATTTAAACCATTTCAAGACTTATTAGACTCAGTTCATACAATTTAGGCATGCATACACACATGAGGCACATAAGCGACTATTCGTCGAACGTCTTGGACGTCCCTTGACGTTCGACTTCCAAATATTTTCCAACTTTGCACACTGCCTCTATACCACATAATAAGGCATTTTAGGACCTTATAACATTAAGACGAACATGTTAGGATCTAGACATCTTATCTCATTTTCGGGGTCTTACAAATTAACTGATTAAAAATTAGAGTAAATAAGGAGGGGCATTATGTTAACTTATATATAATGATAATCTGATTTTTACCATTTAAATTGTGTTGAATACGTCAACAACAATTCCCACAAAAGGGGCGCACAACTAACACTATGAGTGTGCTTCATGCCCACTCTTAATTCTTTATATTACTCCTAAAAACATTTTCAGCTTTACCTCACAATTCAAAAACAGAAAATAAACGTAAACTCACCGTTCTAAAAGTATTCTTGGCTGCATCCATCAAAAAACAAAAGGAAGAATTCGTACGCCTAAGTGTTTTAAGTAAAGAACTTCACTTGGGAACAAGAATCAAAGCTCGGAGGTTTGTGGGTGGGTGGGGACGTGTGGTTGTGGCTGGTTGTCAAGGATGAAAAGGTATAGGTTTTCTTATCTCTTGGTCCCTTTCCCAAGAGTCCCCTAAGGTTTAGTTTATGTCCAATCAAAAAACTAAGGTTGTCCTCCGTTGCATGCCCCTGTCATTTGATCCTATGAACGAATTGATGCATGTGTTGGTATGACTTCTGGTAGATGATTTTAGGAATGATTGTGATTGTGTGCAATTTGTGTTTCGGGATGTTTATGATTTGTTATGTACGTCCGAATGTTGAATGTCATATGTGCACAAAACATGCTATTTTTCCGTAATTGTATTGTTACGGTTCAATTGAAGAAAATGGTGAATCATATGTTATGTAATGTTGTGTGTTTAACATGCAAAAAGAAATCGTGATGTTCATGAACAAGAAAGTGAAAGTAAAGTCCTTAATTAATTGGTTAAAAGTTATGTAAAACTATGAGTTAAACGCCTAGGCTAAATGTAAGAAAGTGAATTGGAATTTTATGTTAATTGAACATGGTTTCGGCTAGTCACTAGTATAAATGAAGAGAATTAGATGCTGCCATTTAGGGTGGATCTCGAGACCTTAAGGTCCTAATACTAAGAGAAGAAGCCTTAAATTAAAAGAAAAGAAAATAGGGTGAGAGAGGGGATTCGAACCCGGCTTATTGAAACAAGCCTTAAATTAAAAGAAAATGAAAATAATGTGAGAGAGGGGGGATTCGAACTCGGTTCCTTGGCCAAGGGTGTGAGATACATAAATCTCACACCAAAATAAATTAATAAAAAATTGAGGCCACTGGGATTCGATCCCAGATCCTCTTGGCCGAATGAATGAAGTCACCTAGCACTCTAAATAATAAAAAATAAAGTGCTTCCCAAGGATTTGAACATGGCTCCCCTTGACCGAAATTGTGAGACACATAAGTCTCACATGTAATGAAATAAAATGCAGCTAGTAGGGATCGAACTTGAGTCCCTTGGCTGAATGTGTAAAATGCATAAGTCTTACACAACATATACTTAGATTGTCATGAAACAGTTAGTCAATTATGAGTAACCCGAAATGGGTAATACCATGAGTTAATGGTAAGATTAATAAATGAACAATCACTGAATGAGGTGAGTAATTATATTATACTATGATGCTAATGAAAATAGTGACAACATGATAAGAGGCTAAGACTAATGGTGAGACAAGTCTCAATCAAGCCTAAGTAAAGGTCACCAAAAGTACTCACCTAAGAGAGTGTTGAATATTAAGAGACAAGTCTCAGTCACATTCTATATGTAAGTGTAAGGACAATTCACACTTAATACGTAAAGAAGAGATGAGAAATGATCTAATGAGCTATGAATACCTCATGCTAAGAAGGAAGCTTCAATGATGAATGAGTTGAATGTAAATAGGAACTTTAAACTAAGCATCGATAGGCTAGCTGTGAGTGGTGATGCCTTCCTTCTGGAAGGGCGGAGGTTCACATAAATCTCATGAGATGAGACTGTCCACCAAGGTGGGTATGGTTCTCCCTAAATCTCCTAGTCTTTGAACTATGTTGCCCACATAGGGAACTATCTTGGTTCGAACCCATAAAGCTAGCATGTTTCGGTTTCACTTTGACCAGTGACTCCACCTCTTTTCGGTGTGGGGAAGACACCGGATTTCATGATGCTCACATCTATGTAGGTTAAGTTTGGAAGTTCCTCAAAGTATTAAGGACAATTAAATGAATGATACCAAAGGTGTTTGTGCAAGACAATCAAGAGGTGAAACCGGATTCAAGTAATGACATTAGGTCATTCTTGGTCATTGCACTTCATGATCCCGATGAGAGTCTTAAACTTCATCTTAGGTATAGAAGGTGTTCACATAAACATATGAATGAATGAAATGAATAATATGAAGTAAAGATGAACGAATGAAGCAGGCTCTATGTTTGGTAAAGGAGACCCTCGGGTTGTGATCCCATATGTTGGGCCCTCACTTGAGATGTCTTAATGCTACGTCCATGATTCCAAGGTCTCATGGATATGAAATGTATACTCTATGAAACATGAAATGTATATTATGTGAGCCTATGTGTGTATGATGTGTGACATATTCATGGTATGACCTTCCTATTACGAAATAGTCAAAGTCAATAGACTTGACCTTCTAAGAAAGCATGTTGATTAGGAAGAGTCATTCTTGTTCATGCATTACCGTTATGTGTTGTTGCATGTACCCATACTTAGTACAAGTGTGTACTAATTCCATACGTTATTACTATTTTATGTGCAGGCTCAGGTGGACGTTGAGGGTATCATTATAGCTGTTCGGACTCAGAGATTTCATCCGAACTTGGTAGGTCCTCATGCATTCGCGGATGCCTGCCTTTATATTTCTTGCTAAGTAGTAGGTTTTAACTAGTGGGGTATGTTCCACTAGTGTTTCTTTCCTGTTTTATTCAGACGCTTGTAATGATGCCGTTTTCGCAAGTATTACTTATGACATGAGATTCCATTTCTTTCAAGTTGCATGATCTTATAATTAGATGGATGATGTATGAGCAATGAACTTTCTTACAAATATGCGTTTATATGAAGTCTATGTATACTTCAACTATAAACAAAAAGTTTTAAATTTTTCGCTAAAATTAACCATATGAATGTGATGAATGCAAGAAGAGGCTTGTCTGCGACCTCTGTGAGGTCAACGATGCCGGTTGCGATATGGATTCTTGAATCCGGGTCGTGACATTTATGTCTTGTATGGGCTTAGTCTCAAGTTTTGTAACCTCTAAAGTTTAGATGGTTCAAGGGGTAATAGTAAAGGTTTAATGTTTTGATGAAAGTCTTCTGCTTGTGTATTGTTTATGAAAAGAGTTCTTCGAGTGTGAAGAAAGTTTTAAATTCTTACTCATTTTAGTATGTTATTACGCAATGAATGATATGAGAGGCTTAGATGAGACTTCATGAAGTCTCATTTGCCATGTGAAGAACTCAAGGACGCTCTAACTTCTAGGGTGTACTTGAGGGTCGCGACAAATTTCTTCTAGACAAATATATGGTAATCCTTCATCTCTAGCTCGAGGGTGAATTGGTATATTCACCCAACGTCCAAATAAGGGCTTGGGCGGTTACTTAGTGTTATTTTAGGTATTTTAAATAACTATATAAGTCCTAAACATCTAGATGAATTAATTCTTCCAAACCCTAAACCCTAAACCCTAAGTCCTAAACAAATTCTCTGGAACTCCATTGGAGTTAAAACTCAAGGAAGAGGTTGGATTGGAGATTTGATTGGTGATTCTTCATAAAATTGGTCGATTAACTTCAGTAAGGTATGACTTTTTCATCCTTAAAACTCAATTCATCAAGGAGTCAAGTTCAATGTGATTTTCTTAAGACTTCTAAAGATGAGTTTGTCCAATTTCATGATCTAGCCATGGGTTATAGAATAAAACGTTTTAGATCATTGATTTATTATTGCATTGATGTTAATTAGGTGATTCTAACCTAAAATATTCATGAACCCATGCAAAACATAATCTCTTCAAATTGACTATATTTTGGATATGATGATCTTCTCTTAATGCTTATGAATTCTAGTGTAGTTTTCTATGGGCTTTTGAATGATGTAAGAATTATATTGAATTGATGTATAGGATTTCTTTTATTGATAAATCTGTATTGAATTACTTTAGATTCATTGAGTATTGTGATTTATGCATTGAATTGATGATCTTGGCCATGGGTAAGGGCCTATTGGTACTGTATTGGATTATTTAGCTATGGATTGAAGTGGAGAGAATGTATTGGTGGTACGCTGTCCTAATTATCTTTATATAATATAATGTAGGTCTTGAATTATGTTGTGATTGGTATGGTCCACTTATGGTGGTGGTGCTATGTGAATGATGTGGCCTTGTCGGCATTACTTTATGTATTATGATGATCATGGAGTTGTCGTCAACTACTTGAAATATTATGATGATTTGTGTAGTTGATTATTTGAATCATGATCATATCTACCTATATGCGAAGTAATGTGGAAGTATGTGTTCTCTTATTGAAGTTATAGGTGATCATGTTATACTATGACTATGTGCTTGTATGTGTAGTCTTAGAGTTGATACATGATTGTTCCTAACTTGGCTATATGAGTCTATAAAGATTATGTTGATGATGTTAAAGTAATGAATAGGTTGAGATAAGGTTGATAAGGGTCATTCCTAAGTGTCTAAAGAATGTTAAGCTATATATGTAAAGTGAAATATGAGTGTGAGGGAGTATAGTCTCAAATTTAATTCCTTGGCCAGGTATGCTCCTAATGTAGTAGCTACTATGGAGGATAGAGTTCATCGTTTTGTGGACAGGTTAGATTCATATCTGGTTAGAGACTGTACAATTGCTTCATTAAATAAAGATATGGATATAGCAAGGATGCAAGCTTTTCCACAAAAATTGGAGGATCAAAGGCAAAGAAGAAGAACACAAGAGTTGGAAACAGGGCATTCTAAGAGGGCCAGATCAATGGGGCAGTTTACACCATCCCAAGGTGAGTTTAGGCCTCGGTTCTCTAATAGACCACCTAGGCCATCATCTTTCTACTCTACAGCTAGTGCTCCACCACGGTTCCAAGGGTTTAGAGGCAATCAGTTTGGGCAAAGAAGTGAAAGCCAAGGCAGTTATCAAGAGCAAGGAAGTACGAGCCAATCAAGGCCTCCACGACAGCCTTGTAAACAGTGTGGGAGGAATCATCTAGGTGCATGCAGGTTTGGGACGGATGTTTGTTTTTGGTGTGGCACACCAGGGCATATGATGAGAAACTGCCCTCATAGGGGAGTGGGTGGCGTTGTTCAACCAACTAGATCAGTTGTTGCGTCGACCTCATCAACCCCTTCTTTAGGTAGGGGACTACATATGCCTGCAGGTCGGGGTAGAGGAGCTAGGGGAGCAGCTAGTTCTAGTGGAGGTCAGAATCGCACATATGCACTAGGGGATCGACAAAATTTAGAAGCCTCGCCGGATGTGGTTACAGGTACATTGTCCATCTTTTCACATATTGTATATGCATTAATAGATTCGGGGTCTACACTATCATATGTTACACCATTGATTGCTGGAAAGTTCAAAACAACACCAGAATTATTAGCGAAGCCATTTGAAGTGTCTACACCGATTGGTGAATCTATTATAGCTAGGAGAGTTTATCGTAATTGCATTGTAACTGTTTGTGATTGCGATACATTGGCTGACCTTGTTGAGCTAGACATGGTAGATTTTGATGTTATAATGGGTATGGATTGGTTAGCTTCTTGTTATGCCACAGTAGATTGCCGAACTAAGATAGTGCATTTCCAATTTCCAAAAGAGATAGTCCTCGAATGGAAAGGTAATATTGGGATGCCAAGAGGTAAATTTATTTCTTATCTTAAATCAGAGAAGATGATTTCCAAAGGATACATATGCCATTTGGTTAGAGTGAAAAATGTAGATGCAGAGCCACCAACCCTTCAATCCATTCCGGTGGTAAATGAATTTCCAGATGTGTTTCCTGAAGATCTTCCCGGTTTGCCTCCAGAACGAGAAGTAGAGTTCGGTATTGATGTGCTTTCAGATACTCAACCTATCTCAATTCCTCCATATAGAATGGCTCCGGCAGAATTACGAGAGTTGAAGGAGCAGTTAAAAGACTTATCACAGAAAGGATTCATAAGGCCTAGTGTGTCACCATGGGGAGCACCAGTTTTATTTGTACGCAAAAAAGATGGCTCATTAAGAATGTGTATCGACTACCGGCAGTTGAATAAGGTAACAATTAAGAACAAATATCCCTGATCTGTTTGATCAATTACAAGGTGCTAGGTGTTTTTCAAAGATCGACCTGAGGTCAGGTTATCACCAAGTGAGGGTCAAGGACAAAGATATACCCAAGACAGCTTTCCGAACACGGTATGGTCATTTTGAGTTCTTAGTCATGTCATTCGGGCTAACAAATGCACCAGCAGCTTTTATGGATTTGATGAATAGGGTGTTCAAGCCATTCTTAGATGTGTTTGTGATAGTGTTCATAGATGACATTTTGGTGTATTCAAGATCGGAAGAGGATCATGCTAATCACTTGCGGCAGGTTTTACAAATTCTCCGTGGTCGTAAATTGTATGCAAAGTTCTC
Source organism: Solanum sitiens (assembly GCA_016801875.1). Classification (NCBI taxonomy): domain Eukaryota; kingdom Viridiplantae; phylum Streptophyta; class Magnoliopsida; order Solanales; family Solanaceae; genus Solanum; species Solanum sitiens. The sequence continues at coordinate 1,174,585 of JABWTJ010000049.1, read as the reverse complement.
TAAATGTGAGTTTTGTTGAAATCTGTGGCATTCCTAGGTCATATCGTATCCGAGGAAGGAATAAGGGTTGATAACCAGAAAATAGAAGCCGTGAAAAAATGGCCAAGACCTACAACGCCTAAGGAGATCCGTAGTTTTCTTGGATTGGCAGGTTATACAGAAGGTTTGTTGAAGGATTCTCTTCCATGGCTGCACCCTTAACAAAGCTAACACACAAAGGAACCAAGTTTCTGTGGAGCGATGAGTGTGAAAGAAGCTTCCAAGAGCTGAAGAGTAAATTAACTTCTACACCTGTCTTGGTACTTCCAGAAGGTACAGAAGGCTATGTAGTGTATTGTGATGCTTCGGGAGTGGGCTTAGGTTGTGTATTGATGCAGCATGGTAAAGTTATAGCTTATGGCTCAAGGCAGCTGCGGCCACATGAGAAAAATTATCCAACCCATGATCTAGAGCTAGCAGCAGTTGTGTTTGCTTTGAAGATATGGCGCCACTACTTGTATGGAGTTCATGTTGACATATACACTGATCACAAAAGCTTGCAATATATTTTTAAGCAAAAAGACTTAAATCTGAGGCAGCGAAGGTGGCTGGAGCTATTAAAAGATTATGACATTGACACCTTATATCATCCCGGTAAAGCTAATGTAGTAGCTGATGCTTTAAGCCATAAAATAATGGCAACCACTTATGGGAAGTCTATGGAAAGACAAGGAATGACTAAGGATCTTTCCCAACTAGCTAACTTGGGCGTTCGCCTTCTTGAATCTCAAGACGAAGGGGTAATTGTGCAAAATGCGGCAGAATCCTCGTTAATAGTGGAAGTAAAAGAGAAGCAGTACACTAATCTAATTCTTTTACACCTTAAAGAGAATGTACTACATGGTATGACAAAGGCGTTTGAGCTTAAGCAAGACGGAGTACTTCGATGTCAAAACAGATTGTGTGTACCTAATATAGATGAACTAAGAAAGAGGATCATGATGGAAGCACATAATTCAAGGTACTCTGTTCATCCGGGGTCAACTAAAATGTATCATGACTTGAAAGAAATGTATTGGTGGGGAACATGAAGAAGAACATTGCAGAATTCGTGGCTCAGTGTCCAAACTGTCAACAGGTAAAAGTAGAACACCAAAAGCCCGGAGGTTACATGCAGCGTATAGAACTTCCAATTTGGAAATGGGACATGATCAACATGGATTTTGTTACTGGTTTGCCTCGCTCATTCCGAAAGTTTGACTCCATATGGGTAATAGTTGATAGACTTACCAAAGCAGCACACTTCTTGCCGGTGAAGACTACTTATACAGCTGAAGAGTATGCGAGGTTGTACATTAAAGAGATAGTTCGACTACATGGATTGCCAATCTCTATAATATCGGATAGAGGAGCTCAATTCACAGCAAATTTTGGAAGTCATTTCAAAAGAGTTTGGGAACACAAGTGAATTTAAGTACAGCCTTTCATCCTCAAACGGATGGTCAGGCAGAACGTACGATTCAGACACTTGAGGATATGCTGCGAGCTTGTATATTAGATTTCAAGGGTAGCTGGGATGATCACCTACCACTTATTGAATTTGCTTATAACAATAGCTATCATTCGAGCATTAAAATGGCACCTTATGAAGCTTTATATGGTCGAAAGTGTAGATCACCAATTGGCTGGTTCGAAATGGGTGAAACTTCCTTATTTGGGCCAGATCTTGTTCATCAAGCTATGGAAAAAGTCAAAGTGATACAGCAGCGGCTAGAAACAGCTCAAAGTCGACATAAATCATATGCAGATATTAGAAGGAGAGGACTAGAATTTTCTATAGGGGATTGGGTGTTCTTGAAGGTGTCTCCGATGAAAGGGGTAATGAGGTTTGGTAAAAAGGGAAAGCTGAGTCCACGCTATATAGGGCCATATAAGATTATCCAAAAATTTGGCCAAGTAGCCTATGAGTTAGAGCTACCACAAGAGCTTTCATCAGTTCATCTGGTGTTCCATGTCTCAATGCTACGGAAATACGTAGGTGATCCATTTCGTATTACTCCTACTGAAGACGTACAGGTTACAGGAGATCTCACTTATGAAGAAGTACCCATTGCTATTCTAGATCGACAAGTTAGGAAGTTAAGAAATACAGAAGTAGCTTCTGTAAAAGTTCTATGGAGAAACCAACAAGGAGAAGAAGTTACATGGGAAGCAGAAGAAGCAATGAAATTGAAGTATCCTCACCTCTTCCACACTGGTGGGAATGATAAAAATGTTAGTGGAGGCATTGACAAGTAAGTATAAGTCTATATGTTCAATGTGATTAATAGTAGTACTAGCTTAGGCTTGAACTTGTTTAGGCCGCACAACCATGCTAACATTCGAGGACGAATAATCTAAGGGGGGAAGGATGTAACGGCCTGTATTTTTGTATGTGGTAGTTCATTCATGTTATACTTGACTTATACTTATAGTGTAGGTGAGGGATCATGTTTCTTACATGATTAGTGTTGGTTTAAACTAGCTTGGAAGGTGATGTAATGCCTTGCACGTTTTAGCATATGTATTGCAAGTTAACTCCGATGGAAAGTATTTAAGTAATTATAGTAAGGTGGTAATTGAGCTAGCAGCTGCATCACCTACTTGATCTATATTATAGTTAAAGGGCCCAAGTTTGATTGACCAGATTTAGGCTTATATTTAGGGGCTCATTTGAATCCCAAACCTATTAAAGAAATTGTGAATGAAAGAAGGCCCAGCAGCCAAATCTGCCAATTGGCCCATTATGGATAAAGCCCAAGTGAAACTAGGTAAGTGCATGACCTCCTAAGATTTGTTTTACCATGTTATTGGGCCAAGTGTGTACCACCTACTTGCACTAATCTGTCCCAAGCTGATTAAAAGAACAAAGGAAAAATGGACAGCCAAGGTCCAATAATATTAAGTCCAAAAGGGCCCAAGTTAAAAGGAAAAGCAGGTGGGGCACCTACTTGACATTATATGGCCCAAAATTGGTCAAGAGTGTCGGCCATAACACCTCCTTTTTCAAAGGATAAGGATCAAGTCTTATTCTCCATTTTGAACTTGCAAAATTTCAGATTTCCTAAGTTCTTTCTTGGTCTCTCTTGGCTTCAATTAGCAGCCCTAAGACACCTTAGAGTTCTTGAGTGCTGTCTAATTTTTCAAGTAAGAGTTTGAAGGAGAGTTTGAATTCTTGAAGTACAAGTGTAGAGGATAAATTTTCAGAATTAAGGTAAGACTTCAACCCATTTGTTTTCCTCTCTTTGATAATGTTTGGAGTGGAGAATTTTGTATATGTTTATCAAGAATTCATGGATTGTGATAAATCTTTGAGTCAATATTCTCCTATTATGCTGAAAGATTTGAGATTGATAGTGGCTGCCTTATGAATATTGTTGTTGAGGGCTGTTTGGGTAGCTTGGGAGATGATGTATGAAGTTGTATTAATGTGTAGAGGAAGGGTGTGGTGGTTCACCATTTATGTAAAGGTTGTTTGGGCCTGATTTCCATCAAATATTTTTAGCTACTGTTTTGGAGAACCTTATTGTGATTAGCTGCTGATGTTAGCTTAATCATGACTTATGTTGTAGATTAGCACCCAATAAGGAAGGCCGAATCGTGATAGTGGTATTGGTCATAAATATAAGGTATGTAAGGCTATTCGATTCTATATCCTTTTGGCATGAAATTTGCCACCTGCAATTAATATCAATGAAGTGATTCTCATAAGTTCTATTTCTAGAAAAGAAAGCATGGTGGCAGCGTACTATTTCCAAATAGCTAACAATATTTCTTTCCCCATTCTAAGTACATGGAACTACTTCATTATATGTTCACTACTCTATACTTGTGTAATTTCCCCTTGTGCTGTTATAGAAATGGTATTTGCAAAAGAAAGTTTGATGAATCCTTCTCCTAAGCCAGTTGAAGTCAATTGTGCCATTAAGGTCTTAAGTAAGGTGTTGATGTTTCATAGCTCCTTATGTCATTGTTACTGCCTCAAAGTATTGTTTTCATGTATTCCACTACTGTTCAGTAATTTTATGTCTCCAAGATGATTATGACCACCAAATCAACATCTCAAAATGTTACGATTATCCAAAATAACATCTCAAAAGAGTTATGAACTGATTAAAAATAATCTCAAAGATTAAAGAATCTAAGTGAAGAAATCTATTTAATTAAGGGTGGCACCTTAGGGGCGAAAGCCTAGCATGGGCCGATCCCTATTGGTATAGAAGGGTGGCAGCTCAGGGGCGAAAGCCTAGCATGGGCCGATCCCATGTTGTGTAATTATGAGGACCGCATCCCAGGGGTTAATACGCCTAGCATGGGTCATCCTCTTCTACCACTGATCAGCTGGTCACTTGTATCACATGCCCAACAAAGATTATAACATACAAAGAAGGTAAAGAAAAGAATGTAGCTTACTTGATTCCACAAGAGTAAGCAAAGGTGGTCTTCTCTCCTAATCTATGCACTTATATGTTGCTACTTGATTTCATTTGTGCCTTGTATTACATATACTTTTTGCCTTACATATTCAGTACATTTTTCGTACTGACGTCCCGTATTGGGGACGCTGCATTTCATGCTGCAGGCTCAGGTACTCCAGCTAGTAGACCTCCTCAGTAGGAGCACTCAAAATTCTGCTACTTTTGGTGAGCTCCAAGTTGATTCGGAGCTTTATTAAGTCCTTGTTAAATTCGTTTGGTATTGTATCGTAGTTAAGGGTAAGGCGGGGTCTGTCCCGACCTACTCTAGTCTTCTATCTTTTAGAGGCTTTGTAGACGTATGTACATGGTTCAGTTGTGTCTTATGAAGTTGTGGCCTAAACGGCCAAGTCTTGTATATAACTTTTGGATCTACTTACGTTGGTTTGTATCGCTGCATCCAAAGTTAACTTGTCTCAATTGTTATAGTATATGCTCAGTAAGAACAGGTTGTAGGTTGATTCTCTCGGGCCTTTAGGGCATCGGGTGCCTGTCCATCTTAATGGGTTTTGAGGCGTGACATTATCCCTTGTAAGGTTTTCACAAGGTGACTATGTTATGTTAATCTCACATAAGAAAAGATATGATACGATGAAAGGACAATTCTCATCTAATCTAAGAGAGCTCATAATCATATTATACAGGGAGATAATCTCCTATGACCTATGATAAGTTTTTCTAAAATACAAATTAAACGTTATTTCAAGAAACGAGACTTAAGCTAAGAATCGATGAACTAGATATGGGAAGTGTCCCTTCCCAAGCGGGAAGGTAGGTTCACAAAGATTCGCATGACATTGAGGCTACCATGTAATGTTGAACTATGGGTCTCTAATACATGTCCTAGTTCTTGAACTATGTTGCCACCATAGTATACTAGCTAGTGGATCCACCTAGAAAGCTACGTCATGTTCGGTTCTACTTCGGGTGATAGGACCACCACTTTTCGGTGTAGGGAAGACACCGTATTCCATGTTTAGCTCACATGGTCTATGTCGGTTATTGCTTATGTGCCCTCATGTAAAATGAAAGACAAGAAAACGAACATCGACTAGGGTGACTTGAGGAGTTGGCTTAGTTTAGGTGGTGTTATGGGACGCTACCTAGACAATTCACAAGTTGACTCTAAGGGAAGTCGTAGGAGATTGTTCATAAGTAATATGATGATATGAAAGATAAATGTTTATGATATATGACGTTACTTTTATATGAATGTCGGCTATTGTGATTTAATATGTTATTTGGCTATATTTTTACGTGAACGATAACTATGTTAAAGTTATATGAAGCAAGCTTTACTTATGGTCTCCTATCTTATCTACTCAGTTATGTGGGGTTATGGGGCTTCACATGACCATTGCACTTATAGGTTGGATATGGGATCATTGGTAAGTGTTTTGTATGCTATGTTTATATGATCTATCGAATATGAAATGTTAACATGATGCCATGAGAAGATGTCTTTGATTATGATCATGCTTTAAGTGATGAAATAATTGGCTTGTATATTTTATATGGTATGTGCATTGAATATTTTTCGTATGACTTGGCATGTTTTTAGAATGATATAATAAATGATACTTTTACATGCATGTCCCTATGTGTTATCTGTTATGTGCATATACCCATACTTAGTACATGTGGCGTACTAACCCCCATTATTTTATATTACTACAATTGTAGGTTCCGGCCATCGAAGTTAAAGCGGTCGATTTGAAGAAGCTTGGAATTCTTTCTCCAAGTCGTGGTAGGTCCTCACATTCGGGACGCTATCCTTTCAATTTCCAGCCTTATGAAGATTTAGTAGTTTTTAGAATACGATATTCCATTATGTTCTTTCGATTCTTTTGTAATAAGGCCTATATGGCATATTGATTATTATTGGTTTGCACTCTTAGATGGTTTTATATTTGTGAGACAAGTATTACAATATCACTCTTATGCAGTATTATATGAAGTCTAATTATACTTCAATTAATATAAAAGTTTTAAATTTTCCGCAACTTTAACTGTTTGATTGTGATGAAAGCTAAGAAGAGGCTTGTCTGCGACCTCTGAGAGGTTAACAACGCCGGTCTCATCCGGGGTCTAGATTCCAATTGTGACAACTCATTTTTGGGATCTTACACAAATTGTGTTCTATTTTTGGGATATAAGTTGAAGGCATAGATTAGGTCCTTTTGAAGGAGTCAATCATAGAATTTCTAGCATGGAACCCATGATTCTTATTTTACTCTAAAAATTGGTCTACATTTATTATTTGTGATTTTTTTGCCTAAGCAACTGCATTGACATTTTAATCTTATTGTTTATAGTCTGGCAGTGTTCAAAGGCCATTTGGGACGGAAATCTCTAACCTTTTGATTTTATGTGCACGTCCTCGTCTTGCAGGTAAGCTATGACTTTCTATCTATTTAATGTGAGCATCAATGTGTAAACTCATGATAATGACTGTGAATTTAGGTTGTGTACCTAGTAACTCCTACTTTTAAACTTTAAAACCATTATCTAGAGTTGATACATATTACTTTATGGGTAGGAAGTTGTTAATAGATGGTGGTATGTGTGTGGCGGCATGTTATGTCATTTACTTATTTGGTTACTTGTTTTGGATCATGTTTTGGCATGTAAAGTAGGCCAAATTAGTGTTGTCGTAGAAACATGGGCCTTGATACTATGGTATATCTCCAAAGTCATTTCAGATGGACTAGGTCCTTGTAAAGTTTAATAGTTGTCACACACCAACCCTCGGTGAAGTGGAGAAGTATCATATGAACACATGTTTTTCAAGTGATCTATTACGAGAAAGTAAACTACTATGTAAATAGATTTACTAATGAGAAGTTTAGTGTACAATACATGTCTACTAGATGAACGGAAACATGTGACAACTGAAACTATGAATAGAGATTATACATTTACAATGTCTACAAAACCTCTATTGGAATTCATGAACGCACCACTAGGAAAATATGCATAGGAAAGACTCGGAAAAGCCCCGAATAAACATATTGCTCACTAGCAATAGTTGAGAATCATTTTCTTCTATGGGGAGATCTATTAGTTAGGTACATGTACCTAGAACATGAAATCCAGCGTCCCCAATAAGGGACGTCAGTACGAAATAATGTACTGAATATGTAAGGCATAATACAACCTTTTGTAAAATGAGAGCTCAATTCGGATCGGCCCATGCTAGCCTTCTTACCCTGAGCTGCCACCATTTTATACCAATTGGGATCGGCCTAGGCTAGGCTTTCGCTCCTGAGCTGCCACCTTTTATACAACTTTGGATTGACCCATGCTACGCATTTGCCCCTGTCATGGCATCCATAATTATACAAATTATTTCACTTATATTCTTTAATCTTTGAGATTGTTGTTTTGATGTTCATAATTCTTTTGAGATTGTTCTTTTGATGATCATAACTCTTCTGAGATTGTTGTTTTGGTGTTCATAAATATTGATGATATTTGGAACTATGGACCAGTAGTAGAAGACATATGAATATGGACTTACGATAATGTCAATGACATGGAAAGAAAATGTGACACCAACATAATACATAGTAGCTTCTATGACTCATTAAGCATTTTGACATCTCAAAATTGAAGCACATATCAAATGAAGACATTTAACCTTCAGCAGAGATATTTTAACTCTATATGATTGCCAAATACTCACTAACTAATATCAAATACAAGGTATACATTAATGTTGAACCAAGGGAGAATGGGGACTGATTCAACTTCAGGACGGATACATATTCCAAGTAAGTACATATAAATGTACAATAGAGCAAGTAGACATCTTGTGAGGTAACATAATAGTCTAACACAATGGAGTAATAACCAATAAAGGGAACATATGAACATGTAAATATATGACATATATGATGTAATAGACAATTGAAGCAAAGTGTCTTGATATGGTAGATTGTTTATCAAACATATAAATATATGTTCCATGTGTAATCTAGGATCACTTTGATTTATATAAGGTACTTTGTTCATGGTACTTCGACATTATCTCTTTATACAAGGTTGCACTTTCATAGGATTTAAGGCGAAACTCATCAAGAATATTAAAGTCATTCACTCTTAGATTAGACACGGCGCCCTAATCCATATTGAGCTTCTTCATTGCTCACATAGCCTTATGCTCTATCTATACCGGCAAATTGCATGACGTCCCATATACAATTTGATATGGAGACATACTTATGGGAGTCTTGTATGCATTACGATAGGCCCATAGAGCATCATTAGCTTCCTTGACCAATCCGTCCTATTGACATTCATAGTTTTTCCCAAAATATGCTGGATCTCTGTGTTGGACACCTTAACTATTCCACCAGTTTTCGGATGGTAAGGAGTGGATACATTATAGTGGAAACCATATTTCTCAAGTAATGCCTTCAACAACTTATTGCAAAACTGGGAACCTCCATCACTGATAATCGCCATAGTGGTACCAATCTAGAAAAGATATTCTTTTCCAAGAATGTGGTGACACTTTTACTTTTATTGATGGGTAGCGCAGTTTCCTCCATCCATTTTGATACATAGTGAAACGCAACAAAAATATACTTCCTCCCAAGTGAACTCATAAATGGCCTCATAAAATCAATGCTCCATACATCAAACAACACAATCACTAATATTTGATTCGTAGGAAGATCTTTCCTCATTGAAATACCACCTTCTCTTTGGCAACAGTAGAAAAACTCAGTAAATTTATGAGCATTAGGGTTGATGGTATGCCAGTAGTATCCACACTGAAAGATCTTATTCGCAGTGAATGACATGCCTCAAATACACTCAACATATAAACCTCAGGCATACAACGAAATATAATCCCATTAGCAAAACTACGATACAAGTAGGGCTCTTCCCAAAAGAACTTCTTCACATCATGAAAAAGGAATTATTTTTTTGGTGAAAATACAAATCTTGAGGCACCAAATCACTCGCTAAATAATTAGAAAAGTCTATGATTAAAGGAATCAAGTCTTGGGAGGCATCCAATACATGTGCCACTAGAAAAGCATCATTAATTTTAGACCTATCACAAGGCTCAGGCAAACATTCATCCTCTAACCTAGACAAGTGATCGGCAACCTTATTCTCTGTCCCGTCTTTATCCTTTAGCACAAAATAAAAATCTTGCAACAACAATACCCATCAAATACCTTAACACAGAATTGTTAGTCTTGACTATGACCTTACTACCAAGCTTGTAGGATAAAAACTTTTCCAATGCAAAACAACTAGAAGAATCTCCTGATCAGTCACAGCATAATTCTTGTGGCCCGAGTTTAGGGCTTTGCTTGCATGGTAAATTGGGTGAAGTATCCTTTCACTCCTTTGTCCCAATACCACACAAAGTTTTACCCTACTTGCATCAAACATGACCTCAAATGGTTATCCCCAATCTTGTGCAATAATGATAGGGGCAGAGACTAGCCTCGTCTTCAACTCTCCAAATTCTCTCAGACAAGCATCATCAATATCAAACTTACTTTCCTTTTAAAGTAGTTTCCACAAAGAATGTGAAATTTTTGAGAAATATTTTACAAACCTCCAATAGAATCCAGCATGCCCAAGAAAACATCTCAAACCTTTTATAGAGATAGGTGGGGAAATATTTTTTCTTACCTCAACTTTAGCTCTATCATCTTCGATACGTTTCATAGAGATCCAATTTCCAACACTATACCTTGTTTTACCATAATGTGGCACTTCTCCCAATTTAGCACCAAATTATAGTCTTCACACCTTTTAAGTACCTCGGCAAAATTATCCAAACATCGATCAAAAGTGTCATCTACCACAGATATATCATCCATGAACACCTAAATAGTGTCCTCCATCATATGAGATAATATTGACATCATACAAGACAGGAATCTCGCTGGAGTATTACAAAGCCTAAATGACATGTGTTTGAAAGGGATAGTACCTAAGGGAAAAGTAAAGGTTGTCTTCTCTTTGTCTTCTGGATCTATATAAATTTGATTGTAGCCCCAATAAATATCAAGGAGACAGTACCAACCCTTACCCGCAAGTCTATCTAAAATTTTATCAATTAGTGGCATAGGAAAGTGGTCCTTTTTTGTCCAAGTGTTCAACTTACGGTAATCCACGCAGACTCTCCATCCAGTCAAGCGCTGCATCAGAACAAACTCATTTATTTCATTAGGAACCACATTAATACCACTTTTCTTAGACACACAGTGAACATGACACACAAAACTACTATTTGCAATGGCATAAATAACTCCAGCATCCAAAAACATGATTATCTCCTTTTTTACTACCTCTTACATAGGTGGATTCAGTCTTCTCTAGCTCTCGATACTAATCGTGTGATGTGGCATGAGTTGGATTTTGTGAGAAAAAATTCCAGGAGGTATCCATATAATGTTCGCAATAGTCCACCTAATAGATCGCTTGAACCTCTTCAACACAGATACCAAAGACTCTACTTGTCACCCATTAAAATATGCCGCAATGATGACCTGTGAAGTCTCATCTATACCTTAAAAAATGGTCTCGCGGGTGGGAACTCACAATTCTTCATATCTAGCTCCAACTTCTTTGAATTCGAACGATATTAATACCTATCAAGTGCGGCAACAACCTCATAATATTTTTCGATACCATCACTCTCAAGGTTCATCATGACTTCTTCTAGTTCTTCAATACCTAGTCTCTCTTCAATATTCACCTTAGACCCAGTGTCAACTCTATATGTTACAACATATATTGATTGGATCACACCACTCTGCTTCATGGACATACAAATATTGAAAGTGTATTCATCATTGTAGAGTCGGAACTTCATTTTCCCTTTCTCCAATTAAACCAAAGCACGACCATTCGAAAGGAATGGTCTCCCAAGAATGATGGGAACCTCAAAGTAAACCTCACAATCAAGAATAACCAAATCCGCCAGAAAAATGAATGAGTCTACTTTCACTAGCACATCATGGAGTACACCAATGGGCCTCTTCACAATTCTATCAGCCATGAGTAACCGCATCGTATATAGTTGGTTTTGGATGTCCCAATGCAAAATTCTTATAGATGTAAAACAACATAAGATTTATGCCATCACCAAGATCACACAATGCCTTAGAAAATGTAATAACATAATGGTACATGGGAGATTGAAGGCATCAGTATCCTTCTTCTACACAAGGGACCTTGTAGCAATAGAACTACAATGTTGTAAAATAGCATAATCTTCAAATCTCACAAACCTCTTCTTTGTCACTATGTCCTTCATAAATTTAGCATACCCAGACATTTTCTCTAAAGATTCTATCAACAGAATGTTTATGGAAGGATTCCTCAACATAGTAATACACTTGTGGTATCTTCTTTCTTCGATCTTCTTCACTAACCTTTGTGGGAAGGGAGGTGGTGGACTAGGTACGGGAAGAACATTCTTAATTACCTCCATTTCTTTTTCTATTGCATTTTCACTCTACACTCACTTCAACCACATCATAATTTTTACTAGTTGCAATTTCTACTCCAGATGACATAGGTGGATCAATGGTTTGTTTACCCCCGCGAGTAGTACCTGTCATACAATGCCCATCATTTTTTTGAATTATAGATGGTGTTGCTTGGAAGAGTTCTAGGTTGACGTGGGTTCACTGTGATAGACAACTGGGTCATCTGCTGGTCAAGATGTTTTATTGACACTGCATGGGCATAAAATATTTCACCAATATGAGACAAGTAATTTCGCATCTCCATCACATTCTTATATGTCGCATCAAACCTTTTAATAATCTTATTTATCATACCCTTGATACGTGACATATTATGCCCTGCATCCCTAGGGCCAGATTAAAGATTTTTAGAAGGAACATAAGGTCAAATCTGGTTGTTTCTATTTCCATTGTTGTTCAGCTTGTAGTTGTTTTCATGATTGTAGTTCACATCCCAGATGTATTTAACCTGTCGGTTGTAGCTTCTATATTTTCAAACTTTGTTGCATTGACCTTGGCACGAATTATCCATATTGGAGCCTTGGGCGTTTCGTCGAAAATCCCCTATCTTATCATTCAACTTATAAGCATCCTCATAATAGTAACACTCTTTAGCCGATTGTGGATTTCTAGTCAAGTAGTTTACAACATTTACCTTCTTAGAACTTCCGCTCATATTCTTCAATACAAACCCCGATTCATTTCCCATCTATGAATATCATCTCTGTATTGGTTAGTTGTGGCATGGACTACAAATGTTTTTATCCTAGTATCTAACTTTCTAGTGCTCCAATCCATGTTATTCTGGGATATCATCTCCCATTTGTCGACAATCTTCTCAAAAGTGCATTCACCATACGAACCCCCAAAAATAGTATCAAACATTTCCTTACTGTTGTCATGCTACCGTCAGTAGAAATATTCTTTTAGCGACTGATCATCAATGCGGTGATTTGGAACACTTCTTGTGAAAGTGTTGAAACATTCCCAAGAACCACTCACACACACTCTAGGTTGTGTCACGAAGTTATTTAGCTTATCCTTTTTGTTCAGCTTCTTGGACACTGGAAAGAATTTTACTAAGAACACATCCTTCAATTTCTCCCATGTATAGATTCAGTTGTACTAAATATCATTAAACCAAACAACCACATCAGCGGTTAATGATAGAGGTTGTCATATCTGGAGAGCACCCCATAGATGTAATCGGCGTCTTTGTGCTAGGAGAGGACAAAGACTAGTCTCTTAGAATTCGTCATTACATTTCAAAGGTTAAAAAGTACGGAAAATTTAAAAAAATTCATCTACATCTACATCATGAGGTTTACATCGACCTCTTGCTTAGACATAGTATATACATATAAAGCTTGCATAGACTCCTCACATAGAAAGCTCACATAGGATTCTACTTTTATTTCACATATGCAATATACAAGTTAGAGTCTAATCGTGATGTCTCATATAAAACAATTTAAGTCAGAACAGAACAATCCGGGCATAACCCTTACACATAATTGCCACTTAGGGATTACAACAATGTCTTGAACAACAAGAGTGAAACGAATGTATTTAGACTATAGCAAGTCACATAGGTAGAGTAAGAAAATGCATCATCCTCAGATCTTGAGGACATACCCACACTTGGAGAAGTTATCCAAGCCTTTCTTGCAAATTTGCCACGAACTCTACAACTACCAGAATCTAACATGTTTGGGGAAAATGGAGAAATAGGGGTTAGCACATCACTTGTACTAAGTATAGAAACATATGAACACACAATATAAAAATCATGCTAAACGGGACATTTGTTCAAAATCGTGCCAAGTTACTTTGAAAAGTCTTATGCACAATCAAGAACACATAAAAGGCAATAACCATATATTCGTTAAGACAATAGCATATTGAACACAAAACCAACATTATCAAGTATAGTCAAGTCAACATGTGTATAACCATTAGAACTATAGACAAAGCAACTCCAACATCATGATATAACAACATAGAATGTTCAAGAGTTCATAAAATTACAACATATGCAAGACCCTTACTCATAACCCACCATCAAATCTACAAGTGCAATGACCAAGTAAAGTCCCATAACCTTACTCAACCAAGCAAACAAAATCAAGGATAATAAGCAATGCCTAACATCACCTAACATAGCATCAAGAGTAGTCATCATGATGTTTAGCAATATATACCAATAACATGTTCATACATGAAACCAACATCATATAATATCATCAACATGTACATTTACCCTATGCATATCATTTAATTTATGAGAGCATAAGAACATAATAACATCTTTAGAAGACTCCCCTCAAGGCTAACAAGTGCAATGTACAGATAGAGTCCTATACCCCTACCTAGACTAAGTCAAACTCCTTAAGTCATCGCAGTTAGAGTTCATGTTATTACTCCATTTTATTTTCGGGAAAAAAATCCTTAACCGACATAGACCACATGAGCTAATGTGGAATCTGGTGTCATGAAACCCTACACTGAAAGAAGGTGGACTACTTGCCAAGGTAGTACCAAAGCATGAACATAGCATCTAGGTGGATCAACTAGCTAGTATTACTATGGGGGTAACATAGTTCAAGAACTACGAACATGATTGAGACCGTATTTATGCCTTTGGCATTATAATCTCTATCTCATGAGTACAATAGTGAACTAGGAACATGATTGAGTCGCTTTTGAAATGTCTTTCTTTAACAATCATAACTTATTTTAAGTCATAGGAGAATTCTCCTTGTATATTCATAGTCATTAGATAAATAGGAATTGCATGAGAAGACCTTTCAATAAAACCCTCATATGTGAGATTAGCACATTAACATCATCATATTATAATAAGGCATAGGTACTTCATAACCAACCTTTTATTATTACCTCTTAAATCATAATTTTAGAAGCCACATAATAAAGATATTTGAATTGTATCATCATACCAACACCTACTTAATATAATCACAATACATACTTCAATTGATATTCATCACCAAGCACAAGCCATCATAATTGAAGTAAAGGTTTAGGATAACAAAGACTTACCCAATTTCCTTCAAAAGCCATCATCCATGGTCTTACCATGAACCAACCAATTGAATCCTATAATAGGTGTAATAACATCATTCAATAGTAATTAACACAATATATAAGTCAACTGCATCAATACAATTCAATTCTATACTAGTTCATAACCTAAGGTTAGGGAATTGGGGCCAATTCATCACATCTTCCACAATACTAGGTTAGACATCAAGAACTACCATAATTAAACAACAATGAATCATATTATAATAATAATAACCAATAGAAATCAATAACAACACAATTGAAAAGACTAATCTCAAATTAGAAATAAACCCATATGAAATCAATTTTGGAAGAACCCTTTGGGGAAAGGAATCCCAAAGGTAAAGAGTTCCCATACCTTTTTAATATTTGATAATTTATGGTGAAAATTAATCTTCTTTCTGCCCAATAACCTTTAGACCTTTGTCTTCTATGGAGTTTCCTTGGGAGAGTGAAAGTAGAGAGAAGGAAAAGCAATTTGGGTTTGGGAATTTGTGGGATGTTAAGTTGAGTTTAGGCTTAAGGTAACTTATATTATTGATAAACTAACCTTATTAACCACTCCCTAATAACTAATTAAACCCATAAATAACTATCTAATTAAATGAACCATCTTAAAACAAGACACGAAAAACGCATGCTGACCTACGAGACCCTCACCTACAGGTCATTGGTCAGTCGACTCCCCTTTCCCCCAATTGTCCTGCAGGTCCGTCGATAAGTTAAGAGAGTTGCATTTTGGCCATTTTTTGAAATTTCTATGTTGTGGTCGACGGAGGAAATTGCCGCTTCGTCGATTGACCTACGCCCCGTCGCCTGCAACTCGTAGGTAGACAACGCTTACTCTGCCTCATTTGGCAACTTTGTTTCAAAATGAAAGGGTCATCCTCAAGGACCCTTAGGGTGGTCCTTGAGGATTCTTACTTAGATGTGTCGACCCTAAACCAATTCGAATACATGTTTGACACCTTTCCACCAAATTTCATCAAATTTCGACTCTTAGAACCTTTTGAAATACTCTAAGGCACACTAGCACCTCTTGTACTAGTCTCCAGACGTCACGGACGTTCCTTGACGTTTTGACTCTATAACTTCCTAAATTCCTTATACACATTATTTGTTTTACCTTAAAACAGTATTACAAACCTTATACACTCATATGACGCTCTAGATTACGATTTGGACTTTTGGAGTGTTATAGAAAGAATACTCGCAGTCCAATGATTTCCATCCAGTCCGGTTGATCTACAAAACTTTTTCTAATAACCCTTATATTGTCTTTGTGAGCATGAGGGTCATCCAACGCCAACCCCACAAATAAGCCTCTCACAATGAGCATATGCATCAACCTACTAGTCACCACAAAGGTATGCCCCGGTTGTTGAGAAAGTAGGACAAGAGGTCCATTAGAATCAGCAATATTAAAGTTGATCCTATAGTTGTCATGTGGTCGTGGCCTTGGTGGTTCCTGCACCCTTAATGCATATCCCAGTCAATTCTCAATTGGAGCATGATTATTCTCATTCACAAACCTCAGAGGCTTCAACTGAGCACCATCACATAATTCTCCTCCAATAGGATTAACCAATGCTCCTTGGTTATTTATTCTCCGTATTGTTCTATTTAGTTCTGTATCATAAGGAGTAAGTGGTTTTCCTTGACTCCGTGTACATGGCATACATTAGAGTTGGTACCTGGGAGAGACATAAACAAAAGAAAAAAATATAGAATTAGGAAATATTTGACTAAAGTTAAATAATGTAGTTAAACTTAATATAAAATAAAATTACCCGGCAGCTCCGTCAAAATTTGATACGCTTAAAATACACCTCTCTAAATAAGCATAAGCGATCGTTATCAAGTAAAGAACCTTACTTGTGGCTTGTGGTCGATCCAATGAGGAAATGGTTTAGACATAAAATTAAATAACAATTATATTCGTTTAGCCAATGTATATTCGAAAAAGTAATTAAAAGGGGTGGATTGGTGAAGCAAATTTGGAAAATTGTATAAGTAATCAGTGAGCAAGACTCAAAGTTTAGTTGTTATCAAGATGAGAAAATAACTAGGGAATAAGTGTTCCCCGTAATCTCATCAATACATTCCTAGTGTATCACATGCAAAGTGATAATTTAGGTATCCTAAATCCTTGGTCCAGCATTAGAGAATTTCACCCGCACCTTTGTCGAACTATGTATGTATAATTTACCAACCCATACATTTAACTGATATTAATCATCATATCGATGTATTGCTTAGTTTTTACCCTCGCACCAATCCACACTAGATTGTTAGATAGTATCTTACTAAATCTATGTTGATAATTCTTTTCTTAATAAATACCTTCTTGGTCTGTAAAGTAGCACCAAGGTGAGTTCTAACATGTGTACTCTTTAAAAAGACTTCTACACGAAAGTGTTATGAATACATGCAATAAAAATATTCAAGAATTGTTTAATTACTATTCATACTTTATTAATAGCTCATGGTTCCCACAACCATAGTTGTGGATTTATTTACCCATATTAGCAAGACCACAATTCTAATTTTTAGATGAAAGAATTATGAACCTACTTAATAAGAAGAAGAATTTCAACTTGCATTGCAAAGTAAAAATCTGCAAACGTGCTTCAGAAATCATTAATTGCAAAAGTTTACAAATTATTTCCCAAAGTCAAGAACTTTAACAAGAAAAAATATGTGTTACCCCCAAAACCGAGGTTTACATTCCGTATATATAGAAAATAAGTCTAATTAAAAAGGAAATGAAATAAGGAAATAAATTTTCAGAACAAGTCTTCAATCTACGATACTGACTTACAGTCTATAAGACAATCTACAGTCCATAGGTCCCTTCCTTTCCTTAGGACTACATAAAATTTTCAATCTTCAAAATCTTTGTCACATTCAAGGGTTCATAAATACGGACCATAGAATGCTCCACTCCGTATCTCCATACATAAAAACATCTAGATGAAGCACTAGCACCAACTCTCAAATGCAATTGACGTAGCAATAGTACAATCAGTAGATCAATCTACGGGTCCGTAGGTTGCAATCGGGTTCCACATTTAGTCAATAATTCCGTGATCTTCAGCAATGTCGTGTCTGCCCCTCTACGTCCACCATCTACGAAACATAACTTGACCTACGGTCTATAGTTTGCCTCTGTAGATGCGCTTTTCTGCACTTTTTTCAACTGTGTCTCTGAATTACTGCGTCTAAACATATTTTCTATAAACATGAGGAAAACACATAAATACCAATACAAAATGTCCATAAACACACACAAATTCTAAAGTGAAATGTATTAAAAATATCGTAAATTGATGGTACATTACATCCCATTCTTCATTCCGTACTAGAGGTACTCCTACAAGGCTAAACACCTTAGAGATTTCCTGTATATACTCTAGGGGATCTTCTCCCATATTTAACCTCTAAAATTATGGAATCTTTATTCCGACTTGAGACATCAATAGTAAACAACACCCAATACTTTCATTACACACATAGTCCTTTATAGGAACAACATGATCTTGGTGAAGAGCTTGGAGTGGAACCTCTTCTCCACATCGTCTTCCTCATTCCATTAAACATGAGCCCTTAAAGTAGTCATATTCTGAAACAATAGGGAACACATTAGGATAAGACCTAATTAAACTAAACTGTAGGGCAGGACTTGAAGAATGAAGTAGTTATGTTTTCCTAACATCTAATAGCCTCCTATTCATAAAATGTTGCGCGCTTCACATTTATCAACAAGACTCTATTAGATGTGGTTTGAGACATCGTAAAAATTATTCCAAAACCTTATGCTCTGATACCAAGTTTGTCATGACCTAGGGATACACCCTAGATGCAACACGACATACTTTACCCTGAATGGGTCTCGTACAATATCTAAGCATATCATGAAATAAGAACATAGGAAATGTTGAATTAAAACTTTTCTTTACAATCAAAGTCTTCTATATGAGATAGAAAGTATATGACACTGTCTGAACAATCTATAACATTGAAATAAAACTCTAAAATACAATCGTATGGACATAGATCTTGCATAATTCTAAACCATAAAAGAAACAAATGAAGGACATATGGTCAAGACTTCGCTTACCATGAGGACTCAAAAAACTTCTTAATCTTGATATACTCTGGTCCTAGCAACGAGGATGGAATCGAATATCTCCAACCACTACACTTTGTAAAAAATATAGAAATATGGGTTGGAACAAAAATGTACTATGTATGGAAAAAATGCATAAAACATTCTTAAGAAATATATAAAATGGATATTTTGCTTCAAACCATGCTATATGCCACCTTTTAACATTTTCTTTGAAATAGTTTTAGAATGTAGTTCATAATACAAGCAATACAAATCTAATCATATAACAAAGGATATTATCAGAATAACAAATATAATCTCAAGCACAACATAATGTACACTCCAATCTTCACAAGGCACAATTCACATGCATAATTACATAGCAGGATTATATTATTATAATAGAACCATAACATAAGAAACCCTAAGCCATACTTGTACAATGCATAGATAGGATCCCGTAACCCTACCCCCACGAAGTATCAGTCTTAGGACATCATGATTATGCATAACATACCTTGACCTTATTCATATCCAACACTCATAAAAAAGGGTACACTCGTGTTCCTATCTTCTAATAAGTAAGTAACTAATAGAAACAATCCATATCATGCATACATAAAACATATATCTTCATACCATAAGGAAACCACACCATAACCCCTTTACAAGTCTGCTTGTGCAATCTACGACTAAAGTCCCGTACCCCCACTCATTGTGAGTAAAGCTTAACAAGAAGTCATTAGTATAGTTCATGTTAATATTCATAATAAAGCATACAATTAACACAAAATCATCATGTCTTAAAAGAGACATACCATGCTCACTCTCAAAGTCTACTCGTGCAATGCATGAGTGAAGTCCCATAAATCCACTTGTGCTATGTAGAACCTTTTGAGGAAACATAATATATAAATCATATTCTTATCTTAAAATTATATTCTTACCATATAGAGAAATATAAACTTAAACAAGATAGACCATGTGCGCTACGTGGAATTCGGTGTTCTATCCCCCACACTGAAAAGAGGTGTTCTACTTGCCTAAGGTAGAACACTCATTTTAGATTTTAGGTTGATCCACTAGCTAAAGACTTATAAGGGCACATAGTTATGGGATATGGATATTGCTTCTAGAAACCCCAACTTCTAACGAGGGGGCGTCCATCTCATGAGATTACCGTATTAGGAACCCACCTACTAGCGTGAAGGAACCTCATCTCATATAAATATCCACTCGTTTCTGAGTCTAATTCCCTTTAAAAGTAATATTAAGTCTTTACTTTTATACATGTTCAGGAAAGGATTCACTAGGAACGCAACAACTATAACACCTCGGAAGTCTGATGAACTAGACTAGACCCTCATCTATTAAATAATGACTAAAATGATGTTTCCAGACCTATAATAACATAATAAAGTTGATTAAGAAGTATTAGTGCCTAAATAGTGAAGGAATACCTTGACGTTCGGAAACTAGCGAAATCAAACTACTAGACGTCCTTATGTTTTGTGAATGTTTTGGAGTGTCGTATGAAGACTAAAACTTGTAAAAAGACTTTAAATAGGTAAAATAATGTTTATAGGATCAAAATATCCAGTCATGACTCCTCAAGGACAACCCGAATATTGGCAAAGCCTGCCAAAGCAGCCTGCGACAACTAAGATTTTAAGGCAGCCACACGTCGCGTCCTCACCACTTAATAGGCAAAAAGTGCCTCACGACGCAGGTCCTTCACGAGGCTCACTACCACTAACCGGATTTCAGAAAAAAATAATTGGAATTGCCCCCGCGACGAGTAGAAGCTTCCCAAATTCGTTCGCGTTGTTTTTGAGCCAATTTGATTTCACAAAAAGACCAAATTAAGTGAGGGGTACTTTGGGTAATTTAGGGGGTGACTATATATTTATTTAGGGTAAGTTTTTATTAATTTTACCCATTCAAATAAACTCCCCAAAGCACTCTCACTTCTCCCGAAATTCTCTCTCTAACTCAACCTCCACTAAAGAGCATTGGAAGAATAAAGAAGGAGACCAATTTCTCAAGTTTTTCAATTCAAATTCGTGGGCCAATCATCAATTAAGGTATTAGGATTTTGATTCATGGATTAGTTTCTCGATTAAGCCCTTCAAAACAACTATTCTTTACTTCAATATTGTGACCAAAAATTAGGGCTTTTGATCTAGCAATGGGTTCAATCCAAAATCGTTTTGTTTATGTTATATGCTTTCAATTATGAATACATTGGGATTAATTGATAATTCCTTGTGAAAATCTTCCAAGAACTCATGCGCACCCTATGACCTAATTTCTTGAATGTTGATGGATGAATTGAGTACATATGAACATGATGCATTGTAATCGATAATTATCTAGTCATAGAATCTTGTTTTCATGCCTATTGTAAGGTAGATGGGGGTGATCATTATACTTTATTCCTAACCTTGAACAAAGGGTAAATTTTAGGATTTGTATATATGATGAATATTATTTTGCACACACTTTGAATTTGCTTGCAAGGTACATAGCTTATGAATGGATGGAAGAAAGGTAATTGGGATTTTTTCATTCTCTTAAACCTTACCTATTGTGTGGTATGAATTATGTATAATGTAGGTGATCTCGTTTGTTGATTAAAAGTATAGTCCTCTTGAAAACACTATAATTGAGATTGTGAATGTGATACTCACATATGTATGTTGATTCTAGGATGAGAGTGTATTCTCACCTAATGAATCTAAGAGCTTTATGGTGAATTATATTAAACGAAGATGGATTACTCTTCACACATATATATACAATTAAACAATGGTAGTAATGTTACGAAAGTATACTAATCACCGAGAGGATATGTCCAATGAGGAAAAAACCCTTCTGTTAATTCAAGAGGTTGGATCATCCTAGTGAAACACATTACATGGGACTCTTCCGCTAATGCAATATGTAGAGTCATTGAAGCAAAATCCCTATCCCTTAAATATGTGCCCCCGTAACACATAAAAAATCCAACACGTGTCTTAAATCCTAACATAGGTGTCATGAGGTTTAGACACTGCTATAAGGTCAATTTTAGTGAATATAGGTCATTTAGGAAGCTTAGAAACAAAAACGTCCAAGAACATCCATGACGTCGAGAAACTAGCTCATGAAGGTACTAGCTCGCCTTAGCCTATTTGACTAGCTTTTAGGAATCAAAAATTCATGAAATTTGGTGGAAGGGTGTATAACATTTGTTAAAGTTGATTCATGGTGAAAACATCCGGGTACGACTCACCAAGGACAAACCAAGGGGCCTTTAGGAGGACCCTAGCACGTACGAGGCAACAGTACCTGAGCAGTGTGCACCAACGAAACACAAACGACGGATCGTGTGTTGATCAACGGGGAGTTGATGCCAAATGCTAACCAACACTTAGAAAGATTGATTGAACCCTCTCCTGCAAAAGTCTCTTACCAAAACCATGAGTGCGCAGCACAGAGGAGGGCCTGGCTGTTGGTGGACCAACGATCCGTCGATCGTGGTCTAGTCGATGGGGCATGTAACTTCCTGCACGTTTTGACTAAGTGGTAATTAATTAATTAAGGTATTAGGTAATTCTTTAGGGGTTTAAGGGATCCTAATTAAGTCATTTAACCCCCTATAAAAAGACCTCAACCCCATTAGACTAAACACAACTCACAAAACAAATCCTCTTCCTTCTCTCTTCTTTCTCTCTCTATTGAAGACACCATTGAAGACCAAGCTAGGGAGGGGTTTTTGGGGATTTAAAGGGATGATTTACAAATCAAATCTTCATCAAACTATAAGGTAAGGGATCTAATTCACCATTGAGACTTCTTTCCTCAAAGGGCTCCTTCAAAGTATTTATAAAAGTTGAGATTTCAACTAGGTTTCATCTAATTTAGAAATTGATGTAATGAACTATGTTTTTTTATGATTTATTTAGGATATAATGAACATATTAACATGTATTTTAACTTGATTATGAGAACTAATAATGGTTTGGTCTAAATTGTAGAATATGACCTTCAACCCTAAACCCTAGGTTATGATCTTGATATGAATTAGGTTATATTGATTCAATTGACTTATTTGTTGGTTGAACTACTACTAGATGATGTTTTTATACTAATTGTAAATATATTAAGTTGAATTGTAGTCTTTTATTCTAATTCTTGAGAAGTGATCTAGGTTGTAAAGTGAATTGACATAAGTATCTTATCTTAAGTTATGATCTAAAATTAAATTGTGATGTAGTGATCTTTCTAGCCTTATTATCATGATGGTCATTGAATTATGATTATGTTATGCTCTAATGGGGTTTAGGTAAGGGTTTATGCTAAGACCTTCATGATGGTTGAGGAAGGTGACTTGGTAAGTCTTATGATTCCTATTTTTTACTTTAAATTATGGTTAATTGTGATTAAGTCATGATATTGTGTTGAAGTATGCCTTGTATTAGGATTGATAGGATGGTATGATGTTGAATTTAAATGTTTTGACTATGGTTGTGCGGTTGATTAAGATGTAATGTTATAAGGATGGTCATGACTACCAATGTGCCTTATTAGCAATGAATATGTAAATGTGCTAACCTCACTTATATAAATTGTAATGAAAGGACTATACTCATGTAATTCTTATTGAGCTATGATGATGATTATTACACAAGGGTTAGACCCTATGACCTAAACTAAGCTATGATTATTACTAAAGGCTTAAAGACATTTCAAAAAGGGACTCTAGCTTAGCACCGAGTGAACTAGATTGAGGAGTATCCCTTCCCACATAGGGAATGTAGGAGCACTAATGTACTCTTAAGATTGGAGACTATAATAAATGTAGCACAAATAGGTTCCCAATTATATCTCTTAGTTCTTGAACTACGTTGCCCCCATAGGATTACTAGCTAGTGGATCCACGTAGTTGCTATGTTCTTCTCTAGGTACTACTTTGGCAAGTAGTACACCTTCTTTTGGTTTAGGGTTCCATGACACCGGATTCCACATTAGCTCATGTGGTCTATGTCGGTTAAGGCAAGATGTTCCAAGAATGTAAAATGAACTTATGAATGAACTCTAGCTAGGATGACCTAAGAGGTTTATCTTAGTCTAGGTAGGGGTATGTGACCCTATCTAAACATTGCACTAGTTAGCCTAAAGGGAAGTCTTAGTAGGATGTTCATATGTCTATATATGCTTATAAGTATGAATGATATGCATATGATAATATGTTGACTCTATATGTAAATGATATTATATGATGATGGTTATTCCTATGAACATGTACTTGGTCTATATTGCTAAAGTATGATGTTACGTATCCTTAAAGGTTATGTTATGGGATGTTGGACATTGGTTATAGCTCTTGTTGGGTTACTTGATTGAGTAAGGTTATGGGGCTCTGCTTGGTCATTGCACTTGTTGACTTTATGAGGATTCATGAGTAGTTGTCTTGCTTTATTATGATATGATGAACTTTTATTCATGCTTGTGATATTATTATTTGATGATAGGGTTGTATTAGATTTTTGGTTCAAGTATGTTGATATGCATATTACTTGATTTAACTTAATGAACATGTCTTGTTGATTGGTATGGTTGCTTGATTATGCATTAGACTTTCAAAGGATAAAATAGCATGTTTTACTTAATTGTCCCTTTTTAGCATGATTTGATGTTATATGTGCATATGGTTTCATACTTAGTACAAGTGGCGTACTAACCCCATTTTCTCCATTTTCCCAAACATTTTCTGTTCCGGTTGTTGAAGGCTCAGTTGAGACAACTTGAAGAAGACTTGGATATTCTCTATCATCCAAGTGGGTAGGTCCTCACTTTCTGAGGACGATGCAAATATCTATCCTATGAAGTTTTTTTAGTTTAAGACTCTTATGTTCTTTCTATTTTCATTTGAGTACGAATTGTATAAGAATATATTTGACTCCTTTACATTTATGTAGGGCTATGCCCAAAGTGCTATGATCGTATTAGATGGTATGATATGAGACAATCTTTAAAGACTGTTCTATCTTATATATATGTATTTGCAATAAAAGTAGAAGATTGTGTAATCTTACTATATGAAGGATTAATGTATACTCTATACGAATATATTATGTCTATGTAGAGGTCTTTTAAACCTCCATGTAGAAGTAATAAAAGATTTTAAATTTTCCGTACTTGTGACCTACGAATGTTATGAAGAATGTTATGACGAATGCTAAGAGGCTAATCTTAGTCCTTAAAGAGGACGTCGCCGCCGATTACGTCTAGAGGTTGGTCCCCGGATGTGACACCCCCGTAGGACATAACTAGTCTATCCACATAGTATCTAGTATGTAGGTTTTACCTTGGCAAGTAAAACTCGCTTTTTTCATTGTTGTGCTTTAGGACACCGGATTACATCCAAGATCTCATGGCCTATTTGAATTATGGTAGATATTCCCTAAATAATAAAGTAACGAATGAAGTATGAACTAGCTTATGATATCCTAATAAGTGGACTAAGTTCAAGTGGGGGTATGGGACATCACTTATTCATTGTACTAGTAGGATTTGAGGGATGTTATAGGATGTTCTTTGTATTAATGATGTAATATGAGAATATGTAAGTTTTATGGCTAATAGTTTAAGTGAACATATACTTATATCAAAATTTCTCATGATGTATGTATTTCACTTATGATTATCGGTATGTGATGAATGTAAATGTAATGTGTCTGGCCAAGGTGGTTTCTATGGGAATGCTTTGTAGGGTTTGTAGTATTGGATGCTAACTTTACATTTCACAAGTGGACCCTAGTAAGTGCTAAGGTCATGCATTAATTGTAGTTTTAGATATTTTGGGGTATTGTCTTATGTGTTGCCTTGATGATGTAAATCGCTTTCAAAAACCTCACAAATGCATACTTTACATGTAAATATCCCTTTCTCATGTGTTAATGGTTTTTATGCATTTCTCCATACTTAGTGCATTAATTGTACTAACCCCTTTCTCCCTTTTATCTTATGAGTATAGGTTCCGGCTAATTGTCTTGCTTCTACATCCTTGAAGAAAGCTTGGACTTCTATTCTCCAAGACATTGTGGTACGTCCTCAAAGATTCGAAGACATATGCACTAGTTGATAGTTTACGACTTCTCTATTGATGTAATAGACTTAGTAATCTTTTCTTATGTACTTTTGTTCTAATAGACTATTGTGTCTAAAGGGCTAATGACTCTATTTGTAGACTTCTGTTAAACTCTTATAAATAGATGTTGTTGTGAGACAATATTAGAATATGATCATGAATCACGTATATTGCTAATCGAGGAGTCTTATTAAATTCCATAAACGAGGAGTCTATGTTAACTGCATATATGATATATGAGAATCTAAGTATACTTCAGTATATAAAAGTTCTAAATTTTCCACATTATTTAAAGTTCATTATGCCATCACGAATATGCTAAGAGGCTTGTAAGAAACCTCTTCTAGGTCATGTACGTCGGTAACGTCTAGGGGGTACTCTTTTGTCATGACAAACTAGGTGTCAGATCATAAGGTTTTGCGACAATAGTAGGGTTGATGTCACACATACCACATCAAGTAAAGTCTTATTCATAAATGTGAAGCGTGCCACCTTTATGTATAGGAGGCTATGAGATGATTATGAACCTTCCTTTTTTCATTATTCTATGATCATGCTTGGAGTCTTAACACTATGTATTTAAATATTTCCTCCTAATCCTTTTCTTGTTCTTATAGGCCATGAATACAAGGAGGAATAATTATAGGAGGGTTAAAGAGGAGAATGTGAATGAGGGGCTTCCCCTCCGGCTCCTCAAAACACTCAAGTTCCTATTGAAGAAGGGGCTATGTCCAATATCGAGATAAGGTCTTCCAACCATAGTTTGACGCAACTGTTGGCTACTCAAGTTGCTAGAGATTCTAGGGTGCAAGTGAATCCCAATGCTAGCACCACCGCTTCAAGGATAAGGGATATCACAAGGATTAATCCCCCAACATTCTTTGGCTCCAAGGTGGAAGAAGACACACAAGGGTTTATAGATGAAGTATTCAAGTTGGTAGATCTCATAGGAGCGACTTCTTTAGAAAAGGCGGAACTAGCAGCCCATAAATTCAAAGATGTGGCTCAAGTTTTGTATGAACAATGGAAATATGAGAGGCTAGTTAGAGAAGGCCGGATTAATTGAGGGGCTTTCAAAATGGCCTTCATTGATAGGTTCTTTCATTTGGAACTAAGGGAGATAAAAATGCAAGAATTCATCAATCTTCGTCAAGGGAATATGAGTGTGAAAGAGTATTGCCTCAAGTTCACTCAACTATTAAAGTATTCTCCTACCATAGTGGCGGACTCGAGGGCCAAGATGAATAAGTTTGTTATGCGGATATACGATCTAGTGGTGAATGAATGTAGGTTGGCTATTATAATTCCAAGCATGGACATTTCTTGTCTTATGGTCCATGTCGAACAAATTGAGGAGAAAAAACTTAAACAAGTTGGTAAGGAGTTGAAGAGATCAAAGCCCATTGAGGGAAATTTCTCCAAAGATAAGTATGAGACACAAGATAAACAAAGGTTCACAAAGAGGTTTTCTAATCCAAGTACCTCAAATGATCCCAAGCCCAACTAAGGGAGGGGTACTACCACTAAGCTTCAAGGGAAAGACAAGAGTGGCCTATTTGTGGAAAGAACTACTTGTTCCAAGTGTGGTAAAAAGCATGAAGGGAAGTGTCTTGTCAGTATGGAATTTTGCTATGGATGTGGGGAAAGTGTCCACAAATTGAAGGACTGTCCAATCCCTATGGCCAAAGCAAAGGAAAGCACCCCAGCTTCCACTAATACTCTATACCCCGTTGCTCCTAAGAAGAATTGCTTTTATGCTCTCTGCTCTAGGGGTGATCAAGACGAGTCTCCCATTGTTGTTGATGTAAGTGTTTTCCATTAATGTCTATGTTTTACTAGATCCCGTTGCCACTTTATCTTTTGTAAACTCTTTAGTGGCCATGAAGTTTGATGTACTTCCCGATGTTTTCCATGAACCTTTTTCAGTTTTTATCCCGGTGGGTGATTCCGTACTTATAAAAAGAGTTTAGAGGGGTTGCCCCATTTCATTGTCCAATTGAGTTACATCGGTTGACTTGGTAGAACTTGATATGTTAGACTTTGATGTTATTTTGCGGATGGATTTGCCACATTCTTATTTTTCTTCCACTGATTGTAAACTCGGGTAGTAAAGTATCAATTTCCAAATAAACCAGTGGTAGAGTGGAACGGGGGAAACCTAGATCCAAAAAGTCAAATCATTTCATGTCTTAAATCTTATAAGGTGATATCTAAGGGATGTCTCTATTATATTGTAAGAGTCAAGGATTTGGATTCCGAGACTCCTCCTCTAGAGTCGGACCCCGTAGTGAAGGATTTTCCAAAATTCGTTCCCAATGACTTACCTGGAATTCCTCCACGCAGGAAATATTTTTTTTGATTGAGTTATTGTCGGATATGAAACCCTTTTCAATTCCTCATTACCGGATGGCTCCAGCCGAGTTGAAGGAACTAAAGATTCAACTCAAATATTTACTAGACAAAGGTTTCATATAACCAAGTGTTTCTCAATTAAGTGTCCTAGTGTTGTTTGAGATAAAAAAGGATGGGTCCCTTAGGATGTGTATTGATTACCGACAACTAAATAAGGTCACCATAAAGAACAAGTACCCTCTCCCTAGGATCAACGATTTGTTTGACCAACTTAAAGGGGCAAGCTACTTTTCAAAAATTTATTTAAGGTCGGGTATCATCAACTAAGAGTTGGTGAAGTTGACATACCCAAGACGACTTTCCGTACTAGGTATGTCTATTTTGAATTTTGAGTCATGTATTTTTGCCTAACAAATACCGCGGCGGCATTTATGGACCTTATGATCGAGATTTTAGAAACTATCTTGATATTTTCTTGATTATCTTTATTGATGACATCTTTATATACTCTAAAAGTAATGGTGATCACGTGAACAATTTGAGGATAATTTTTCAAGTACTCAAGGATGCCCAACTCTATGCCAAGTATAGTAGTGCGAGTTTTGGTTGTAATCAGATTCTTTTCTTGGTCAAATTGTGTCTAGTAAAGGGGTAAGAGTAGATCCAAGGAAATGGGAAGCGGTCAAGAGTTGTCCTAGACCTTTGAAGCCTAACGACATTCAAAGATTTTTGTGTTTGGCCGGGTTATATAGGAGGTTTTTTGAGGGATTTTCATCCATCGTGTCTCCATTGACGGCCTTGACTCAAAAGAAGGATAATTTTGTATGGTCGGAGAATTGTGAGAAGAATTTCAATTGTTGAAAGATTAACTTACGTACGCTCTGGTATTGACCTTACCAAGGGCACGGAAGGGTTTGTGATATATTGTGATGCTTCTCGAGTATGTTTTGGGTTGTGTTCTTATGCAACATGGCAATGTGATAGCATATGCCTCTAGAAAACTCAAGGTGCATGAGAAGAACTACCCTACTCATAATGTTGAATTAGCGGCCGTAGTGTTTGCCTTGAAACTATGGAGGCATAATCTATATGGTGTACACGTGGATGTATTCACCAACCACAACAGACTTAAATATGTGTTCACTCAAAAGGAGTTTAACCTCCAACAAAGAATGTGGTTGGAACTCTTGAAAGATAATGACAAGACTGTTCTCTACCACCCCGACAAACCAAATATTGTGGTGGATGCTCTAAGTCAAATGTCAATGGGTAGTGTGGCTTATGAAGAAGAGGGTAATAAAGATCTAGTGAAGAATGTTCATAGATTTTCCCAGTTGGGTGTTTGATTAAAAGATTCTCCAATAGGTGGTTTCATGGTTCATCATAACTCTGAGTCGTCTATAGTGGTTTAGGTGAAGAGTAGAAGGAATCGGTTAGTAGTAAGATCAATGATTCTTTCTCCCAAAGGGGGGATGGTGCACTTAGGTACTAAAGTCGGTTGTGTGTACCGGATGTTGATGACTTTAGAAGACAAATCTTGGAAGAAGCCCATGGTTCCCGATATTCTATTCATTCGGGTGCAATAAAAATGTATCGTGATCTTCAAGAGATCTATTGGTGGGACGTTTTGAAGAGGGATTTAGCGGAGTTTGTGTCTAGGTTTCCAAATTGACAACAAGTTAAGGATGAGCATTAAAGGCCGGGAGGTCTAACCCAAGTAATGGATGTTCCTAAATTGAAGAGGGAAGAGGTTAATATAGATTTTATTGTCTGTTTCCCTCGAACCCTGAGGCAAAATAACTCAATTTGGGTTGTTGTGGATAGATTCACAAAATTCACTAAGTTTATCCTCGTCAAGTCTACTTATTCGGCATAGGATTATGCAAGAATATATATTAATAAGGTTGTGAGCTTACATGGTATCCCTTTGTCCATCATATCAAATAAAGGTACCCAATTCACTTCTCGTTTTTAGAAGGTCTTTTCAAAAAGGGTTGGGTACTCAAGTGAAGCTTAGCACCGGTTTTCATCCTCAAAGGGATGGACAAGCGGAGCATACTATTCAAACCCTAGAAGATATTCTAAGCGCTTATGTGATAGATTTCAAAGGTAATTGGGACGATCACCTACCGTTGATTGAGTTCTCTTATAATAGCTAACATACAAGTATTTCCATGGCACCATTTGATGCACTCTATGGTCGGAGATGTAGGTCTTCGGTTGGGTGGTTTGAGGTAAGAGAGTCTTCATTCCTTGGTCCTAAAATAATCTATGAAGTCTTACAGAAGGTTAGAGTGATAAAGGATATGTTGAAAACAACTCATATTAAGCAAAAATCCTATACCGACAATAGAAGAAGAGATCTTGAATTTGAAGTAGGTGATATGGTTTACTTGAAGATTTCACCCATGAAAGGGGTGATGAGATTTTTCAAAAATGGGAAGTTTAGTCCACGGTATATGGGTCCTTATGAGTTTTTGCAATGGGTCAGCAAGGTTGCTTATGAGTTGAAATTACCTAGTGAACTAGCATCGGTTCATCCGGTATTTCATGTCTCCGTTCTTAAAAAGGGTATTGGCAGCCCGGTATCTATTCTCCCTATTGAAGGGTTGGATGTCAATGAGAACCTTTCTTATGAAGAGGTTCTGGTGGAAATCCTAGATCGCCAAGTCAAGAAGTTGAGGAAAAAAGGGGTGGGCTCCATAAAAGTCCTACGGAGAAATCACCTAGTTGAGGGAGCAACATGGGAGGCCGAGGCAAACATGAAGACCCGTTATCCTCATCTTTTTCCTCAAAATTCTATCCAAAGTTGATTTTAGTAATACTCTTAAAATGAACTAATTAATAATGGTGAATTTGGTTTAATTTGCTACTATGTGGATATTATTGGTGAAGGTTTATGCTAAAATGAGTTTTCTTGTATAAAGAAATGCATTTTTTCTTAACTTGCACTTATTGTGATGTGTAAAGTTGTCTTTATGAAATTATAGAGAGAATGTTAAAGTGTTTTGAAAGAAAGTTGGCATAAGTGACTCTTGATGTTCATGTTGAGCTCATGTTGATATCGAGAAGGGAGTTCCTCATGTTGTGATGCTGAGCTCTTATATGTGGTAAATGGTAAATTGAATTGCTATATGTAATTCCATGTTTATCTGTTGAATGGTGTTGTGAATTACTCCTATAAGCTGTTACTCATAGTGATTTTATCTATGTTGGTGGTGGTTGGGCTGCTAGTATTGAGTGTTTTTCCTTCCCTATTAAAAGATTTAGGTGTGATTCGGGGACGAATGTTCCTAAGGGGGCATAATGTAACACCTCGAAAGTCCTATGAACTAGAATAGAGCCTCCTCTATTAAATAATAATTAAAATGATGTTTCAAGACCTAGACTAACATAATAAAGTTTATTTTGAAGTATTAGAGCCTAAACGTCGAAGGAAGACCTTGACATCCGAAAAATAGCGAAATCAAACTATTAGACGTCCTTAGGTTTTGTGAAGGTTTGGGAGTGTTGTATGAAGTCTAAAACTTGTAAAAATACTTTAAATAGGTAAAATAATGTTTATAGGGTCAAAACGTCCAGACACGACTCCCCAAAGACCACCCGAAGGGTTCTTGAGGAGGACCCAAAACAAGTTCCTTGTGAGGCCTGCGACAGCCGATATGTGAAGGCAGCCACGTGTCACGCACTCAACACTGAAGAGGAACAAAATTCCTTGTGAGGCGTGGCCTTCACGAATCTCACTGCCTCAAACCAGATTTAAGAAAAAATAATTGGAATTGCCCTAGCAACGCGCGGTTACTTCCTAGATTCGTTTGCGTCATTTTTGTAACATTTCGGAAAATGTACTTGTCCAGTGAAGAACCTATTAGGTTTTAAGAATATATATTGAGGTACATAGGCATCCCAATGCCCAATATTGAGTAATATTGGGCATGTTAGAGAATATTGGCTTAAGGGTGTTAACCAATTTTTGTTTGTATTCATAAGTAACTTATAACTTAAAAATACCCTTTGATGTTCAAATACTCCAATCCAAGCTTATTTAGGAATTGTACCTACAATGAAGACCCTAAGCTAAAATAATCTCTTCAATTCTTAACCTGATAGCTTACTCACATTAGGTACGAGGCATCCAAGTGTCAAGCCTAGGTACCATAGCACATAATCATTTAAAATGATCATGTAGATTAAGCAGTGCCCAAGGAAATAGTGAGGACCCTTGGACAAGAAGTGAACCTTCCAGAATGCACGGTTAGGAAAGTGCACGCAACACATGTGCTACCAATGGCTGAGAGACAAGCCCAACCGATTCGTTTAGGGCGGTTAGGGGGCAGGCTCGAATCGGGTATAGACACGTGGGGCCGAGGTTCCTAACCAATTCTAGGTCCTAACTAACCTACCTAACTAACTAATAACCAAGGACTAACTAGTGTGCCAAAAAACCTAAGACCTAACCGGGTGACACTAGCTGAGTAGCTAACTAAAGAAACATCCTAGTTCCTAACCTAGGATGGTCCAAAGGGGTTGGTTATGGTCCTAACGACTTAGGGGTACTTTAGTAATTACCATAGGTCACTTAATTAATTTAATTAGAAATTTAATTAATTAATTTAACTCCTGGTCAAACCAGAAGACCCTTAGTCAAATGCACTCCTATTTGTAGTCGATTTAGGAGGGGCAATTTGGTAATTTAAGTGGAGGGTGTTTTGAGTAATTCATGGGACATCTATATATTGATATTAGGTAAGATTTACAACACTTTTACACGTCCCGAACCAGATCAAACAAAATTCTCTCTAATCTCTCAAGAACGCTCTCTTTTCCAAACTCCATTGAAGAACAAGAAAAGCTTAAGGAAGAAGACCAAGGTTTTGAAGTCTCCAATCAGATTTCGTGGATTCTTCATCTATAAGGTATGGGTTTTTCACTCTTTGTATTCCTTTCCCCAATATGTCCTTTCAAGATAAGTTTTCAAGAACTTCGAATACTAGGGTTTTTACTCTACAAAATGGATTTTCTTCCTAACCCTAGATTTATGATTTTCAATGAAAAGTAAACATTTTTTATACTTGATTTCGCATGAATTTTTGAGTAATTGATTGATAATTTTTGAATGTCGTGTGATACATGTTCTTTCTTAATGTGATGGTTTCGAATGGGTTGTTTGTAGTGTTTGATAACGTGAAAACGTTAGAGTTAGAATGTAAGGTTTGAATGAACCCTTTAATGACCCGTTAACCTTCTCCTATTCTATGCATTTATCATGTATATGATTTTAGGAGTTATTCTTGATTATGTCATTGAGTAATTCACTATGTATGATTATGACTATTGCATGATGAATAAGATTCTTGGGAGCAAGAGGTAAGTCTTCTAAAATTGTGATTACTCTAAGATGTTTATGCTAGCCTATAAGTCATGATGCTATGTTATGAAAGTATGTATGATGTTGCTATGTGAATATGCTGGCTATGAACATGTAAATTGTGAGATTATGATAAGAATATGAAAACGCAAGTTATGATAATATCTTGTATGCTTTACACAAGATTATTATGCCATGTAAATCTCACAAAAAGAAAGGTTACGATGAAAGGACAATTTTCATCTAATCTAAAAGAGCTCATGATCATGTTATAAAAGGAGATAATTTCCTATGACCTATGATAAGTTTTTGATAAAAGACAAATTAAAGGTTATTTCAAGAAAAGGGACTTAAGCTAAGCACCGAAGAAATAGATATGGGAAGTGTTCCTTCCCTAGCGGGAAGGTAGGTTCACAAAGATTCTCATGAGATTGAGGTTGTCATGTAATCTGGAACTATGGGTCTATAATGCATCTCCTAGTTCTTTAACTATGATGCCACCATCGGATACTAGCTAGTGGATCCACCTAGAAAGCTACGTCATGTTCGGTTCTACTTTGGCCGGTAGACCACCTCTTTTCGGTGTGGGCAGGACACCGGATTCCATGTTTAGCTCACATGGTCTATGTAGGTTAATGCCTATATTCCCTCATGTAAAATGAAATACAAGTAAACAAACGTTGACTAGGGTGACTTGAGGAGTTTGGTTAGTATAGGTAGTGGTTTGGGACGCTACCTAGACATTGCACAAGTTGACTCTAAGGGAAGTCCTAGGAGATTGTTCTTATGAATATGATAATATGAAAGATATGTTTATGATATATGATGTTACTCTTACATGAATTTTGATCCTTCTAATGAATATGTTATTGAGTTACAAGTTATATGAAGAAAAGCTTTACTTATGGTTTCCTATCTTATCTACTCGATTATGTGGGGTTATGGGGCTTCACATGACCATTGCATTTGTAGGTTAGGGATGAGATCATTGGTAAGTGTTTTGTATATTATATTTAGATGATTTATTGAATATACAATGTTAATATGATTATATGAGAATATGTCTTTGCTTATGATGATGCTTTAAGTGATGATCATGCTTTAACTTGAATATGATATATGGTATGTGCATTGAAGACTTTTATATGACTTAGCATATTTTCTAAAGAGATGATAAATGATCCTTTTTCATGCATGTCCCTATGTGTTATGTGAATATACCCATATTTAGTACATGTGGCGTACTAACCCCATTACTTTATTTTATTACAAATGTAGGTTCCGGCCATTGAAGTTAAGTAGGTTGATTTGAAGAAGCTTGGAAATCTTTCTCCAAGTCGTGGTAGGTCCTCATGTTCGGGATGCTACTATTTCAATTTCAAGCGTTATGAAGACATTAGTAGAATTTTAAGAGTATTAGATTTCCATTTATGTTATTTGGATTCTTTTGTATTAAGGCCTATATGTCATATTTACTATTATTGGCTAACTCCGGATTTGCACTCTTTAGATGGTTATATATATGTGAGACAAGTATTAGAATATCGTATATCTATATAAATCTTAAGTATTAAGTCTATATATACTTCATTAGTATATTAAAAGTTTTAAATTTCCGTAAAATTTAATTGTATGACTGTGATGAAATCTAAGAAGAGGCTTGTCTGCGACCTCCGAGATGTTAACGACGCCGGTCTCATCCGGGTTCTAGATTCCGGGTGTGACAAACTTGGTATCAGAGCATGAGGTTAAATATGAAATCTTAAACTTGGTATCAGAGCATTAGGTTAAATATGAAATCTTAAACTTGGTATCAGAGCATGAGGTTAAATACGGAATCTTAAACTTGGTTTCAAAGAATGAGGTTAAATATCCTTAAGGGTAATGTCTCACTAAACCACCTTACCTAGCATCTTGTTCATGGTTGTGAAGCGCGCCACAATTGTGGACGAGAGGCTATGTGATGATTAGGAAACTTCTCTTTTCTTGGTACTCTTATGTCGTGCCTCTAGAGCTTTGACATTATGTGTCTTTTAGAATCTAATCCCATTCTTGTGTATATAGGCGATGAACACAAGGAGGACAGGCGCTAGAAGAGTAGGGGAAGAGATCGCGAATACGGGAGCTACTTCATAAGGTAACCGAAATGCTCCTGAAGTGCAAGCTGCGGCAAACGATCAAGTTCTGGTGAATCCTCCAACTATGACGGATGGTGAGGTGAGGGCAGCCCTGTTCCAAATGGCCCAAGCCATCACCACCCAAGATCAAGCCATCACGGCTCAAGCTAACAGAGAAGTTGCACCTTGAGAGAACCATGCTAGTACTATGGCTAGCCGTTTAAGAGATTTTACTAGGAAGAACTCTCCCATGTACTTTGGATCAAAGGTTGATGAGGACCCCCAATATTTCCTTGATAAGGTCTACAGTATTTTGTTTGCTATGGGGGTGAGTACTACTGAGGAGGCTGGACTTGCTTCTTATCAATTTAAGGACGTGGCTGAGACATGGTACAATATGTGGAATAATAGTAGGGCGTTAGGAGATGCTCCCGTGACTTGAGAGATCTTCAAGAAGGCCTTTCTTTAAAGATTCTTTCCAAGGGAACAAATAGAAGCTAAGGTAGAGGAGTTCATCAACCTTCGTCAAGTAGGTATGAGTGTTAAGGAATACTCCTTAAAGTTCATTAAGTTGTCCAAATATGCTTCTTCTTTGGTTTCTAATGCTAGGGATGAGATGAGCCGTTATTTAACGGGCGTGTCCAAAGAGCTCGAAGATGAATGTCGTGCAGCCATGCTACATGACAATATGGATCTTTCTAGGTTAATGGTTCATGCTCAACAGGTTGAGGAAAGTCACCGAAGGAAGAGGAATAGGGAAGTTAAAAATGCAAAGTCTTTTGAGAGTGATTCTTTTAAAAGTATGCTTGATGTTCAAGAAAAACCTAAGTTTAATTTCTCCAAGGATCGCAATGATAGAGGTTCTAATCCCGAACATCAAGAGGGGAGAAACGTTGATCCACCAAGAGAAAGACCAACTTGTGGTAAGTGTGGTAAGAAGCATGGGGGCAAATGTCTTGTTGGAACTAATAGTTTCTATGGTTGTGGAAAAAGTGGCCATATTGTGAAGGATTGTCCCAATATTAGAAGTCAAGGTAAGGGTAATAGTCAAGCTCAACCAAGCGGCCCTAATTCTGAAACTCCAAAAAGGAACCGTTTCTATGCACTCAAGGATAGGGGTGAACAAGAAAGCTCTCCCGACGTTGGGACTAGTATGTTATAAGTTTTCTCTGTTAATGTTTATGCTTTACTTTCCCCAGGAGGCTTTTCAATCGTATTGACTTTAAGAAAACCGAAACTAGGGTTATTGCCAATGAAATTACCGAATGTTAATCTCCCTAGTTCTCCCTATTTCCAATTCTAGTAGTATGTATAATGTTCAAGATTTTAGTAAGAAAGTAAGAAAGAAAGAAAGAAAGAAAGAAGTAGGAAGATGAGGGGTGTTCGGATAGGATGACCAAAGGGTGAGGTTAGACTATGTAATGATGTAAGTCATTCTTAGT
Organism: Solanum sitiens; assembly: GCA_016801875.1. Lineage (NCBI taxonomy): Eukaryota > Viridiplantae > Streptophyta > Magnoliopsida > Solanales > Solanaceae > Solanum > Solanum sitiens. The sequence goes on along the minus strand of JABWTJ010000049.1, from coordinate 1,136,978 downwards.
CATTGCACAGAAAGATCCCAATGGAAGTCTTAAAAGAATATCCTAAGTCAACCTAGCATGTTCAAAGTGAACGTGAGACTAAGGAAGAAGAAATGTAAAGTTCAAAGTGAACTAAGTAAGCAAAGCATGAGAATGTCAAATCATCAGTGTTTGATAAGAATGAAGTTTTAACATTTATTGGTTTATGCCAATATTGGAGTATCAATACATGCCCCAAGGACTATATAATATGCAAATAATCAAAGAATGGGCATAGCCAATAAAGAATGTGTCATAAAGACTTTATGCCCAATTTAACAAGAATGAATTTTTTTTAACTTGTTTACTAAATAGGTGCATGTTTTGGTAAGAGATAGTACCAACTAGAGTTTTAAGAAGATGTTTTCATACTCTATTTTTGCACTGGTGTCAAACTTGTATGCATATGTTTTCTTGAGATTTTGTTGTTTTGTTGTTATCTTGGGAAGATTGATAGCATGGTAACTCTTTGATGCATTTTGAGCTTATGATAAGATTCAGAAGGAAATTCCTCACTATGTGTAGCTCTTATATGATTGTGCATCATAAATTGAGTGCTAAGTGTAATGATATGTTATGTGTTGGTTGTGCTACTAGTATTGAGTCTATTCCTACCCTCCAAAAGAATTTAGTGTCATTCGGGGACGAATGTTCCTAATGGGGGGATAATGTAACATTCCGGAAAATGTACTTGTCTAGTGAAGAGACTATCAGGTTTTACGAATATGTATTGAGGTATATAGACATCCTAATGCCCAATATTGAGTAATATTGGACATGTTAGAGAATATTGGCTTAAGGGTGTTAGCCAATTTTTATATTATTCACAAGTAACTATTAAAACTTAAAAATACCCTTTGATGTTCAAATGCTTCAATCCAACCTTATTTAGGAATTTTACCTACAATGAAGACCCTAAGCTAAAATAATCTCTTCAATTCTTAACCTCATCGCTTACTCACATTAGGTACAAGGAATACAAGTGTCAAGCCTAGGTACCATAGCACATAATCATTTAAAATGATCATGTAGAATAAGCTATGCCCAAGGACATAGTAAGGATCCTTGGACAAGAAGTGAACCTTCCAGAATGCACGGTTAGGAAAGTGCACGCAACACATGTGGAAGCACATGTGCTACCAACGGCCGAGAGACAAGCCCAACCGATTCGGTTGGGGCGGTTAGGGGGCAGGCTCGCGTCGGGTCCAGCCACGTGGGGCTGAGCTTCCTAACCAATTCTAGGTCCTAACTAACCAACCTAACAAACTAACTAACCTAGGACTAACTAAAATTAACTAACTAGTGTGCCCAAAAACCTAAGACCTAACCGGGTGACACTAACCGAGTAGGTAACTAAAGAAACATCCTAGTACCTAACCTAGGATGGTCTAAAGGGGTTAGTTATGGTCTTAACGGCTTAGGGGTTCTTTAGTAATTACCCTAGGTCACTTAATTAGAAACTTTAGCAACTTAATTAATTAATTTGACGCTTGGTAAAACCTGAAGACCCTTAGTCAAATGCTCTCCTATTTGTAGTCGATTTAGTATGGGGAGTTTGATAATTTAAGTGGAGGGTCTTTTGAGTAATTCATGGGACGTCTATATATTGATATTACGTCATATTTAGACCACTTTTACACATACCAAACCATATCAAACGAAATTCTCTCTAATCTCTCAAGAACACTCTCTTTTCCAAAGTCCATTGACGAACAAGAAAAGCTTAAGAAAGAAGAACAAGGTTTCGAAGTCTCCAATCAGATTTCGTGGATTCTTCATCTATAAGGTATTGGTTTTTCACTCTTGAGATTCCTTTCCCCAAGAGTTCCTTTCAAGATAAATTTTCAAGAACTTCGAATACTAGGGTTTTTACTCTACAAAATAGATTTTCTTCCTAACCCTACTTTTATGATTTTCAATGAAAAGTAAACTTTTTCTATACTTGATTACACATGAATTGTTGAGTAATTGATTGATAATGTTTGAACGTCATGTGATACATGTTCTTTATCGATGTGATGGTTTCGAATGGGCTGTTTGTAGTGTTTGATAATGTGAAAACATTAGGGTTAGAATGTAAGGTTTGAATGAACCCTTTAATGACCCGTTTACCTTCTCCTATGTTATGCATTGATCTTATATATGATTTTATGAGTTGTTCTTGATTATGTCTTTGAGTATTTCACTATGTATGATTATGAATATTGCATGATGAATAAGGTTCTTCGAAGCAAGAGGTAAGTCTTCTCAAATTGTGATTACTCTAAGATGTTTATTCTAGCCTATAAGTCATGATTCTATGTTATGAAAGTATATATGATGTTTCTATGTGAATATGCTGGCTATGAACATGTAAATTGTGAGATTATGATAAGAATATGAAAATGCAAGTTATGATAATCTCTTGTATCCTTTACACAAGATGATTATGCCATGTAAATCTCACAAAAAGAAAGGTTAAGATGAAAGGACAATTCTCATCTAATCTAAAAGAGCTCATGATCATGTTAAACAAGGAGATAATCGCCTATGACCTATGATAATTTTTTGATAAAATACAAATTAAAGGTTATTTCAAGAAAAGGGACTTAAGTTAATGGTCATGTGAAGCCCCATAACCCCACACAGCCAAGTAGCTAAGATAGAAGGCTATGAGTAAAGTTTTGCTTCATATAACTTGTAACATAAGTAGTCATCACTTCATATAATAATATAACTTAATAACATATTCATCATAATCACCAACATCATATAAGAGTAACAACGTGTATCATAAACATATATATTTAATGTTATCATATTACATAACAACAATCTCCTTGGACTTCCTTTAGAGTCAACTTGTGCAATGTCTAGGTAGACTCCCATACCCCTACCTATACTAAGTAGACTCTTCAAGTCACCCTAATCAGCGTTCATTTACTTGTCTTTCATTTTACACGAGGGAACATTCGTCTTAACCGACATAGACTATGTGAGCTAAACATGGAATCCGGTGTCATAAAACCCCACACCAAAAAAGGTGGTCTACCGGCCAAAGTAGAACCTAACATGAAATATCTTTTTAGGTGGATCCACTAGCTAGTATCCTATGGTGGCAACATAGTTCAAGAACTAGGAGATGTATTAGACACCCATTGTTCCACATTAAATGGCAGCCTCGATCTCATGAGAGTCATTGTGAACCTACCTTCCAACTAGGGAAGGGACACCTCTCATATCTAGTTCATCGGTGCTTAGCTTAAGACTCTTTCTTGAATAACCTTCAAGTTGTCTTTTATCATAAACTTATCATAGGTCATAGGAGAGTAACTCCTTGTATAAACATGATCATGATCTCTTTAAGATTAGATGAGAATTTCCGTTCATCATAACCCTTCATATGTGATATTAACATAACATAATCACCTTGTGTAAAGCGTACAAGAGGATAACATAAACTTGCATTTTCGTATTCTTATAATGATCTCACAATTAACATGGTCATAGCCCAACATATATCCATAGCAACATAATACATACTTCCATGACATTGCATCATGAGTTATTGGCTAACATAAACATTGTAGAGTAATCACAACTTTAGAAGACTTACCTCTTGCTTCCAAGAACCTTATTCAAGAACTTACGTTCAACTTACAACATTCATAATCATAAAATAGTGAAATTCTCAATAGCATAATCAAGAACAACTCATCAAATTATATACAAGATCAATGCATAATGTAGGATGAGGAAAAGGGTCATTTAAGAGTTCATTCTAATCTTAATTCCAATCCCTACGTTTACATATAATCAAGTAGTAGAAACAACCATACAAAACCATCATCTATATAAGAACATGTTTCACTCGAAACTCAAACATAACTAACCACATACTCATCAATTCGTGTGAAATAGACCATGGAAAACACTTACTTTTCATTGAAAATCATAAATCTAGGGTTAGGAAGAAAATCCATTTTGTAGAGTAAAAACCCTAGTATTTGAAATTCTTGAAAACTTATCTTGAAAGGACCTTTTGGGGAAAGGATTCCCAAGAGTGAAAATCACATACCTTATAGATGAAGAATCCACGAAAATTGATTGGAAACTTCAAAACCTTTGTCTTCTTCCTTAAGATCTTTTTGTTCTTCAATGGAGTTTGGGAGAGAGAGCGTTCTTGAGAGAGATGAAAGAAATTTCGTTTGATATGATTTGGAACGTGTAAAAGGGGTCTAAAACTAGCCTAATATCCATATATAGTCGTCCTATGAATTACCCAAAAGACACTCCAATTAAATGGGTCTTTTTAATAAGGTAAATTACCTAAAATACGACTTTAACGATTATGGGAAGTAGCTGCGTGTCGCGGGGCCAAATCCCGTCATTTTTATTAAATTTTGAGTTGAGGCAGTGAGGTGCGTTTCAGCATCGCGTCGCGAGGATGCCTCTAAAATCTTGAGGCAGAAACATGCGTGACAACATCGCGTTGTACACCATGCCTCTAAAATCTGCCTGTTCGCAGGCTGCCAGGCAGCCTGCCCACCCACGTTTGGGTCCTCCCCAAGGACCCTTCGGGTGGTCCTTGGGGTGTAGTTACTGGATGTTTGGACCCTTTGTACTACATACTACCTATAAAATGTCTCTTTACAAGTTTTGGACTCCATTTGACACCTCTAAACCTTCAGTAAACATAGGGACGTCAACTAGTTCGAATTAGCTAGTTTCCGGATGTCAAGGTGTTTCTTTGTCGTTTTGGATCCAACATTTTCCAAATGAGTTTATTACATTAATATAGGTCTCGAAACATCATTTTAAATATTATTTAATATATTAATCCCTAGTCTAAGTCATGACATTTCCGGAGTGTTACATTATCCCCCCTTAGGAACATTCGTCCCCGGATGACACTAAAATCTTTGGGAGGGTAGGAAAAGACTCAATATTAGCAGCCCAACCTATCAACAACATAAAAATAATAATGAATTACATATCATAGGAGCACATCACAACTCCTTACAACACATACCATAACATTACAGATAGCACTCAATTCATAATGTGCAAACATATAAGAGCTCTATATTCATAACACATAGTGAGGAATTTCCTTCCCAACCTTATCATAAGCTCAAAATGCATCAAAGAGTTACCATGCAATCATTAATCTCAAGAAAACAACAAAACAACAAAATCTCAAGAGAACTGATATATACATATTTCACATAAGAGCAAGAATAGAGTATGAAGGCATTTTCTTAAAACTCTAAGTGGTACAATCATTTACCAACACATGCACCTATTTAGAAAACAAGTCAATTTCATGATTATTCATTAATTTCTTTACTAACAGAAATTTCAAACCTCAAGGAGTAAATAGATGAGGGTAGCGGGACTTCATGTCGGCTTCAGCTTCCCATGTTGCACACTCAATAAGATGGTTCCTCCATAGAACTTTTACAGAGGCAACCTCCTTGTGTCTCAACTTCTTGACTCGGCGAGCTCGGACCTCAACAGTAACCTCTTCATAGGAGAGGTTCTCATCCACTACTAAACGTTCAATAGGTAGAATAGACATCGGGTCGCCTATGCATTCTTGAGCATAGAAACATGAAACATCGGATTAACCGAAGCTAGTTCACTAGATAGTTTCACCTCATAGGCAACCTTTCCAATTCGTTGTAAGACCTCATAAGGACCAACATACCGGGGACTTAACTTCCCCTTTCTACGAAATCTCATCACCCTTTTCATAGGTTAAATCTTCAAGTAGACATGATCACCTGTTTCAAACTCAAGATCTCTTCTTCTATCGTCGGCATAAGACTTTTGCTTACTATAGACTTTCTTCAATCTATACCTTACCATTCGAACCTTCTCTATAGCTTCATAGATAATCTTTAGACCAAGGAGTGAGGAATCACTTACCTTAAACCATCCAACCGGAGATCTACGCCTTTTACCATAAAGAGCTTCAAAAGGTGCCATGGATATGCTCGAATGATAGCTATTGTTGTAAGAGAATTCAATCAAAGGTAAGTGATCATGCCAACTTCCCTTGAAATCAATGACACATGCTATTAACATGTCCTCAAGGGTCTGAATGGTACGCTCCACTTGTCCATCCGTCTGAGGATGAAAAGAGGTACTAAGTTTCACTTGAGTACCTAAACCTTTTTTAAAAGCCTTCAAAAAATGAGAAGTGAATTGGGCACCTCTATCCGTAATGATGGTCATGTGAAGCCCCATAACCCCACACAACCAAGTACATAAGATAGAAGACCATGAATAAAGTTTTTCTTCATATAACTTGTAACATAATTAGTCATCACTTCGTATAATAATATAACCTTATAACATATCCATCATAATGACCAACATCATATAAGAGTAACATCGTGTATCATAAACATATATCTTTCATGGTATCATATTACATTAGAACAATCTCCTAGGACATTCTTTAAAGTCAACTTGTGCAATGTCTAGGTAGAGCCCATACTCCTACCTATACTAAGTAGACTCTTCAAGTCACTCTAGTCAACGTTCATTTACTTGTCTTTCATTTTACATGAGGGAACATTCTCTTTTACCGACATAGACCATGTGAGCTAAACATGCAATACGGTTTTATAAAAACCCATATCGAAAGAAAGTGGTCTACGGCCAAAGTACAACCTAACATAACATAGCTTTCTAGGTGGATCCACTAGCTACCTATGGTGGCAACATAGTTCAAGAACTAAGAGATGTATTAGAGACCCATAGTTCCCCACATTAAATGGAAGCCTCAACCTCATGAGAGTCATTGTGAACCTACCTTCCAACTAGGGAAGGGACACCTCTCATATCTAGTTCATCAGTGCTTAGCTAAAGTCCCTTTCTTGAATAACCTTTAAGTTATCTTTTATCATAAACTTATCATAGGTCATAAGATATTAACTCCTTGTATAAATATAATCATGATCTCTTTAAGATTAGATGAGAATTTCTTTTCATCATAACCCTTCATATGTGAGATTAACATAACATAATCACCTTGTGTAAAGCGTACAAGAGGATATCATAAACTTGCATTATCATATTCCTATGATGATATCAAAATTAACATGTTCATAGCCCAATATATATCTATAACAACATCATAAATACTTTCATAACATAGCATCTTGAGTTATAGGCTAACATAAATATTGTAGAGTAATCGCAAATTTAGAAGACTTACCTTTTGCTTCCAAGAACCTTATTCAAGAAGTTACGTTCAACTTACAACATTCATAATCATAACACAGTGAAATACTCAATAGCATAATCAAGAACAACTCATCAAATCATATACAAGATTAATGCATAATGTAGTATGAGGGAAAGGTTCATTTAAGAGTTCATTCTAATCTTAATTCCAATCCCTACGTTTACATATCATCAAGTAGTAGAAACAACCATACGAAAACATCATCTAGATAAGAACATGCTTCACAGGAAACTCAAACATAACTAACCACATACTCATCAATTCGTGTGAAATCGACCATAGAAATCACTTACTTTTCATTCAAAATCATAAATCTATGGTTAGGAAGAGAATCCATTTTGTAGAGTAAAAACCCAAGTATTTGAAATTCTAGAAAACTTATCTTGAAAGGACCTCTTGGGAAAAGTAATACCAAGAGTGAAAAACCCATACCTTGTAGATGAAGAATCCACAAAAATTGATTGGAAACTTCGAAACCTTCGTCTTCTTCCTTAAGCTTTTCTTGTTCTTCAATGGAGTTTGGGAAAGAGAGCGTTCTTGAGAGAGATGAAAGAAATTTCGTTTGATCTGATTTTGGACGTGTTAAAGTGGTCCAAAACTGACCTAATATCCATATATAGTCATACTATGAATTACCCAAAATAACCTCCACTTAAATGGGTCTTTTTAATATGTTAAATTACCAAGGATACGACTTTAACGATTTTGGGAAGTAGCTGCGCGTCGCGGGGGCCAAATCCCGTTATTTTTATTAAATTTTGAGTTGAGGCAGTGCGTTGCGTGTAATACTCGCGTCGCGAGTCTTCCTCTCAAATATTGACGCAGAAACATGCGTGACAGCCTCGCGACACACCATGCCTCCAAAATCTGCCTGCCCAACCATGTTTGGGTCCTCCCCAAGGACCCTTCGGGTGGTCCTTGGGGTGTAGTTACCAAATGTTTGGACCCTTTGTACTACATACCAACTATACAAGGTCTATTTAAAAGTTTTGGACTCAATTTGACATATCTAAACCTTCACCAAACATAGGGACGTCAACTAGTTCGAATTAGCTAGTTTCCGGACGTCAAGGTCTTTCTTTGTCGTTTTGTCTCTAACCTTTTCCAAATAAGTTACATTAATATAGGTCTGGAACATCATTTTAAACATTATTTAATACATTAAGCCCTAGTCTAATTCATGACATTTCCGGAGTGTTACAATTTTATAGATTATACTCTGGAGGAAAAGACACAAAAATCTCTTAAAAATAAGTGTCGAATACTTATAAGGTTTGGACCTACTTTCTATGGACCGTACATGTCATCCATAGAAAAGTACAAAAAACCTAAATTTGGACGAACTTTGGTGAGAACTATAAACGACCCAAATAACTTTCTACAGTCTGTAGATCTCAACAATAGAAATCCACTTTGACCTTAAATTTTCACTAAGTGTGTGTTCGTCCTACGAGACCTATGAATTATAAGATAATTTGACGAAATAGACTAAACATCATAAACATGATTTTTCTAAAAATCACCCTCACTTTTTACGTATGCCTTCTATGATCCATATATGCTGCTACAGCCTATTGACTGGACTCGTGAATATAACTCGTATACAAAATGAAATCTTTTGCTTTTCTAAAATCTGAGCTTATTAAAGAAGGGTAGTTATAGGACTTAAAACACATGTAAAAAGATGTAGTATAGGTATCAGTTGCATATAGAGAAGAACCAATACCCATTTAATGTAATTGTTCGATAGCCCTACAGTTTTTACTTACCGATCGTAGGAATTTCTACTGCATGTACTATTGAACTATATAACCAATTTTCAGAAAACAAAAGAGTTAATCATTTTCCCGAGACCATTCCATGGTTTGTCAAATTGTTTTAGTCCTTAGACCATATCCGTGAATCACAAGGTTCAGTCAAATATTTTATTGAGTTTGAGGCACTTCCATGACAACTACCTACGGTCTATAGAACCAATTACACCCCATCATTTTCTTTCGTAGAATTGAGTTTCTAATTTAAATTCTGAGACATTCTTATGGATCTACAATAAGACTCGTGAATCATGCAACAATTTTTCCCATTAGGTCATAATTAAAATTTCAGAAACTTTAAATTCAATAACTCAACCAAACCTTCTACTATTGTGTTTCTACGACCTTCCGGACTTCCTACCCTCTATAAATTGGATTTGTAGTTCATTTTTTCATTCAAATTTTTACATTTTCCTTTCCTTTTAAAATTTTCAACTTTTGACATTTTACAATATCTCTCCCTCGGATGAATTCGTCTTTAAATGGGACTCAAGCTAGCATGAATAGAGTAGGCGAGAAATTAACAAACCAGAATGATTGTAATTTTTATAAATAAAGCATATAAACATGAATAATCACTCCATGCTAAATCATAATATAAAAAATAAAATATTCATGAACATTCATGGATAAGGTAACATGAGAATGACTAAAACGAATTAATCCAAAAGAATGAACCATAAGGAACTAGGACGAGAAGATCAGATAGAAGTGGAGGGAAAGAGATGAGGATAGTGGGATATAATATCATCTCTAGAATCCCAAGTTGAACCTTCAACTAATTGATTCCTACATAGAACCTTCCCGGAAGAAACTTCCTTGTTCATCAACTTCCAAAGTTTTTGGTATAAATCTCAATTTGAACCTCTTCGTCAGAATGATACTCTTTAAATACCAAACCTTCAAAAGGGACAATTCATGTCAGATGTCCATCAAACTTCTTCAACATAAAAACGTCGAATACTTGATGTATTGATTCTAAATAATTTAAAAACTCAAATTCATAAGCAACCTTGCTAATACACCTCAAAATTTTGTATAGGCTAACATATCGGGGACTACACTTCCCTTTCTTTCAAAATCTCATGATACCCTTCACGGATGAAAGTTTTATGTAGACCCAATTACCAACATCAAACAAATCAATTGGAGACATATATTTTCTATCATAGAGAGTCTAAAACTATGTCATCCCAATGCCAGATTGATAGCTATTATTGTAAGTAAACTAAAAAAATGCGAATGATCATCCCAATTACTGTTGATGTAAATCACATATGATCTAAACATATCCTCCAATGTCTAAATTGTATGTTTGGTTTGTCCATCTATTTGAGGATGAAGGGTTGTGATAAGTTTTATTTGAGTAACATGACCTTTTTGAAATGACATCAAACACTTGAATGTAAACTGAGTACCACGATCAGAGATAATAGACAATGAAACCCCATTAAACCCTACCATTTCCCTAACATAAATCTTGGCCTAATCTTTGGATATGAATGAAGTCTTAATGGGAAAAACTGATCTAATTTCCACATCTTGTCCACTATGACTCAAATAAAATCAAGTTGTTGATGATTATGGGGTAAACCCATAATGAAGTCCATATTAAAATCTTCCCTTTCAATGTAGTAATTCTAATGCCTTGAGCAAAACCAACCTAATTTTATGCTAAACATTCACTTATTGACAATTAGGACATTTAGCTACAAATTATTCAATATCATTCTTCGTATCATGCTACCGATGGACCTCTCTCAAATCAAGGTACATCTTGGTAACTCCTAAGGTTGATAGAATATAAAGAATATGATCTTCAGTCGTAATCTAATTTCTCAACTTATAAACATTTGGAACACATAATAGATCTTGACATTGAAGGTCATTATCATCCCCTTTGGAGAAAGCCTCAATCTTTTTTTTGGAAACCAACTTCTTCAAGGCAGGTAATAGCGGATCAAGATCTTACCTATCCTTTACTTTTGATACAAAAGAAGATTCAAAACCATTATGAAAAATCATCCTACCATAATCAGAATCAGCCAATCAAAAACCCAAACAGACAAACCTAAGGACATAACGAACTAACTCCTTTTTGTTTTTTTCTCAAGATGAGAAACACATCCCAATGATAGTCGACTAACAGTATGTGTCACTATATGAACCTTTATTGGATGATAGAGGACACTCATGACTTAATCTCTCAATAATCAAGCCACATTCATTGGTGAAGATTCAAATACTTTTGAGCTACATGAACATTATGCAAGTAATGTCTCCAAATATTAAGAGCGAATACTACCACCACTAGCTCCAAATCATGAGTTGGATAATTCTTTTCATGCTCATTCAATTTCAACGCAGCATATGCAATAATATCCCTTGTTGTATAAAAATATTACCAATACCAATCCGTAAAACACAACAACGCAATACCATTTGATTATTCTAGTAGTGTCAAAATAGGTGCCGAAGTTAGTCTATCTTTAAATTCAAGGAAAATCTTCTCACAAGCTTCTAACCATACGAGTTTAACCTTATTTGGAGTCGATATTGTTGAAGGCAAAGCAAAAGAGAAAAACCCTTCAACAAACCTTCTACAGTGAGAAACACAAAATAGAAAACTCTTTATATGTGAAATGGACAAATGTCTAGGCCTATTCTTCACCGCCTCAATTTTCTTTGAATTGACTTAAACGTTCTCACTGGATGAGAAAAAAAAATACCATATATACACATTGAATAACATATCAACATATTCCTTGAATACCCTATTAATAAAAGTCATAAACACTGCTCAGGCATTAGTTAAACAAAAAGACATCCCAAAAACTCAAAATGACCATACCATATTTGGAAAGACGTCTTCAGGATGTTACTCTCCTTCACTCTCAAAATGGTGATAATCCAACCAGAGGCCAATCTTAGAGAATTAACTCGCTCCTTAGAGTTGATCAAAAAAATCAGTCATCCTTAGAGGAGGATACTCTTTCTTAATGGTAACTTTATTCAATTGTCGATAATCCATGCACATATTTAGAGAACAACCAGTCTTTTGTGTAAAAAACACTAGACCACCCCATGGTGAGATACTAAGTCTAATAAAATCCTTATCAATAAAATATTTCCATTCATTGTTTAACTCCTTAAGTATCTCTAGGGATATATGACAAGGAGGAATAGAGATAGGTTGTGTAATAGGGATAAAGTCAATATCAAAATGTCTTTCTCTTTTGGGAGGAATACTAGGAGGATAATCAAGAAACACATCAAAAAACTAATTTTGAATCAGAATAGACTCAAGTCTAGGGATTTTGAGATCTTGTTATGACCCAAGGCTACCCCCTAGATGTGACACGACGTATAAGACAAGAAAAGTCTCGTACAAGACTCATAGAATATCATAACATAAGAACATAGGTATAAAGTGTGAGAATTTAAAACTTTTCTTTACAATAAAAGTGTTGTATAAAATGAGCGAGAGTCGATAACACTATGTCTCAATCCATCTATAATACATCAATTCAAACTCTTGAATACAATATTAGGGACATAGCCCTTAAATAAGTCTAAAATATAAAATAAATACATAAAGAACATATAGTCAAGCCCTCGAATACAATGAGGACTCACCAATCTTCTTCTTATTGATCTACTATAGTCCTAACCACGAGGCAGAATTTAATATTTCCAAGCTCTAAACTTATTGAAAAATTAGAAATACCGTTTAGAAAAAAAATATACGAAGTATAAAAGCCAAGCATATAAATCCTTAAACATGCAAAAAGGGATATTTTAGTTGAAAATATGTTATATATCAATTTTGAAGATCATTTTTGAAATAGTTGGGAAAAGTAGCTTATAAGACCACTCATGTACACATAAACACAAGCATACTCAAATCTTCAAAAGACATAGTTCACATATATAATTCAATACCAAGATGATCTTATCAAACTAGAACTATCACCTTATCAACACTAAGATATACTTTTGCAATGTATAGGTAGGATCCCAAACCCTATATACACTAAGTATCACTTTTAGGCAGCCATAGTCATGCATAACATACTTTAACCTTATAAGTAGCCAACACTCATATACAAGGATACATTTATGTTTATAACTTGTAATAAGTAAAGTCACTCATATCAACAATCCATATCATGCATACATAAATTCATAAATCTTCAAAGCATACGAAAATCACACCATAACCCCTTTATAAGTCGCCTTGTGCAATGTATAAGTGAAATCACATACCCCAGTCACACTAAGTAAAGCTCATCAAGAAGTCATAAGTATAGTTCATGCTCATGTTCATAATTCTTATAAAGCACACATTATCTCATAACCATCATGTCTAAAGATAAACATACCATGACTACTCTCGAAGCGTACTTATGCTATGCATGAATGAAGTCTCATGCCCCCATTCATATTAAGTAGAACCTCTTGAGGAACCATAGTACATAACTTATGTTCTTGCCATAATTCAAATTCTTATCATATAGGTAAATATAGGGTTAACCATCATAGACCATGTGAGCTACATGGAATCTGGTGTCTTACCCTACACCTAAAAGATGTGTCCTACTTGCCTAAGGTAGAACTAATATTTTAGATTTTATGTGGATCCACTATCTAAAGACACGTGTGGGTACATAGTTATGTGATAAGAAGTTGCTACTAGATACCCGGACTCTCTAGCGTAAAAGGTTTCCATCTCATGGATAACTTACTTTGGGAAAAGAGTCTTCTAACGTAAAAGCTTCTTATTTTCATATACACTCGGTGCTAAACTTAATTCCCTCTAATATTCATATTAATTCTTTACTTAAGTTCATGTTCATGAAATAATGCACTAGGAACTCTGACCAACATACTATCATACTACGTCATAGATTCTTTAGGTGAGAATGTCATTTCGATTTTAGAATCATCAATATGACAGTACTCTTTCAAATTATATTCATAGTGTGTTCATGTGATTATACCTTCAATAAACACAAACATGATATCATAATAATAGTTATCTCATACATAGTAATTTGTAAAGGTGCATATGAGAATTAGTCTTTCAATAACACCTTGGTCACATTATAGTAATATTCTTGCATGGGGTATGTGTATGTGATTGTCATTTGAACAACATAACAACAACATTAGTATCATAGACACTTAACTTTAAAAGTGTTCACAAAACATGCACATAATATGATAATAAAGGTATTTTCACCTTCTAAGTAGTCGCAAGATCATACACAATTTTTATCAACATGTACAAACCCTTATAGTTTGTCCTTCAATGGCTATGAATCAAACTCAACCCAAGCTTCTTGAATTACTACATTAAATAATGTGAACATCAACATTCAAGTAAATTATTCATTTCATGCATAAACTCATATATTCATATTATAGGCCATGTGGGTAAATTCTTCCATAATAATATTATATACAATTCAACATGCATAATAACTTCCTTTCTAAAGCTTCAACATTAAGAAATAATTCTCTTTTCCTTTTATCCTTTTAGCCTTAGGATTCATCTTCATACTACAAGCCTGACTCTAAAAGAATACATCACATAGTCATTAGGTAAGCTTAACTCTCAAGGTAAACTATCCACAAGCTTAATTCTTAACAAAATATAGTTATATAGCATCAAGTAAACTTAATCTCAATACTAGTCAACAATGATCCATCATATAAGCCCTAACTTAATTTAATAATGTCTACAAAGTTTATTTATAAGTAATTCATATCTAGGAAGTTCATCAATCATAGAAGGTCACATCTAAACCCTCAATTTGCCTCTCTCATAGGATAACCCTTTACCACATCAGCTTTACCCTAGAATATTTGTTCAATCAAGAATACAAGTATAATCATAATAAAGTCATGTCATTACATCATAATCAATCATTTAATACTCAATTAATCCAATATACAATAATACCCACTGTTGAAGATCTAAATTAGGAAAATTGAGGATTTCATGGATTCTTGGGGGAATCCTTCATAAATCAACATTAGATGATAAATTAAATATAAATCTTCATACTTAAGCTATTTAAAAGTTTTGAAAGGGAACCCATGACCTATATTAAAAACACAACATTGTGTATTAAAAAGCTTTGAAATCTAGTTTTGGAGGAAGCATCAACTCCATCTCAAAATATTCAATGCAACCCAAGTAAGTTAGACCTACATCTACAAAATCAATGTGCATGAAATTTCAATAACTAGTCATATTAAGAAGGAACAACCATCTCCTATTCATGTCATGCTCAACATGCTCTCATAGAGCTCATATGCAATTTATTTTCAAGAAGCATTTTATTCAAGGAGGAATTTCTCAACTCCGAAGTAAAGAATGATCACATATTCTTCTCATGAAGTACCACAGAAAACTAAACCTCAAAGCACTATAACATGAGGAAAACCACTCACATAAAATCATTTTCTTTCAAAACACAAGTTTTCATGAACATGCATTATATAAGGAAGTCATGTAACACATATACACTAGCTAGAAACACCATCTTCCCCAAGGAGTAAGCCTATACAAACTCTTGTAAACATCATCTATCACATAATCATAAGAGGAAATACTTTCTCAAGCTAAAAGCATGATCAACACAACATTATGGAGACAATATGCCATTTCATCAAAAACATAACAAAGCATGGTCATCAAATCATCTTATGATTTCAAATATGCAATCATCATACTAAAATGCACAGCAATCATGAGGAAGATATAAATCATGAAAACTCATTTTATACAAAACAAGAATTTTATCTAGAACATGCATAACATAAGGACATCTTGGGAATTTCTAAAACATTCATGACTCCAAAACATAAAACAAGCGCAAAAAGTAACTATTGGTCTTAAGCTAGAAAGGTATAGAAGAAAGGGATGAGAATATGCGGTCTTACAATCAATCTTGCTATCTAATCATAACAGCTTCCTTTGGGAGTAATCCTTTACTAATACCTCAAATACTACCCCTCTCAAACTCTGCTAAAGCATGACCAACACTCATAATAACCTTACCGGGTTTTTAAAAACAATAGAGGTGTAACAACTATGAATCCAAGCCTTACCAAGGTTAAAAAGACTAACTTTATGGAGCACACATAATCATAATCAAACCCTTTTATACCAAGGTCTTTATGTGAAACACATAATCATAATCAAACCCTTTTATACAAAGGTCAACATAATATCTCATCATATCTAATTTATCAAATCCCTAAAGATAAAAACTATCGGAATAAGATTAAGCATGAAACACATACCGGGAAAAACATTACGAGTAACTCTTGTTAACCTCTAGTTTGAAGAGCATCAAACCTAAGCTTTCTGGAGTTGTCTACTACATTTTTTTCTATAAAGTTGGATAAACCCTACATAAGATTACTCATCTTAATCCTAGGGTCGACCAATATGGATGGGGCATATTTCGACAACCTAATGAACATCCGAGCATACTCCTCAACACTCATCCTAACTTCGCTGTTAAGAAACTCAAGTATCTAAGTCTTTCTTGTCTCTATAGGGCAATACCTGTCAAGGAACCCATTCTTAAGTCTTTCCCATTCCATGGGGCCCAGTTCTACGGGCCTCTCCTCTTTCCATTCACTATACCATATGTTAGCAACATCCTTCAATTGGTAAGCGGCCAATTCATCCTTCTCTACTGAAGTCACTCCCAAAAATTTCAACTCCCTAGAGACCTTATCTATAAACTTTGAGGATCCTCCTCCATCTTTAACCCATCAAATTCTATAATGTCTATCCCTAGTTTATCCAACAATTAAAAAACATACCTAATCTTCTCATTTCAGACATACTCCCCTATAGAGACAATTGGAACTTGGGGAGGATCTTGTGGGTGAAGCTCTTGGTCCATATTGTCTTCCTCATTCCTTTCAACTTAAGCCCTTGAAGAAGTCATATCCTCAAAACCATAGGGTACACATTAGGAAAAAGACTTAATAAAGCTAATTGTCCATAGATGGGACTCGTAGATCACTATTTCAGCCAAATTTTAGCATTTTTCTTTATTTTGAGAATTTTCAACATCTGCGGTGTTACAATACCTAGCAAATTAAGTGAAATTCAATGAATACTCCTTTACACTCATATTACCTTAATGAAGGTTACTGAACTTAACAACTTTTGCTACTCTAATATAAAGAGAAAATAAAGGGTCAAAAAAAGCTCCATTGATTTTCTCCAAATCGAGAGGACCCGCATCAGTTGTCCTCTTACTATTCCATTGTTAAAACAAAACATCAACAACATCTTTTAGTTCAACAGGCGAATTCAACTCATATTCCATTAATGAAGGTTAATCAACTTAACAACTTTTGCTACTCTAATATAAAGAGAAAATAAAGGGTCAAAAAAAGATCCATTGATTTTCTCAAAATCGAGAGGACCTGCAGCAATTGTCCTCTTACCTTTCTATTGTTCAAACAAAATATCAACAACATCTTTTAGTTCAAGAGGTGAATTCAACATTATCTGTCGTAGAGACTCAAATAATTGTAACTATCTTGTAAATCTAATCTATGTGTGATGAGCCATTTAATGTCATCAAAAACACTTCATCCAATTCTAAGCGTCGAAGGTCGTTAAGTAGTATATAACACAACCAAGGGTTGGGGCCGAATCCCAAGGGATCAATTCTTTTAGAATAATTCAACCAAGTATGAATTAGCTTATGCTAGTCATATCTAAAAGACATTATCGATTTAAAACGTTATACATCAAGGGATTTGACACAAGTGTCAATTAACAATAGGGGTTTATAGACAAATTAATAACTAAAATCTGCCAAAATAAGAGAGATATGTATAGGAAGATGAGATTATTGATATTCATCGGAATATGAGCTTAAGCAAACAACTACATGCATGTTATTACTTGTAAATTGTTGCAAATTTGGGACTAAGCTAGACTTTAGTGTCGTAAATTCTATCGAGCAACTTACCCGGAATCAACTAGGTTTCTCTCAAACACCGAGAAGCCGCTATTATGCCTAGCCTTCGCCTTCGCCTAATCCTATTCACTCTCTCAAGCAGAAAGTGTGGGAGAGGGTTTAGGATTCACTCTCTCGAGCTAAATCCACGACAACCCAATAACAACTGGCTATCCATTCAGTAGTTTTTGTCTAACGACCTCTCACTTGAGCAAGCCCAAAACACGAAGATAAAATCATATTTAAAATTACAATTTCATTATGTTCAAACAAAATTACTACAAAAAATAACATTTAAACAACATAATAACTACAAATTAGCAAGATCCAGCAGTAAATTCAACTCATATTGACATAATGACACTCCAAGAATTTGGTTTTAGCTACGCATCGTAAAGAGATACACATTGATAGCAAAAGGTTTTCACATCCGGGTTTACCCCCTAGACGTAACCGGCGTCGTCGTCCTCTTTGAGGACTAAGACAAGCCTCTTAGCCTCGTCATAGCATTCATCGATTAAAAATGTGAAGGAATTTAAAACTTTTTATCCATAACTACTCAGAGGTTTACATAGACCTCTACATACACATAATCGTATTTGTATCAAGTATACATAGACTTGTTCATATACGAAGATTACATAGTCTTCTACTTTTATTTCACCCATTTATATAGTAAAGAATAATAGTCATAAAAGCCGTCTCATCTCGTAAACCATCTATCAAAGACAATAAATCTTGGGCATAGCCCTACATCAATACAAGAAGCCACATATAGGCTATAGACAACATTGTCTCAAACGAGTAATAGAGTCAATACAGAATTATAGTAACTAAGTAACATAGGAGTAAGGTGTCGGCAACGCTCTAAGGAGAATGAGGACCTACCACTTGGATGGTAAGAGATCCAAGTTTTCCTTTCCAGCAATTCGGAGCAAGTTCAACGACCCGAACCTAAAATGTTTGGGAAAAAGGGAAAGAAATGGGGTTAGTACTCCACATGTACTAAGTATGGAACCATATATACACTTACCAATCAAATAGATGTAGAAAAAGGACATTTAAGAAAAATCATTATAAAACATGTATACGAGTGAAGCATAGCAAAGCAAAGCATACTAACTATACCCTTCATAAAGTCACAAGTGCAATGATCAAGTAAAATCCCATGACTCCTACTTAATCAAGTAACCTATCAAGACTACAATTAGCAATTATCCTTACCTAGCATACTCTCCCATTTCATGAAAACATTCTTCTTCAACCAAAAGCAATGACCTTATACTCATAAG
Organism: Solanum sitiens; assembly: GCA_016801875.1. Classification (NCBI taxonomy): domain Eukaryota; kingdom Viridiplantae; phylum Streptophyta; class Magnoliopsida; order Solanales; family Solanaceae; genus Solanum; species Solanum sitiens. Next base: position 1,117,615 of record JABWTJ010000049.1, on the reverse strand, counting down.
CATGTTATTCAATGTACAAAGTCATTTACATTATATCACTACTTTACATACATAATTGACTTCTCAAAGCTCCTATGAAAGCAATCTAGTGCAAGGCGTAGGTAGAGTCTCATACCCCTACCTAAGCTATAGCCAAACCCTTCAAGTTACTTCGATTAGTATATATCTTATTCATTCATTTTAGTGTAGGGAATCCTTGCCTTAACCGACATAGACCACATGAGCAAATGTGGAATCCGGTGTCATAAAACCTTACACCGATGGAAGGTGGTCTACCGGCCAAGGTAGAACCTAACGTAAACGTAGCTATCTAGGTGGATCCACTAGCTAGTATCCTATGGTGGCAACATAGTTGATGGATCTTGGGGAAAAGAACCATGGACATATAGACTCTACACCCTATTTGGGTCATGAGGCTATCCACCCCGTAAGGACCGTAGTGAACCCTACCTTTCCTTATATAAGAAAGTGTCACTCCCTCACAAACAAGCTCATTCGGTGCTAAGCTAGTTCCCTTTATTGAAAAGCCTTTACTCTTATCATAATCATAAATATACATACCTATATATATATATATCATAGCTGAACAAGAATTGTATGAGAAATAATCATTTCATTAACAATTCATATATGTGAAGTTAGCCCTTACACATCTCATCACAATAGGGCACATCTTTACATAACAACTTCCCTATATTATGTACTCCTAGGCTGCCTCACAACCAACCTAAACATTTCAATTCGGTCATCATACCAACCTATCACCTTAAACGAGGTATACTTCAATACAACATTATCACTTGATGACAATTAATCACAATTTGAAGTAAGGATTAGGATATTCAAGACTTACCAATACTTCTCCATAGATCATTAATAAGGGTCTTACCATCAACCCATAGATCAACCCCAATTTGGGTCATCATACCAATATAATTCAATAATCAACATAAGAACTAATTTAAGAGAAGCACTATACCACAATGCAATACTAAATCAAGCATGGTAGCATGATATCAAAGTCTATCTCCTTACCCTAGATTCAATACTCAATAAATACGCATGAAGAACTTCCATTCCTTACATTATACACATGATCAATGCAATAACAACCATTAAGGATAATTTTAAACAATAATTAGATCAATTACATCAATCCAACCTAAATTCATATCAATCCTAATACCTAGGGTTAAGGGTTAGGGTCATCTCCCACAATCTAGACCAAACTACATCAATCCATCATAATCAAGTTACAATACATGATAATCTATTCATTATAACCCAAAGACTACATAAAAAACTCAATTCATAAAATCAAATTCGAAATTGGATGAAACCCATATGAAACTCAACTTTAGAAAATCTTTGAAGGAGCCCTTTGAGGGAAGAATCTCAAAGGTGAATTAGATCCCATACCTTAAGATTTGATGATGTTTTGATGGTGAATTTCGTGCTAAATCAGCCCCCAATGATCTCCCCAAGTTGTTCTCCAATGGAGTCTTCCAATAGAGAGATAAAGTAGAGAGAAGGAAGAGAGTTTTGTTTTGGGAATAATGATTAGGCTAATGAGGGTTGGGGTATTTATAGTGGGGTCCTAAGCCACTTAATTAGTCTTCCCTTAAACCCTTAATTATCCCTAAGACACTTAATGAATCAATTAAACTAAAGCCTAAGCTCTAAAAACATCACAGGCCCTCCACGACGGCTCCACGACAACGGGCCGTCGTGGGCGTGACGGACAGCCTCCCTCCGTCCTGCACATCCGTCGTGGTGGTTAGAGACTGTGCAGGCAGAGTCTTTCTCCCCAGAAACTAAGGCTGGCATGACGGTGGCCACGACGCCTCATCGCGCCTGTGACGCGCCCTCATGGGGTTCGTCATGGCCTACTGTCTCAAGCGTCGAGGGCCCTTGGTTGGTCCTCGGGGGGTCGTGTCCTGACTTTTTCGGCATGAAACCATCCCGCACTATGTATTACACCAGTTTTTACAAACTTTTACTAAATTCCGACTCTTTAAATTGTTCAAACCAAAAGAACACTCTAGCCCTTTAATGAACCAACTTTCCGGACATTATGAACGTTTTGGTTCCAACACACTTCAACGACTCCATATACGCCTAATTTGGCTAGTAACAATGGTTTAGACCTTAAGGAACCTATTTAAGTCTTATCACTTGACCTTGGGATTTCAAAACCGAGAAGCCGCTATTATGCCTAGCCTTCGCCTAAGCCTAAGCCTATTCACTCTCTCGAGCAGAAAGTGTGGGAGAGGGTTTAGGATTCACTCTCTCGAGCTAAATCCACGACAACCCAATAACAATGGGCTATCCATTCAGTAATTTTTGTCTAACGACCTCTCACTTGAGCAATCCCAAAACACGAAGATAAAATCATATTTGAAATTACAATTTCATTATGTTCAAACAAAATTACTACAGAAAATCACATTTAAACAACATAATAACTACAAATTAGCAAGATGCAGCAGTAAATTCAACTCATATTGACATAATGACCCTCCAAGAATTTGGTTTTAGCTACGCATCGTAAAGAGATACACATTGATACCAAAAAGTGTTTCCATCAAATGGGTATGATAGAAAATATGTTTACATGAGCTAAGGATGAAGTTTCTTCGAGACCCACTCCTAATTTCTTGAAGTTGGGAACCTTTATATCTTCATGGTTAAAAAACAAAGTCTCCCAAAACTCTAAGAACTCAATAATAGAAGCAAAGTCTGAAAAACTATTGTTCACATCTAAAAATTTGACATTATGTTACAAAATATTAATGAGTATTTATAGTTTTAAAAAAAGTTGTGTTGCGAAGGAACAATCGGTGGAGTTAGTCCGGATCATCAATCAACTCGGTGAACCGCCCTTTTGTTTAGTATCCTCGTCATGCTTTTCCCTTCCGCATATTCGTGCTCTGTAAGTTTAGGCGATGTAGTAATGCTTTGCTGAAGTGCTTGGCGACATGTCGAATGCTCCTTTTCACCGCTGAGTTGACCCTTTCCTTCTCGGATCAGCACTTTGAAACATTAGGCAAGATTAAGGCCATCCGATGTCTCGACTAATCAATTAGGCGATCTTCAGGACTTCTTTCTTCGTTCATTTTTAGTTGCCTTGTTTATTTTTGTTCAAAGGGTTCCATGAATTATCTCCAAGTCAAAAAACCTGAAACTCAAGGCTTTTCATCAGTTATTCAGATAAAATATGCATTTGAGGGCACTAAAGCTATGAGTCAAAATCGTGGACCCATCTACAAGCTAACTTAAAATTTTTCTTGTCCTCAATTAAAACTCAATTTCAGAAGTTCAAAAAGGATGTCTTAAACAGCCCTAAACAATAATAAATCCCGAATGTACACAAAAAAGACTAAACTTACTCACACAAGGATCAATTGTGCACTTATATAATCAAGTTGTGAAACACCATTATTAAAGATTTTCAAGCTCACGATACTTGATTCTAATGCAAGTTCAAGCTCAACAAAAATGATTAAATTCCCTCACACAAAGCATGATTCCATTTTTCACACACAATACTTTACAATATAAAGTTCTCAAATCAAATGCAACACTCACACTCACAAAGGTAAACACAAATGCATGAGTTAACCCATAGGTTTGCCTGTATTTTCCATTAAACCATCGTTTAAGTTCAATGAAGATCAAAAAGGTCTTTTAAAGTTGTAACGGGGATGAGTGCAAAGGTATGGTCATTTTGGCTTAGTGACCTTTATCCTCATGAAATGTGTTGCTTACAAAACTTCTGTTCTCCTGATTTCATCATTTTCTTTCTTCCTAATAAGTCATCCCTTTATTCACATTCCATGGATTATTCGGAAAACCCCAATTTTTTTTATTCCATAATTTTCTTTTTCTTTCTTTTATTTTTTTTTCTTTTTCTTTTTTTTTCTTCTTCTTTTATTTTTTTATATGGAAGGGTTCCATGTTTTCAATACCATACGTTAAAGGAAACATTTATTGTACTTCTTGACTTGCCTTCTCTTTTTCAGTATACCCCCAACTTAGGCTTTTGGACAAAGTTGGCTATTCAATAAACCAAAAATCAAGAGGATTATAGGAAATGGAATAAACATGGTCATGTTTTCGTCAAGTTTCTTCTAAAGAAAGACAAGTTTCAAGGGGTGTTAAAAAATAGTTCGTACACTCAAAAGCTAGGCCACAAAAGAGGTATATATCAAATTGGTTAACACTCTTTCAAAGGTGCCTAAGCTCATATCATGAGATCACATCACTTGGTCAACCGGACCAACCGGGCAAATTATAGGGCTCATCATGCATGGTTCACAGTAAGCTCTATACTTTCGCTAGTGTACAATGTAAATTGCAAGAAAATAAATTTTATAGCTGGCTAATCACAACTAGATGAACAAATTTCACATATTATCTATACAAATTAATTTAGCATTATCGTAGCCGTACATTAATGTTTGTTAGAGTGAGAGTACTATCCAAGTAATCGATATTGATCAAACTGAAACTCAAATTTCCCAAAGAACCGCAAATTTAAAATACATAAAAGACATCGCAAATTTTTTTTGGAGGATGGGTAAAAATATTTGCAATGAAAGCAAAAGGAGACACAAGCTCAAACATTCGCAAAATGTAGTTGAAAACAAAATTTTATACCATAACAACCCGAATATATACACAAAACACGAGCACTATTTTCGCACAAATAGGTGAGCCTCACGCCACCATAATAATGATATCTATCTTCAAATGCAAATGATATAAAAGTATCCAAAAAGTAAGACATAGAGGGAGGTAAAGAGGGGATCTTTTCTAAGTTGTCGCCTCATCTGTCTGGACATCAGGCCCGGTCAATCAGGCTTGAGTCGCGCCTCAGTGCCCGGAGTCTCCTTAGAAGTAAAATCTCCGCTAAGGACATCACTAGGGGCAACAAAGGCCCTTATCTGCAGGCCCTTATCTGCAGTATCTACAATAACTTCAAGAATCTCTTCATCTGTCTATGCCTCAGACTCGGGCAAACCTGGATCAACTGGCACATGGGGAGCTCCACCATCTCGAATACCATAGACATATCGGTGGACTTCATATGGTCCATATCTCTTCTCAACTAAGCAATGGCGGCTTTTAAAGTCGTCACCTCTGCTGTGGTCCCTTGATCGCACTCGCACATCACGATACTATCTTAGATGGCATCAATTGAATTGCTCAATGGGGTCACAATATCATGAGACAACAACAATAACAGGTCTAGGTGGCAATGCGACAGTCGATGAACCTGAAATTTTAGAAGGAATAATAGTAGATGTTGATGTACTTGAAGTCCTATGAGCCACACTAGGAGAAGACCTCTCTGCAGGTATAGAGTCTATGTTCCTAGCTGGAGAAGGATTAACAGTGGCTTGTTTCTGCTTCTTCATTGCCTGATCTTTGAGATACTCAACTTTAATCATCCGGATATCAGGGGAGGATGTGGGCTTCACTTCCTCGCCCTTCTTGGAATCTATATGCACCTGAGACTATCTACATAGCTCAATCATCAATATCGGGAAAGGAAGTGATGTATGTTGTTTCCTTTACAGCATGAGTATTTTTTGTTCTATACCATGTCCCAGATTTATCCTTGTCTCTTCTATGATGCAACCCAGATAGGCTTCCTTGGCAAGGTGAAGGATCAACTAATTTTGGGATGACATAATTGAGTTGTTGATAAATCCAAACAAGAATGTTGCGGCTATGTTCAAATCTTTCTTTTCAATTGTAGCCCCTTCTTCAAACAATTTTGGATTACCATCAGAGGTCAATGGGGCTAATCATTTCTTTAAATTTTCTAGCTTTTTAATTATGATTAGATGTTGTCAGTTATCATTAATACACGTGGATATCCCTAAGACTGAGTTTATAGTATAACTATCATAATGTACCTTCCATCCTCTAACAACCACGCAATCAACTACTTGGAACGATGTTGTTTGTTGCTTTCTCTAGATATTAAAGAACTATATGCACTGTAGAATTGTCTAACCACGTACAGAATATCAGGACCCAGGTTTTTCTCAAAATTTTGAACTTGTGATATCTCAGGCTATCCATGATATCTAGGAACCACTCGATAACCCCATCCGTGGACAAACACTTCTCTGAAAGAATTGTCCTCCGCCCTTCAGTTTTAAACTTTTTCATCAACTTGGGAAGAGGACCCTGAACTGGTAGTTTGAACACCACTACTGGTTCAATAACTGGAAGAGGAGAAGTGGTGGGCTTAGCATTTATGATCCGAGATAGATCATTTATCTTTTTAGCATGAAATTATGCCCTTTTTGTTGTTATAAGCTCATCATCATCAGAAACTGTAATATGAGGTTCTTATTTCGCACCCTTACTTTCAGACGTGGTGAGGTGTGTAGTGTAAATTGTCATTGTTGTCACAACTGTGCTCTAGTGACCCACATGCTTTTGCTTTTCACTTTCCTTTTCCACCATATTTAGGAAGTTTTGTTGTTTTAGCTCCGGATGCAGTTGCATCCTCGTTAATTGTGATTCTTTTTACATTGCCTCGAGATATCATGTTTCTTCCTGGGACATTTGGTCTTTTAATATATTCAAACATTGGGAAAAAGTTAAGGAAAAGATAATCACAGTTATTGGAAAAATAATGCATAAGCCTTTGCTGATCCACTCGGCGGGTCGCAAAATCTCTTTCTCGATCTAAAAAGGGTTTGCCTTGCGGATTTTGTCAAATTTCATGGCAAGAAGGAGAAATGAAAGTTCATTCAAACTCTTATCGAAACCTTGCGGCGAGCAAGAGATAGCCCATCGAAAGTTACATTAAAAAAAAAATTCAGGGATGTAGTGAAATGGTAGATTTAAATACTTTCAGTAATTCAATGAGTGTTTTTGGTGGAAAGTTACAAAGGCCAATAAGACATACAGCAAAAATTAAGGGTGAGATGGAGGCATTAGGAAAACAACTGAGTAGTTCGGCGAGCTCGACTAAGCTCTCCAAATGATCCAACATGCCTATTCACTATCCGTCATCACAAATTCAACATTACAACCTCTGAAATAACAAACTAAACCGTACACTAGTCAAATTCGCACAAGACCCATAATACGAGATCTCTTAGGATTCAGATTTCTCCAGGATAAACATACAGGCACACCCCACCAATTTTGAGTTCATTTCAAATCATGTAAATATGGGATTTCATCGATTAAACAATATTGGCAAGCTAATCGTATTAGAACTAGGCATTATAACAAGTTAACATAATCAGAAAGGCCTAGCACACTTCTTCAGGACAAGATCTATTTGCAAAAGATTACACTAACAAAAGTAAATATGGAGATTGGGAAACCAAACTTTATTACTGATCTGAACAAACTATACTCCTAGGAAGGACAAAGAACCAAATCCAATCACTAATCGATCAACTAAAAATACTAATAGACATCGGAGATATTTAAAATATGAAACAGGTGCGAGTTTAGAATGATAAAAATGAGGGAAATAAGAAAATTAGTAATTAATAATTTTGGTCCTCAAATAAACTGTCAAGTTATTTCATTTCACAGACATTAGTTTTGATTGCCGATACACTTAGCGGTCCAAGACTAATTAATTACCTCGTTGAGTTTGACAAGACCTCCAGTTAATGAAGAGATCCAAATGACAGACAAGATCGGGGTCACAGACCTGGTTGGCAATTCGTCCATTTGACTATAGGTCGCCAATCTAAAGCTTCTAAACATTTCTCACACTTCTACTTGTACAATCAACATACCATTATTTTAAATCAAACATAAATCTATCAATGATTGGATTGCCTCCCAAGAAGCACCTTATTTATAGTTGTGGCATGACTTCCCCCTTTTAATCATTATTTATGGAGGAGATATGAGACATTACGTGACCCATTTGTATCCCTAGTAGTTGTACATATATTAATTAGGAATCATTTATCTCATTTAGACTTGAGACATATATTTAATCTCATTCAACACCTTTTTGTGACTTTCATCTTTTTGGAGAATGAGTGAGAGTTCCAACCCCGTTAATATTAGGCTTCATACCCTTATGAGGAATGTGTGCCAATATTTATCATTGTTTGGTGCTCAAAATTCCATGATTTTCTTGATCACTAGATCCGGGTGGGTCAATAGTGTGGCCAACATATGGTTTTTTCGGTCTCTTTGTTGGGTATGGCCAGGTTATCAAGGAGATGGGCTGTTATCTCAAAGGGTAGTTGTGAAAGACCTCCCAAAAATATTTTTTCAGTTATTCATTGGTTGTCCAGGCCAAGCCTGTTATAGAAGCAGTCCAATAGCACATTTTTCAGAAAATCGATGAGTCGGGTGGTGGAGAAATATTTTCTTAAATTTAACCCACAAATCATGGATTGACTCAATCTCCTATTCTCTAAACCATAGGTTGTCATCCATAAGATACATCATTCTTATAAGAGAAGAGTCCATTTGATCACCGTTGCTACCAGATATGCTCCCCTTCCCTAATCGAAGAGGCAAAACAAAACTAAAGATTAGGTTAGTAGAACTATAACTAACAAGAACAAAATTTCTACTTAGCTAAAAATTCTCAAGTGACCCAAATCATCATCAGCGATGCCATTTTTGATGAACTATTTAACTTCGTCAAAAACACTTCATCCAATTATAAGAGTCGACGGTTGTTAAGAAGTATATAACCTAACAAAAGGTTGGGGTCGAGTCCCAAGGGAGCGGTTCTTTCAGAATAATTCAACTAAGTACAAATTAGCTCATGCTAGTCATAGCTAAAAGAAATTATCGATAAAAAATATGATAAATCGAAGGAGTTGACACAAGTGTCAATAAAAATGGGGGGTTTGTTGACAAATTAACAACTAAAATCACAAAAAATAAGAGAGATACGAATAAGGAGTTGGGATTGGAGGGATGCGATGAAGTATGAGCTTAAATAAACAACCGAGTACATGCTATTACAAGTAAATTTTTGCAAATTTATGACTAAGCCAGACATTAGTGAGGTAAATTCTCTCTCGAGAAACTTATCCCTAATAAACTTGGAATCTCTCAAACACCGAGAAGGCTCTATTATGCCCAACCTTCGTCTTAGACCATTCACTCTCTCAAGCTAAAAGTTTGGGAGAGGGTTTAGGATTCACTCTATCAAGCTAAACCCACAACAACCCAATAACCTCTGGCTATCGATTGAGTAGTTTTGGTCTTAATACCTCTCTCTCAAGTAAGCCCCAGACACGAAGATAAAATCATATTTGCAACTAAAATTTAATCAAGTTCAGACACAACTACTGAACGAAATCACGTATAAACATCAAAATAACTACTAATTAGGAAAGACCTAACAATAAATTCAACTCATATTCACATAATCACACCCCAAGAATTGGGGGTTTAGCTATCCATATTAAAGAAATCAATATTGATGCAAAAAAATATTTCCGTCAAATGGGTAGCATAGATAATGTGTTTACACGAGCTAAGGATTCAGATTCTTCAAGATACACTACCAATTTCTTGAAGTTGTTAATCTTTAAATCATCAAGGTTAAAAAAGAAATCTCCCAAAACTCTAAGAACTCAAAATTAGAAGCAAATTCTGAAAAACTATTGTTCACATCAAAATATTTGATCCTAAGTTAAAAATATTGATGAGCATTCATTTTTTTTATAAATTTATGCTGGGAATCATCACTCATCGCAGTTATTCAGGATCGCCGATCAACTCGGCAATCCGTTCTTTCGTATAGTTCATCGCCGTCTTGCTTTTGCCTTCCGCAACTTTGTGTTCTATAACTTTGGGCGAAGTAGTACTGCTTCGTAGAACTGCTCCACAACACGCCTACTACTCATTCTCATTGCTGACTTGATCATTTTATTTTAGAGCTTAGTACTTTGGAACATTAGGGGAGATTAAGGCCATTTGGTGACTCGCTTGATGAGTTAGGAGATCTTCAATCCTTTTTTTCTTCGTTTTTTTGAGCTGCCATTTTTGGGATTTCATAATTCTCACCATCCATTGGTGATAACCAGACCTAAAGTCAATTGTTAAAGAGTATACTTATTATAAATGGTCACCTTATTCAACTGTCGATAATAAATAAACATTAGGAGTGAACCATCCTTTTTCTTAACAAACAATACCAAAGAACACCATGGAGAGATTCTTGGTAGGATGAAACCTTTATCCAATAAATCCTTCAACCGTTCCTTTAACTCCTTAAGTTCTACCGGAGCCTTTCTATAAAGAGGAATAAAAATAGGCTGAATATCTAGGACAAGGTCAACACCAAAGTCTACATCCCTTTTTGGGGAATAACCGGGTAATTCATCGGGGAACACGTCCGGGTACTCATTAACAATAGTGCCTGACTCAAGTCTAGGGGTTTCGGAATCCAGATTCCTCACCCTAACAAAATGGTACAAGAAACCCTCAGAAACCATACTTTTATATTTAAGATAAGAAATGAAGCGATCTTTAGGAATAGAATTTCTCCCTTTCCACTCTAGGACAGGCTAACTCGGGAAGTGAAACTTAACTACCCGATTCTACAATCAATAAAAGCATAACAAGAGTGCAAACAAGTCTAACCCAAGGATGACCTAACATCTAGCATGTCATGATCTACCAAGTCAACAAGAGAAACTCTATGGGATAAGGATATGGGATATTTTCTATTTACCCTTTCAACAAAAACAAAATAACAAACAACAGTGGGTATAGTAAAAGGTTCTAACAACACTTTGGGAAGAACATCAAATATCATAGCAAGATATGGTGTCACAAAAGACAAAGTAGTACTTGATAAAGTAAAGAATATATATCTAGTTGGAAAACATTTAATGTACTGCAAACCATATCGGGAGATTCCTCTTGTTAACCTCGAGTTTGAAGAGCATAAAACAATTTTAGGAGCACTAGAACTCGACAAACTTGGAAAGAATGAAGAATAGGGTAGAGATATACGACTATTATATCCCTCATTATTAGCAACCAAAGGATAATCCCTTATATTTTGATCCAGGTTACCACAACCAAAGCAAGCATTTGAATCCGCTAGATATTTGCCCTCGTGTTTTCTTCCACACTTCATAAAATTAGGCATAGAAGGCCCATTACAACCTTTTTAAGGCTTAGGATTTCAAACCCTTTCATTGTTGGACCTTGGAGAATCTTTAGGAGAACCTTTCCACAAAAAAAACTTGTAGAAACACTGGACGACCACGACCACCAGACATAGAGTATGAATGTTACTATCATCTATTATTTTCCTCGTTGTTTCTATAGACCTTTCTTTAAGCTTTTCCTCTGCAATTTTTTTGGCATGAACCATTAGATAAGAAATATCCATGTGATGGAAAATCATAGTCGTTCGACACTCTTTGAAAAGAAATTCGGCCACACCCGAATGAACTTGCTAACTCTTGCCCTAGAATCGGCAACCATAAAAGGAACACACTTGGACAATTGAGTGAATTTCAAGGAATATTCTTTTACACTCATATGTCCTTTTAGAAGATTAATGAATTCAAGCACTTTATCTACTCTCATCTCAAGGGGAAAGAACCTATTAAGAAAAGTGGACATAAGCCTCTCCCATTGTAAGGGACCCATATCTACTAGTCTTGTCGCATTCCATTGGTTGAACCAAATTTGAGAAACCCCATTGAGTTGATAAACGACCAATTCCACCTTCGCTACAATTGTCAATCCCATGAGAGCCAACATCTTATAGGACACTCTTCAGGATCTTCCTCAACATTAGAACCATTAAATTATGAAGGATTCATCATTGTGAAATCCATCACTCTTGATGCCACTGTACCCATGTAACGACCCAAAGTCAACTGGCTCCTAATGCAAAAAAATCTAACCATATCCGACCCTTCTGAACCATTTGCTACTAGCGCATGGAATCCACATGCAATCAAGAAAACAAACAACTATATCGAGGCTCAAAATTAAGCACTCGGCCGGCAAGGCCACTGTTAATAGATCTATAAAAGAAATATCTACTCCCAATAGTTCAAATAAATAAATAGCCAACTAGAATAAAAGTCTTCATTGGGTCGTCGAGGGCACCATGATATATACACCAAAACATAAAACATTTATTCATCAAGACAATACATCAAACAACTCACAAGCTTCACAAAACAAGCAAACATCGCCAACTTTCCATAATGTTTCTATGCACCCCACACACTAGTCTAGAAGAATCTAAGAGTAGAAAATATTGGAGGGATAGGGCCCCTGCCAACCCATAAAGATATATACAACAAAAGCTAACAAAACTCGCAACTCTAGCAAATCCAGAGGAAAGGGCTAGCCAATTAGATAAATGTCAATCCTGTTGCTGAGGAAGCCTACTGGGTCATCTTTCGGGACCAACGTGCATGAATTCAGCTCCCCAAGGCAATGGAGCATCAGTACAAAATGATCTACAGAGGATGAAAGAAGATAGACTAATAAGCAAGTATCATAATAAACAACAAGCAATCACGTAAGGAAATCAAAATTAAGATAAGAATGATAACCCACTATTAAATCTAAAAATACTACCAAACAAAAACCTAACCAACCCCTCATAAGCTCGGTAGGTACAAACAACATACCACCTACCTAGTCCCCCATAAGCCCGGAAAGTGTCAATCAATCTATATACCCCTACTAGTAGCCCCTTATCTTTATAAGAGTCACATAGCCCTTTTTCGCAACAATATAGCCCCGTAGGCAATACATAGCCCTCTTAGTCTACATCATAGCTTTGTGGGCTGCATATAGATCTCATTTGCATCAACATAGACCTTTAGGCAACACATAGCCGTATTTGACATCAAAATTGCCCCGTAAGCAAAACATACCATTCTTTGGCATCAATATAGACCATTTGGCAATGCATAGCCCTCATTTGCAATAGCATAGTCCTATTAGACAACATCATAGGCCACATAGGCAGTTCATAGCTCAACAACTAACTATAATAGCCCCATGGGCGACAACAAACAATTGAATAGGCTAAAGGCGAGTAATTTACCTATAAACAAAATATATGAATCATATCCAAGTCGTTCATATCTTAGGGAAGTTCTTAACAGATTGTGGGACCTTAAAATGAATGTTTATAACAACTTAATAATCTTACCACTCATAATTACAACTACAAGGTCACCAACATTAACTACACGATGATATTGCTCCCAAGCTCTAAGTTAACATGCCGAACAAAGGGAATAGCCTTAAAATAACTTTTCCTTTAAAATGTAAGCTAAAAAGAACTTTGTCCGCACCACTACAACACTGAACAAAAAGGTATAATCAATCAGTAATTAAGGATAAAAATATTACTACAACGATTTAACAATCATTACGGATTCCTATCGTTAATTACAATCCAAGACCAAGGTATTCATAAACTGATAACATGTGATTCCTACCTTTATTTAAACATCTTTAACACTTTAATACAATTACTTCACTGAAAATAACCCTGTTGCCACAACCTCCACAGAGCTACAACACTCAAGTCACCGGGAAAATTATACCAAGCTATAGGCTCGCAATATAGTGCGATTTTTGATAAGGCGCCAAGAAGAGATTATGAACTCACAAGGTTGATTTAAGAAGTAATTATCTGAATTTCTTGGGTTTCTTTTGAGTTAGTGATGTACCGTGGTTTCATTGTATTTTAATGCATTTTACTTAAGAATTATGTGTGTCTAAAGCCTTTTTGTAGTAGTTTTAACAAGTTTAGTGTTTTGTTTTGCAAGAGATGACCTACGAAGGCCATCGAAGGTCCATCGTCTTATCAATGGACTGTAGTTGGTGACGATGGATATGCATTTAAGGCTATGGGAGAAGATTAGGGGAAAATCTGACCAAGTGTGGAACCACGAGAGAAAACGACTGTCCATCGATTGATCGACGGACCGTACTGCTGGTCTGTCATTTGATTTAGAAAGGGTTGTATCTGTTGGACCAAAAATATTTCCAAGTCATGAATGACAAGGCAGACGACGGACCGTCGATGATCGACGGTCCGTCAGTGAGGTCGTCAATTGAAGTCGCGTACCTGGACAGAATTTTCCTTTTTTCAATTCCTTTTTCTTTAGGACTATGTTTTCTATATATATGGTATTAAAACCTCGTTTTTGGGATTAGCTACTATTGTTATTGTTCAATTTTGTGTCTTGGAGATTGTGTTTTGCAAACTTGGGAAATTATTGAATTTCTGAATTTATTTAGAAGAATTTTCTTGCAATTTCAAGTTGAATTTCACGGTTTCTTCTTATTGTTAAGTAAGTTCATGATTTCTTCATTCAAAACTATTTATTGTGATATTTCTTGCATGGGTAACTAAATCCACAAGTAGGGTTGTGGGAACCATGGGTAAAGAACAATGTATAACTAACAATTAAGCAATTCTCAAATAGTGTTTTTGAATGTATTGACAATTCTTTTGCTTAGAAGTCTTTTTAACGAGTCCACGCATTAGATTTAGTCGGATATTGTCTAATATGCTAGTGTCCATTGGTGCAAAATAATAACTAAGCTATACATCGATTGTAATGTCTAATATCTGGTAAAGGTAAGGGTTAGTAAATTATACACACGTAGCCGGACCAAAGTGCATGGTGAAATTCTCTTGATTTCGGGCAAAGGACTTAGATATACCTAAGATTCCACTTTACATGCAAAACACTAGGAAAGAATTGCTATTGCTAGGAATACGGCATTATGAACATGTGTGGAACACATATACCCTAGTTATTCTCACAAACTGGTAAAAACGCAACATCTGCTTTCATTTACTTGTTAACTTAGATTGTTTAAGGAACTAATTTCACACACACAAAAAAAACAAACTCTTTAATTTACTTGTTTTCGGAATGGGATTGACTAAACGAACATAATTGTGAATTAAAGCTAAGTGTAAATCATTTTCCTCGTGGGATCGACCCCAACCTACTAGTTGGGTTCTCTACTTAATTACGACCTCTAATACTTCTTTAGGGAGATATAATTTGAACGTATCAAATTTTGGCGTCGTTGCCGGGTAATCTGGCTTTTAGATTAATTTCAATCTACATAATTGAAATTTAGTCAATTATTTCATGATTTTACTTTATTTTTGTTATTGTTTTTCTCAGGTCTAACTCTAGTGTATGCCAAGTACAGGAAGCCGAGGTGAACCACTCATTCCATACGAATCAGAACTAAATTGATCTCTGAGAAGGATCAAAAATCAAGGGGTCCCAGTTATCCCTAACAGGATGAACCCAGGTGATGGAGCAGGTTAACATCCTCCAATACCAGTTGAGGCACACAACCAAGCACTCACTGAGAATAAACTTGGTGATGTCTTAAGAGAACAACCTCCTGCAGCCCCACGAGTTAAAGATTACTATAGGGGAAACATGAACATTACAGATTTTGATGGACCTCTTGTCCTACCCCCTCTGCCACCTGGGCACAGATTTGTGGTGATGAGTAGCTTGATGCAGATGCTCACTGCGAGAGGTTTATTCTCGGGACTGCCATCGGAAGACCCACAGGCCTAAATAGCTTAACTGAGGCGTGTGTGCAGAAGTTGTGTGGGTAGACCAGACTTGGATATGAACGTCATCTGGTTGTGAGTATTTCTCTTATAAGTGACAGGAGATGCCTCAATATGGTTCACCGAGCTGCCCTACAACTCTATCTATACATGGGATATGTTTAGAGATGTGTTCTTGGCAAGGTATTATCTAGTGTCTAAGAATCTCAACCAGAAGGATAAGATGAATAATTTGGTAGCACTACCTGGAGAGTCGATGAGTGGCTCTTGGGATAGATTTATTACGTTTGTTTCAGACGTCCCAAACCACCGCATTAATGATGAGTCACTGAAGAAGTAATTCTACAAAAGTCAAAATAATAACAATAAAGTAATGCTCGATACTATTGCGGGTGTCTCCTATGGAAAATGTACCTATACTGTAGAAAAGCTGGAGAAGATATCTCGCAACAACAAGTCTTAAAGCACTAGAAAGTCGAACACTAGGAGAAACACCTTTGCGGTAGAAGCTACTAACAACCCAACTGCAGATGAGATTCGTGAAGAGAGGGCACAAATGAGAACTGAGCTAGGGTTTGTCTTGAAACATGTGAGCAGAGGTGTAGAGAAGGTTAATGCGGTGAATTATTTGACTAAACTACCACCTCCGGTGGATGAGTACAATTATGACAAGGATGCCTATGAAGTGAATGATCAGAAAGGGGGTTTCCGACCAATCACCCAAGGCTCAAATAAGGAGAATTGTGCCAAGTTCAAGGAAACCAAGGTCGTATCTATGGTAAGTACAACCGAGAGGGTCAATATGTCCGAGATGGGAACTACAACCGTGACAACAACTTCAACCGAAATAAATATGGTAACATGAATAATCGAAGTGGGCTATATGTTCCCCCTCAAAATTGAGAAGTTGCTCGTAGGAACGGTGGAGGTAGTATGGCGCGAGTTGAGGATATGATGCAGAAGATGATCAATAGGTATGATGCAAGTGATGAAAATGTCAAGGATATAAGAGGTGACCTAGGTAACATCTGACAAAATGTGGATGCACATGCGGTTTTGATAAAGCATCTCCAGCTATAGATGGATCAGTTGTCCACTATTGTGAACCCACACTAACATGGCTCTCTTCTAAGAAATACCATCCATATTCTAATAATGACGGGCATTGCATGGTAGTCACTACTCGAGGAGGTAAGTAGACCATTGATCCACCTATGTCGTCTGTAGTAGAAGGTGATATGAGAAAGGACGAAGGTGTAGTAGAAGCTAGTGGAGAGGTGTTGGACAAAAAGACGACAAAAGCAAACGTATCTCAGAAAGTGGTACCCATTCCTAGACCTCGACCAGCATTCCCACAGAGGATATTGAACAAGACTGAAGATGGTAAATACCGGCAATTTATCACTATGTTGAAACAACTTTCCATCAGTGTCCCTTTGATAGAAGCTTTTGAACAAATGCCCTGTTATGCTAAGATTATGAAAGACATGGTGACAAAGAAGATATCGTTGAGTTTTGAACATGATGAGAGAATGCATCATTGTAGTGCTATTGCTACAAGGTCTCTTGTCAGAAGAAAGAATATCCAGATGCCTTCACTATTCCATGTACGATAGGGTTACTATACTTCGCTAAGACACTATGTGATCTTAGTGCGAGAACAAATTTCATGCCACTGTCTATTCGTAATAAGTTAGGCTTGGGTGACCCAAAGCCTACTACAATGCGGTTACTAATTGCCGATTGAACTGTGAAGAGTCCCATTGGTGTACTCCATGATGTGCTTGTGAAAGTGGAGTCATTCATTTTTATGGCATATTTTTTATTCTTGACTGCGAGGTTGAGTTGAAGCTCCCCATTATTCTAGGATGACCATTGTTGCCACTGGGCGTGCATCAGGTGATATGGAAAAGGGCAGATGAAATTTAGGTTGAACAATGAAGAAGCAAGTTTCAATATATATAGGTCCATAAAGCAGAGTGGTAAGATCCAAACGGTATCTACTATATCATACAGGATTGAGAGAGTATCTAAAGTGCAAATTGAAGAGCGACTAGGTATCGAGGCACTAGCGACACTTATCATGCACTTTGACAGTGATCGTATTGAAGAGTATGATTCTTTGGTGGCTGCACATTATTGAATCGAATATCGGTCAAAGCCGAAGAAATTAGAGTTTCATATGAAGCATCACGAATCTCCACCCGCGAAACCATCTATTGAGGAGGCCCCAAAATTAGAGCTTAAGGCTCTACCAACCTATCAGGGGTATGTCTTCTTGCATAGAGATGACACTTTGCCGATGATAATTGCAGCATATTTGAATGGACAAGTAGAGTGCTTAGTGGCCTTATTGAAGAGGTTCAAGTGAGCCATTGGTTGGACTGTTAAGCACATTATTGGGATCTCTCTCGGTATTTATTCCCACAAAATCCAACTCATTCCCGATCACAAACCGAGTATTAAGTACCAAAGAATGTTCAATACACCTATGCAAGGGGTAATGAAAAAGGAGATCATCAAGTGGTTGGATACTGGAGCCATCTATGCTATTGCGGACAGCAGTGGGGTGTGTCCTATTCAGTGCATGCCTAAAAAGGGTGGGATGACAGTTTACCTTATGAGAGGAACGAGCTTGTTCCAATGTGGCTAGTGACCGAATGGAGAATTTGCATGGAATATCGGAAGTTGAATGCGTGGACAGAAAAGAACCATTTCCCCATGCCCTTTATGGATCAGATGCTAGAAAGACTTGCATGCAAAGGTTGGTATTGCTTTCTCGATGGCTATTCAAGCTACAATCAGATCTCTATTTCTCTAGAAGATCAAGAAACGACCACCTTCACTTGTCCCTATAGGACTTTCGCATTCAAAAGGATGTCGTTTGGGTTATGTAATTCACCGACGACCTTCCAGCATTGTATGATGTCGATATTCTCTGATATGGTGGAGGACACTATTGAGGTGTTCATGGATGATTTTTATGTAGTAGGAGACTCATTTGATTAGTGTTTGAGTAATTTGTCTGAGGTGCTCAAGAGATGTGAGGACTATAATTTGGTGCTAAATTGGTAAAGTGTCACTTTATTGTGAAAGAAGGCATTGTGTTGGGCCATCGCATCTCTAAGAAGGGCATAAAGGTTGATCAAGATAAAGTGGAAGTAATTGAGAAGCTTCCTCCACCCATCTCCGTCAAGGTGTGAGAATCTTTCTTTGTCACGCGGGTTTTTATATGAGGTTTATTAAGGATTTTTCGAAAATTTCACATCCTTTGTGCAAACTGCTCGAGAAGGAATGTAAGAATTATTTCTATGAGTCATGTTTGAAGGCATTTGGAGAGTTGAAAGAGAAGTATGTATCCGCGCCCATTATTATTTCACCAGATTGAGTTAGTCATTTAAGGTGATGTGTGATGTTAGTGGGGTTGCACATGGTGGGTGTATTGGGTCAGAGAAGGGATAAGACCCATCACCCTATCTACTATGCAAGTAAAGTTATGAACGACGCTCAAAAGAACTACACGGTAACCGAACATGAACTTCTTGCGATGGTTTTTGCATTTGAGAAATTTCGCTCGTATTTGCTTGGCACGAGGGTCATAGTGCATACCAACCATTCTCCTTTGAGGTACTTGATGGCGAAAAAAGATGATATGTCAAAGTTGATCAGATGGGTATTGTTTCTGCAAGAGTTTGATTTTGAGGTGAAAGATAGAAAGGGGACTGAGAATCAAGTTGCCGACCACTTGTCTAGATTGGAGGATGAAGCATGCATGAATTAGGAGAAAATGTTGAAATTGATGATGCATTCCCTGATGAACATGTATTGCCCGCTTCTCAAGATTTGATCCCATGGATTACAGACTTTGCGAACTATCTGGCAAACGATGGTGTCCCATCATATTTGACCTTCCACCAAAGAAAAAAGTTCATGCATGATGTGAAAAAATTCTTTTCCGATGAGCCTTATTTATATCGGAGTTGTGCCAATGGGATAATTCATTGTTGCGTACCTGAGGTCGAGATGTATAGTGTTTTGGAGGCATATCACTCCTCGCCTGTGGGTGGGCACCATAGTGGTATTCGGACTGCGCATAAGATCTTGCAGTGTGGTATTATTGGCCAACTATTCACCAAGATGCTCACGATTTTGCCAAATCATATCTTATGAAGTGTCTATGTCGACTGGAAATTGGGTAGGATAACATAACTTGATGGTGATGCCGTTAGGAGATTTTGAGATGATACATTGTATTGATTTTCTGAGAAAATTCCAGTTTGTTCCTTTTTCACATTTAGATGGGATAATGATTATGAATAAGGATAATGCTGGGTTTGTGAAAGGTGTTCATCCGTTGCAAAAAGTCAGTTATGTTGCAAAGAAGAAGGATTGGCGAATGATGCTGCCTACTATGTCAATTGAAAAAGGATTGAAGAAGGGTAATGAAACTATACTTGCTGCTTTAGTTAAATTGAAACCTGATGTAACAATGGAGGTGCCTTATTGTGTGGCTGAATTGTTGAAAAATCTTGTTGATGTGATGTCTCCTGAATTTCAAAAGATTTTTCCGCCAAGGAGGGATATTGATCATAAAATTGAGTTTTTTTCAGGTACGGTTGCTCCGGCACAGAGGCTCCTTATCGTATGGCTCCTAAGAAATTGGTTGAATTGTGGAAACAGTTAAACGATTTGTTAGATGCTGGTCTGATTCAACCATCTAAGGCTCCCTATGGTGCTCCTGCTTTGTTCCAAAAGAAACCGGATGGGACGATAAGAATATGTGTAGATTACAAGGCGCTGAACAAGGAAAATGTGAAAAATAAGTATCCGATTCCATTGGTGCATGATTTGATGGACAGGTTGAGCAAGGCATGCTGGTTCAGGAAATATGATCTTAGGGCAGGCTACTGGCAGGTTAGAATAGCAGAAGGTGATGAACCTAAGACAACATGTGTAACTAGATATGGTTCTTATGAATTCCTTGTAATGCCATTTGGGCTAACCAATGCCCCGGCTAGTTTTTGCAGCTCAATGAACAATGTGTTTTTTGACTATCTTGATGATTTTGTAGTCGTCTATCTTGATGATATTGTTATCTATAGTCGAACATTGGATGAACATGTCAATCACTTAAGTATGGTGATGTCTCAGTTGAGGAAATATACATTTTATGTTAAATTGGAAAAGTGTGAATTTGCTCAACAAGAGATTAAATTTCTGGGCCATCTTGTTAGTAAAAACCAACTTCGAATGGATCCTAAGAAAGGGCAGGACATTGTTGATTGGCAAGAACCACAAAATGTTAAGGATTTGGTTCATTTCTTCGGTTGGCTAATTATTACAGAAAGTTCATTGCGGATTATTCAAAAATGGTAGCGACTCTGACTGACTTGTTGCATGACTTGTTGCAGAAAGATGCTTCATGGATATGGGTTGTGTGATGCGAAGAAGCTTTTAAAAATTTATAGGAATCTATAGCATCTGAACCCATACTAAAGCTGCCTGATTTTGAGTTGACATTTGAAGTACATACTGATGCATTTGATAAAGCTATTAGAGGCGTGTAAGTGAAGGAAGGTCGTCTTGTGGCCTTTGAAAGTCGAAAATTGAATGATTTTGAGCAAATATATTCGACACATGAGAAGGAAATGGTTGTTGTTGTACACTGTCTGCATGTTTGGAGAGACTATCTATTAAGGACTCGATTTGTGGTCCAAACTGATAATGTAGCCAATACATTCTTCAAGACACAAAAGAAATTAAGTCCAAAACAGGCAAGATGGCAAGAGTTTCTGGCAGAATATGATTTCATGTGGGAACACAAGCCACGGAAACACAACTAGGTTGCCGATGCATTGAGTTGAAAAGAGGTATTTGTTGCAGTCTATTCAATTTCAAAACTTGAGACTGATTTCATTGATAGAATTAGGTTGTGTGATGCAAATGACTCATTATATGTTAAGTGGATGAGTCGAGTGCAAGATGGCACAATGAGACGGTATTGGATCAAGGACGATATGCTCTATTTTGAAGGAAGGAGAATCATCATACTAAATCATGGTGCACTGTGAAAAGACTTAATGAAGGAAGCGCCCGATTCTACTTGGGCTAGACATCCGGGTGTTGAAAGAATGTTGGCTCTACTATCTCATGTTTATTTCTGGCCAAGGATGGAAGATGAAATAGAGGCATACGTGAAGACTTGTCATGTCTGTCAAGTAGACAAGATTGAACGTAAAAAGGAGGCAGGTTTGCTGCAGACTTTGCTTATTCCTGAAAGGCCTTGGTTATCAGTATGTATGGATTTAATTGCTGGATTTCCTAAGGTAGATGGAAAAGCATCGATAATGGTGGTACTAGACAGGTTTTCAAAATATTTTAATTTCATTACAGCACCTAAATTGTGTTCATCTGAGATTGCTGCTGATTTATTCTATAAATATGTGTTTAAATACTTTGGTGTTCCTGCTAACATTGTGAGTGATAGAAATACAAGATTCACAGGCAGGTTTTTGACAGCATTGTACAATCTGATGGGAACTGAGTTAAAATATTCTACTGCAAATTAATCTTAAACAGATGGACAGACGAAAAGGATTAATCACTTATTAGAGGAATACTTGAGGCATTATGTTCCAGCAAGTCAACGAAATTGGGTTGCATTGTTAGACACAATGCAATTTTGTTACAATCTGCACAAGTTGTCTGCAACAGAATTGAGCCATTTGGAAATCGTTTTAGGCAAACAACCTATGATGCCATTGGATGTTGCTAAGTCTAAAAATCAGGGAAAGTGTTCAGCAGCGTACATGGTTACAAGGGACAGACTTGAAATGGTGTCTGAAGCACCAGATAGTTTGAACAAGGCTTAGTGGCGCATGAAGAATTATACTTATCAACATCGTCGCTCAATTGAGTTTAATGTGGGTGACAAAGTGTTGCTGAAACTTACTCCACAAATCTGGAAACAGATTGCAAGTAAGAATAGGCATCGGGGTTTGATTCCTAAGTATGATGGTCCATTTGAAGTGGTGAAATGAGTGGGCGAAGTTGCATATAGGTTGAACCTGCGAGAAAGGTTAAAGATTCATCCCACTTTTCATATGAGTTTCTTAAAACCTTACTTTGCAGATGCAGATGAACTAGACTGGGACAGGTCAAAGAAGGCTCCTCCACAGTTTCATGCTGAGATTGAGAAGACCCTTGATCACCAGGTTTTGGGCACAAGTAAGAAAAATACAAAGACAAAATTCTTGATTGATGTGAAAGGCAAGAGTGCAGCTGATGCAGTTTGGGAGAAAGTTTGATGCTCAAGAGCTAAAATAAAACTATTTTTTGAAAGCATACTGAAATATTCTATGTGTTGGAAGTAGGCTGAAATAATTCTAAGTGTTGGAATAAGCTGAAATATTCTAAGTGTTGGAATAAGCTGAAAATATTCTAATTGTTAGAATGGCTGATTTCGGTTATGAATGTATATTGAATTTGAAAATAATTCTATTTGGTAGAATATTTAGTGTTGGACTTAGTTTGAATTCTGTGAGGACAAGTGTTAGACACATGTCATATGTAACCGCCGATGTAACTGTTGTAACTACCTTGTGCATAATTTTTATAAGGGGAGGAAATTCGTCTAAGGTAAAGAAGAAGGAATCTGGCCTTAGATTAATTTGTGAATCCTTATCCTTTATTGATTTGTTATTAATAAAACGTTCGAAAGAGTTTCCGTACGTTTGCTGTGTTTTTACACTAATTGTTGCCTAAATAAAACTAAGTAAAAAAATTCTATACTTAGTCAAATTCGTGTGAGTGTAAGGCTGAAGTTTTCAAAGAGTTGTAGACCTCCTGGGAGTGGTGTTAGATAAAAAAATCGACCTTCTTTCACAAAGACACTATTTTAATATTTAAGCTAAAAAGAAGTTACCTGATTTGATGAGTTCTATACGTTGAATTGTGGGAGTAGATAAAAGGTTGAATTCTTTGACTTTGATGGAAAGTTTATACTATTTTATATATTTAAAAATGTTCTCAATTTTCCAATAAAAGAAGATTAACATAGAAATAACTATGTTTTAAGACCGATTAAATGGTTACAAATAAATGTTTTGGTTGTTTCTTTATACTCATTTTAGAAATTGTTGGACAAGGACGGACACGAAGTACTCCAATTGTCAGTGGTACTAACAATCAACTAAGAATACAATGTAGAAGAGTTCGTCCACGAAGGAAAATAATCAGTAATAATTCTGATTGTGAAATTATTAGAACTAATGTTCCAAATTCTATTCAAAATATCTTTAGGGATGAAAGATCTTGGAAGAGGGGAGGGATAATAAAACATGAGGAATATCAAAAATAGATTCTTCTTCCTCCATACTAGAATATACTCATCTATTTGAGATGAAACGCGAAGAATTGAATTAGCATTTTATTTCGATATTGGATCCCAAAACTTTATTTATATTCTCTACTACATAACTTGATGCAAATAATGATTAACATTTATATTTGTCTTGATCCAAATGAGTATTGTTTGACATATATGTTTGCATTGAAAGTCAAGTGGGAGGAAAAAATAGATATAGAAGTGAAAATATAGAAATATTGACTTTTGTACACGTGTCTTAGTCCTCATTTTTATCAATCTTGTCCTATGGATAATATAGCTAAGATTTTGGTAGATAGTGTTATAAATCGCTATCACCGGCATAATGAGAAAGATGACAAGTAATCATATGACTTGTTATATTTTGAGTAATTTATATGAAAATGTACTTTTTTGTTTATTAAATTTTTTTGATACTTGAATATTATTAATATAATAAATTAATACTTAAGACATTAGCATATTTTCATGGAAGTAGGGAAGACTGTAATATGGACTTTGTTACAGGTTTACCTCACACTCATCGTGAGCTTGACTCTATTTGTGCTATTGTGGACCGAATGAAGAAATCAACTCAGTTTCATCCCATTAGGACTTAATGGACCTAATTAAGAAATCAACTCACTTTCATCTCATACCAAGCTTGATATAAGAAATATAGTAAGGTTTCACGAAGTACCGTTGTCCATTATCGTCGAACGAGGTACTCAACTTACTACTCAACATTGGATGTCATTCCTAAATGGTCTTGGTACTCGTTTTAAGCTCAATACTGTCTTTCATCCTCAAATTAATGGCCAAGAGGAGCGTACTAGAAAAACATTGGAAGATATGTTGAGAGCTTGTGTGATTGATTTCAAGGGTAATTGGATTATAACTTGCCTTTGATTGACTTTGCATATAATAATATCTATCATTCAATTATTTGTATGATTCTATTTGAGTCTCTTTATTGTAGGACGTGAAGATCTATAAAAGACTGGTTTGAAGTTGATGAATTTCCTTTGATCGATCTCGAGTTTGTACATGAGGCAACTAAGAAAGTTCGACTTTTAAGATAAAGTCTAAAAATAGCTCAAAGTTGACAAAAGTCTTATGCCAATGTTAGAAGTAAATATTTTGTGTTTGATGTTGATGATTGAGTTGACTTTAAAATGTAACCTACGAAGGGTTTCATGAGGTGTTGAAAGAAGGGAAGCTTAGTTCCTGATATGTAAGCCCATGTCTGATTTTGAGGCACATGGGAAAGGTTTCTTATGAACGTTAGTTGTCTAATGATTTAGCATCTCCACATGTAGTATTCAATGCCTCCTTGTTGAAGAAGTTTGTTAGAGATTCGAAAACTATTGTTCCTTTGGAAGGTACGGGACTTAAGGAGAATCATTCTTATGAAGAAGTTCCTATAGAGATTTTAGACCGGAAAGTCCTTCGGAAATGAATATGCTTCTTTTGTGAAGGTTCTTTTGAGGAATCAATTTGTTGAGGGTGCTACTTTGGAGGTTCAAGCCGATATTATGATCATGTATCCTTATCTTTTTTCGTCCCCTCCTATTCTTGCTCGAGGTATTAGCCCCTCATGGTTCATTCTTTCAAATTGATGTGTCTTATTCATTCTCATGTTTCTTATGCGCATGCATGTTCATGAAAAAACTTGTTTTTGATGTTATAGTTTCACTAAGAGTGATATTCCATGATTATATACATTTTTATTAAATTACATTCATCTTTTGTGGTTAGTTTCTCTGGTACTCTATTCATGTTATCTTGAGTTCCATTTCAGGATTATTGTTCCCAAGTGGAATATATTGTAATATATAATGAGTGGGAAACTCAAAAAGAAAAGGAAAATATTGAATTGGGCTTTCCATGGTGGTCTACAAGTCCCATCTAAAGAATATTGGATTTCCAACATGTCATAGAAAGACAATTGCTGAAGTTGTGTTGAGTTTTAGAAAAAGCATGTTTCAATATCTCGTTCTATGATTGAATCAGAATGTCACTCCCCGAACTACCCCTGAGACACGTACACGGGACCTAGGACCACAAGTGATCCCAAGCTAACCCTGCTGGCATGATAATGAGCATACTAAAGAAAATAACTGATGCGGAAGCTAAATCATAATTTAAAATGAAAAGATGTGGAATATCCATATTCTATAACGGAGATATTTGAAATACTGACGAGTTTAATACAAGGAAGTTATTAACTCAATACTAAGCACAAACTAAGTATGTCTGAAAATAGCCTCTGAACTGACTAGAAATGCTGGGACAGGCCCCTGCTAAGTCTAGCAAAAACTGAAACTAAAAGGCTAAATACTGAAAAGAAGCTACTGACTATTGTCCTTGAAGAATAAGGACTCAACATTGAATATGTTGAACTGGAGATCGCAAATCGATCTAAGCGCGATCTGGATGCTGAGAACGTAAACCTACATCATTGGAAGATGTAGCGCGCGTATGCGTTAGTACTTGAAGGTATTGAGCATGTAGGATAAAGTAAAGTTGAAATAAAACTTAACTAAACAAGTATAAAATCAAGTATAGTAATCTAAGCATGATATTCTGAATGCTGAGGTAACTGAATGCAATGACCAATTTATAATATTGTGAAATTGAATACTGAATATACTGATAAATGGTCAATGCAATAGAGTCTGACTTAACTGTGGGAGCTACTAATAACCGATAATAAACCATATATGATAAATGTGGAGTCCGATGTATACACCCCATCGAGAGGACCCAATATACCCTACAAGAGGTATAAAGGCATGCTGGCGTGATCACTAAATTGATGCCCACAAAGAGGACTTACAACCTACTTGGCTAGTAGTTGTGGGACTATTTGGGTACGTTGAACCCTAGTCCAACTCAAAATTATGTCACTCCCAATGAATTAAGTGATTAATACATTATGACTGAATTTATATAAATAGTGGATAGCTCAAAACTAAACATGGAAACTGAGAGTGCAATAATTAGTCTAATAATTATGCAATAATAACTGAGGCATGTATATCCGACGTAACTGAAATATCTAACCTAGCATGTGTAATTCAAGAACTAAAGAAATACACAGGTAGGGTTTTGAAATTCATGCGATAAACTGAATAATGACTTTATAATCTGATTTGGAACATATATCTAACTAATTTATGATGATCTGTTGTAATTCTAGAAACCCTAGGTTTAATCATTATAAGAGAATGAAGAACTGACTGAAAACTAGGGATCTAATGTGGGAAAGGAACCCACTAGTGAAATCCCACGTGCCTGGTGATGAAATCCACAGAGAAATATTTAGATTTCATGGCTGGAATCTTGTTGCATTCTTAAAATAGGGTTCTTGACCTTTTTCTCCTTTCTTGCTTCTAATTTTCTATGTTTTGATTTAATGATTTGACTTAGGTAAGTTCTAGTTCTGTTTCTAGACTTAAACTGACTAAAATTTGATGATTTAAGGTAAAAACAACGTATTTTAGGCTTTAAACAAAGTGGTAAAAGACCAAAAGACCCCTGAGTTAATTACTGTCGGACCAAACGACGACCTGGACTGATGGGCCGTCGTTCAATCGATGGGCCATCGTTTGGGACCGTAGGTTGGTCTGTTCGACAGGCCTTTATTAAAGCAGGCATAACGTTTTACTCGGAGGTCTGATTTTAGAAAAGTTGGAGGAAATGAAAAGCTAATTAATTATCTATAGTTTGATAGGTCATGGGACACCTAATTTATTTTGTGCTAAGAGTTATTACCATTTGATATTGACCCAATAACATTCCCACCCACCCCCCAAACTGACTGCTAGTTTACATCTATGGTAAGACCTACGGACCGTAGATCGAACGACGATCCGTGCTGGTCAATCGTGGTTCTTGTCAGAGGCTGGTGTAAATGGGGTGTTGATCCACGGACAAAGACTATGGACCATAGTCTGACTTACCACAGACAAAGACTACGGACCGTAGTCTGACTTACGGACCATAGGTCTGTCCGTGGATCGACACTTAGTGAATTTTTCTGGGCTGAGTAATGGGAGAATTTCAATCACAACCGATGGATGTGTAGTACGGGCCGTAGTTCAGACTACTGTCCGTCGATAGTTATCGTTGATTGCACCTGTAGATTTCTGAAAAACTGAGTTTTTGTTTGTTTTGGGTACGGCTTGTTACGTTATCTCCCCCTTGGGAATATTCGTCCTCGAATGAAGACTAACTAGCTGAAATAGAGGGAGAGAGCTGCAATACCTACTACTAAACACTGAGGACTGAGTTTCTGACTAAATTGAGTTACGAGAACATGCAAATATATTGAAAATGCAAGAACAAAGTGAGGGAACATGATTCTAAGGCTGACTTCATGCATGAACGACTGAAAAACTGAAGAGGAACTATTACCTCAAGCTGGAGTGGAATCGGAAGGAAAGGGGTGAGGATACTTGGCTTTCATTGCTGCTTCTACTTCCCAAGTATCTCCCTCTACGGACTAACTCCTCCACAAAACTTTGACTGAAGTGACATTTTTGTTTCTCAAACTTTTAACTTTACGGTCAAGAATATGAACTGGTATATCCTCGTATGAAAGACTATCTTTTACCGACACACTCTCTAATGGCACTACAGAGGCTGTGTCACCCATACAATTCTTCAAGAGCGAGATGTGGAAGACAGAATGCACTGCTGCTAATTCTGTTGGCAAGTCTAACTCATATGTCACCTTGCCAATCCTTTTCAAGATCTTGTAAGGGCCTACATATCTAGGACTGAGCTTCCCTTTCTTGCGAAATCTCATCAACCCTTTCATAAGTGACACTTTAAGAAAAACCCAATCATCAACAAGATCTTCCTTTCTTGAGGAATGCATGTTGTCTTTGCCAGCACCTCTTCCTCTTGTCCAACCTCCTCAACATTTTCAACCTCAACATTCTCATGTATCTCTTCATAATGCACGAGAGGGTCCTCATTTTAGGGAAATTTTTTACCAATACCCCATATCTAGTAGGCACAACTCTTCCTCAACCTCAACCCCTAGATCTTCTTATACCCCAATATTGACTGCCACCTCTTAATGTATATTTCTCATCTAGAGCATCGATAGGAGCTGTGAGACTGACGTCGTTGAATCTAGATTTAACCATATGCAGACAAAATAGTGATGATGATTATATACCAATTTGAATTGACAGATACAAATTGGAATCATGTTATAGCACGAAGGAGACAAGAGAAAATAGAGAGATTTCCTAAATTACTATACCCTCTCGTAAAATGGTACTCGATCCATTGTTTATATTAGAACGTGAATATCGATCCCATAATTATGCTGGAACATGGCAAGCAATCCAAATTAGTGTGCCGGAACGCAACACCCGATCAATTCAACAAGCCGCAATCAAAATCACAAAGTACATTCTAATAATCATTCAATCAAGTAATGATTCATGTCATTCATCATTCATATTCCTCATTCACAATTAATGTGATCAATAATGCAACATTCGCATACATACATGTATCATATTGAAGCAAGAACCAATACACATCACACAATCATAGAATCACAACCATCACCTACATTGAAATAAGCTTGAATCCCTTAAGAAACACGATCCTTCTCTTTCTGGATTCGTTCTTCTTGTTATTTGTCTACAAATAATCGTAACAACACAAAATCAATAAACAATCACCAATTACCCGAATTAATAACAATTCTATCAACCCTAGATCATACCCATGATCCTATTATCCAAATTAGGGGTTTTCCCACCATAATTCTCATATCAAAGCTCTTTCCCGTTAATAATTACCTTTTAGATTACGTTCTACGGATCAAAAAATTGATTCAGGGATTTAAAATATTACCTTTAGCCTTACAAATGGTGGAAAACTTTTAACAAAAGCCCTGGGTTTGTTCCTATATCTAAAGTTAAAAAATTGCAGAATAAATCATATTTGGGGTTTATTTATGACTTTAAGTCGCGTCTTCCCTATCATGATGGCACCCACCCCTCTATAGCGGCCCAGCCCTAGAGGCAGAAATCCCCTCAGTGGGTTGCACGTAACTAGTGATAAATTTTAATAATTCCAAGATTCTATTTCACAACACACTTTCCACGAACGACATTTAAGAACTACACGCTTATTCTAAGAACAGTTCCGAGAGTTCTACTCGACAAAATTAAATTCTGTAAAGTCATACATGTTCCTTAATGACTTACCTATCTTCTCATGTGATCAAATTGATAACTAGATCACCCAATTATAAAAAGATTTCCCTAAACTTTAATGACATTAATTTCATCCAAATCTGTACTAGGTTAGAAAATTCCAAGTTACTACGAAAAAGTTTTACGAACCAAAATTTTTCCTCGTTGGATTTTCTTTAATGATGGGACCTGGTCTTTACATGACTCCACTGTTAAGGCACCACCTATTAATTGAGTACACATGGAACTTTCCTGAATAAGTATAAGCAATCGTTGTCAAAGAAAAAACCTAATAGAGCTTAGTGTCGATCCCCCAAGGAATGTGATATAGACTTAGGCCAATTTACTGTTGATAATAATTTTAGCCAAAATATTTCTGTAAAAGGGTGTTGGGGTTGTAACAATAAATAATGATTGATTAATTTTAGTAACAAGTAATCAAGTAACATAATTTTTAGTTTGTAAGAACAAAATGAGATGAAACTAGGGTATATGCATTAACCACATGTTCTTAATGTAGTAAACCTTATAATTGTAACTATTTACTAGTGTTTGACATGGAAATTGGTAAGTTAGGTATCTCCTAAGTGATTGGTTTACGGGTATTTTAAATGCATAGAAGGATTTCTAAAGATATTTGCATTGCACCAATTCTAGTGAAATAAGGAGCAACATAAGTATGAAAAATTTACCATATTTATCAAAAAAAAAAGGATAGATTGAAAAATTTGGTCCCCTTGTTGGAATTCGAAAGGCTACTTTTCTTAATGAATCCCCATTAATTCGCCTTTTCAAACGTTCTTACACTATAATCGTGAAAGCTTTTTCTCACTTTATTTTCCCATGTAGGCATCACGTCTTGTTTAAAACATTATTACTTTGCTGGCTTCATGCATCACTTGAAGTATAACATTGACAAAGCTTTTAATGTTGTTGTTATGGGCTAAGTTAACCAATATTTGTTCTCATAATAGGAAGAGACCAAATAATGGTATGAACATGCTGCTCATCAATACACATGACCAACACTTCAAAGTTTAGATATCATTTCGGACATCACTCTAGTGTGTTGTTTTGACATTATGATTATTTTGATTTTTCAACGTGTCAAATTGAATTGTGAACTATCTTAGGTGAATATATATTGTATTATCAGACATCTCTCATTAGTGTGCCTACATTACATGAGAAGTATAATATTGTTCACATCTAAAGAATCAATAACAAAATATACAATACCAGCACTACAGTCATTTTACTTCTATGCATTGTAAATATCAATGTCTCTATTATTTTAGGCAAGGGTACCCTCACTAGTAAAGAAAATGTTAAAATAGACCTTAAAAATAGGACGCGAGACCTCATGAGGTCGCTATTTGCATATGTTGTTTTAACGAGAGAGACCTCATGAGGTCGGTTATACATTTTAAGCAATCCATCGAAGAATAGTATATGTTTCTTATTTGAAAAATTATTTTTAATATGTCTTTAACTACAATATTAGACCTCACGAGGTCGCTTTTGTTTAAATAAAAGATGATTATTTAATTTTAGATACTATGTGAGGTCTTTTTTTACAAAATAAATAAATAAATTTTGTCAATTATATTTCTTATTTGCAAAGAAAGACCTCATGAGGTATATTTTTTTAATTAAATTTGTTTCGTAATATTTTTTTCAATAAAAGACCTCATGAGGTCTGTTAAGATATTTATTGAACTTTTATGAGTCTCATCTGTTTACCCCATTCATCACAAGGACACTTAGTTTGAAACTTAGTTTCTTCACAGGCGAGCAACATTCTTGAATGAAACTCCCTCTATTGATTTTCAAACAGGTAATTTTGGAGCTTATATTTTTTTAATTTGAAAAGTCTTCAGCTTTAGTTAAGGAATACTACTTCATTAATAGTTGGATGTGATATCAAAAAAATTTCTTTCCGGTCATCTCCTTGTATAAATCAACACCTGATTGGCACCACAATTACCTCCTTTTAGTTATGCCTTCAGAAGAAACTGACTTTAAGATTAGTATTCATTATTCGAATCAACCTCCATGATTCTAGTCATCCTCAGGGGCAGTTCAACATAATTGGGGGCCTAAAAAAAGTTTCACTTCGAGGCCTAAATTTTAAACAAACTTCGTACACACATCTGGTTCTACGGATATACCTTAATGATTATTGTGTTTTGTAACCCTTAAATCTGTATTGTATTAACTGAATCTCAGAGATTCTTTTGGTTTTAGTAATGCCTCGTAATACCTTGTCTTGTGTTTTTTAAGCCAGTATCTAAAAGTATTTCTTTTGTACGAATATCGGGAATTACATGTATTTTTGGGATTCTTTGTAATTCCGTAAGAAGTCGTGGTAATAGGCATTAATACTCATTATTTTGTTTCAACTGTAAATTTCGTCTCAGGAAGGTGCTCAAGTTTGTTGGTAGAAAGAGCTTAGTCGACAACTCTACTGTTAGGCAGAAGGCTAACTTTGGCATGCCTGCATATTAAGGAATAGAGCGCAAAAGTATCACCTACAGCAGAATCCTTGTAACTCAGTATAACGACCAAATACTGAACTTATCATTGAGACTTGTGGTACATACCTTCTCTATTCATCAGTTTGAAGCACGTTAAGGACATATTTTAATAGAGGAACTAGAGTTAAAGTCCAAAAAATGAAAGAAAAAAATCTCTTCATTATTTTTCAAATGATGATTGTCTTCTAAATGTTCTCTTGTAGACTTAGAGAGGGGAAATACTGTGATCACCATACACTACCCGAAGACTTTGATAAGCCAGAATTAGCATACTCTTCCAAGACTTCTATAATAAATAAATATAAAGAGGGAAATAGGTGTATGTAAGATGTGAAAGAAAGAATCATACATACACCTTCTCTGTAATTCATTGAAAAGTCATGTCAGTTGGCATTAGTACTCATTATTTTGTTTCATCTGTAATATTTTTCTCTTTTAAAGATGATTCTTTCTATTCAGTCACTGCTGTGAGATTACTTGATAAGTTTATATCTCTAGAATTTGGGTAGTATAAGATTGTGTAGACTAGCATGTTAGTGAAAATCAAAAGCTAAGAAATAAATATTAATAAATTAGAAATTCATATAGGCAATTTCCCCTCGTTTAGAAGGTCTAGTAATATATAATTTTTAAGTATGCTTGTGTTGTAATTGTAGCTTGGAAGAATTAATATCAAATCATTTTAGTATGTTTATGTTGTCATTGGATCCATGTTAGTTATTTAAGTAGAAATAAATGAACAAGATAGTCCTTCTCTTCTATATAAACATTAATGTTTAATGAATTCTTCTGTCTCTACTTTATAGGCTTCCATATTGTAATAGAAATATAGTCAGTCCTTAGTAATTGACAACAGTGGATGCTTTCTGGACCAATTTGGTTGTTACAACTGTAAAGGTAAGAAATAGGCAATGAGAAGATGAATAGATAAGAACACATACTTCTCTATATCCATGATCACTTAAATGTTGATTGACACTGAACAACAAGTTACAACAAGACATTTGACTGGATTATTTCACAGTTTTATAAGTTGCATAAGCACAAGGAATTGCCTAGTGTAATTAAAAATAGCATGTTAATATTATCTTTCAATGATACTTGGATGAATTGATGGGCTCATCTAGAAATAGACTAGAATTCCTAAACCGTTCATGTTTCTTAATCACATGGTGAGAAATATTGAATTCCAACACATTGTGGATGACATATAGTAGTCTTATGAAAATAATATAAAAGAAGTTAAACTTATGAAAGGTGCAATGAAAATGTTGAATTCTAGATACTTCTCCAATGTTGAGCTTAAACCACAATCTTTTAGGAAATAAAGAGCTTACATTGATCTAGGTTTTATTGTATCCAACTGTTATGTAGCTATGTTAATTAGAACTAACTAAAAAGTATAATCCTCCTCCTCTCTGTAATGGAAAATTTAGGTGCAACAACACAAAGGAACATCAGCAATCATTTAAAAGTTAAAACTTAGTTGTAGACATTCATTTTCATTCATTTAACTGATTCACAAAGTTCCATTGTTTTCCTTAGGAGTTACAAGAAAAATCAAATGATGTGATGCCTGATTGGTATCTTTTTATCGTATCATCTAACTGCTGAAATTAGCAGAATGTTTCTTATTTTGTCTTTTTGGTCTCTACGGGTATACAATAAACCAACTAGTTGCTTTGTGTGCTAGGTTGTTGACTTCCTTCTTCTCTTGTGCCAACTTAAATGTCAAATATATGGAAAAACTACAGTTTATATATTTTCACATACCAGTGTGGATAATTAGAAACTTCTTTTAGTGTAGGACTTATTATATTATATGGAATAGATGTCCTCCTCTCTATTTTAGCTATTGATTAATAATGCAAGAGACCTAATATGTACAAATATAAGTGCTTTGTTTTCTAATAGTTTAAGATTTTGGGTGACATGGTATATACTCATGTAGATAGGTTTTGAGTTTGAGGATAACTACTTTCAATCAACAGGAAGAGAACAATTAGATTACTGCAAAATCTTTTAAAAAAGTAAATATTAAACTAGATTATCTGTTTATTGGAAGCATCATTTCCACAAATTCTCTCTATTCATTTATTGCAAGCATCGTTTGCTTATATATACATATAATCTAGATTGTTTATTTATTTTACTATTGCTTAGTGTTTCTTGTTATCTTTATGTCTCTTTTTTTAGTGTTATATTAAAGACTTTTAATGAAGCCTTAACATTAATAATATTTAAGTAGTACAATTTTACAAATTTAAAAGTAATACATTTTCATATAAATTACTCAAAATATTACAAGTCATATGATTACTTGTCTACATTACATGTAATCTTTCTCATTATGCTGGTGATAACGATTTATAACAATATCTACAAAAATCTTAGCTATACTATCCATAGGACAAGAATGATCAAAATGAGTCCTAGGACACGTCCACAGAAGCCAATATTTCTATATTTTAGCTTCTATATCTATTTTTTCCTCCCACTTGGCTTTATATACATACATATATGTTAAACAATCCTCATTTGTACTACGAAAAATATTAATGTTAATCATCACATCCATCCAGTTATGCGAGAGAGAAAAAGTAAATATAAATAAAGCTTTTGGATCCTAGACCAATAGAAAATGAGAAGTCGGTTCTTCTTGTTTCATTTTAAAATCGATGAGTATATTCTAGTGTGGAAGAATAAGTCTCCATTTGGATGTTCCTCATTTTTTATTCTCCCTTCCCTCTTCCAAGTGTTTTATCCCTAAAGATTTTTAATTGAATTTGGAACATTAGTTCTAATAATTTCATAATCATAATCATTACTAATTATTATCCTTCATCGATGAACTCTTCTACGATGTCTTCTTACTTTATTGTTGGTATTACTTGCAGTGAAAGTACTTTGTCTCCGTCCCTGTCCAACGACTTTTGAAATGAGAAAACATAAAAAAGAAAAAATTTATTCGTTACCATTAATAGGTGTTAAAAACATAGATATTTCTGTTTAATCTTCTTTATTAGCCAAATTGAGAAGATGGTTGAACATATCAAACTGTATAAAATTTTCATCAATGTCAAAAAGTATTCAACCTTTTATCTATTCCCACAATTCAACCTAGAAAATTTATCCAATTGGGTAACTTTTTTTTACCTAAAGTATGAATATTTGGTCTTTGCTACGTACCTTTTCAAACTCTCTCCTATATAATAGAAATGCGATATTTTTCCTTTTTACATCTTGAGTAAAAGAAAATGACATTTTTCAGATATGTATGTTTAAAAATGAAGACCTTTTATTCATAAAAAAGCGATACATTTGAAAATAAAATTTTTAATGATAAACTAGAAAATAAATAGAAAAATTTTGGATTTGATACGAACAAAAATATTAAAGAAGTAACATGACCTTCAATTGTAGCTTATAACAATAACAAAAATATTTGTGAAACAAACAAAATATTCTTGTCACATCTATAACAAAAAATAGATCTTCTTCTATTGATGAATATAATATTGTGATGTTCATATTTATGTCAAAAATCATGTATTTTCACTTTTATTTATAGCATATCAAGGCTTCGTCATATGGAAAGTAATTTGGCCCATTTGATTACTTCTTTATGATATTGGATTTCTTATATCTATTTTTTATAATCATTATTGATTTTATTTAATGAAAAACTATATAATTATACAAACATTCCTATCATATTTACTAATTCTCCACATAGTAATAAAACCATGTATCTAGGTGTACCTAATTTGAAATATCGTATGAAATTATTAATTAGTATGACACTATGTAACTATTTCAAACTATAGGGAGAAATAGTAAATATGATAGAAATTTTTGTATAATTACATAAGTTTTTCTTAGTCAAATCATTAATTATTATCAAAAATAGATATAAGAAATTTAATAACAAAAATCAGTAATCAAATAAGTAAAACTATTCATATGGACAAGCCTAGTTAGGCTACAAATAAAAGTGAAAAGACATGATTTTTGACACAAAAATGAACATCATTCTATTCTATTATTTTTCAAAGAAGTGTCACGAATATTTGGTTTGGTTCTGAAAAAATTTGTTATTACTATCAGGTACAATTGATGGTCATGTTACAATTTCATTTTTTGTTCATATCAAAACCAAGATTTTTATATTTATTTTCTAGCTTATCATTACAATTTTTTTTGGTTTTTTGTCTTTTTAGTACATAAAAGATCTTTATTTTCAAACATTGATATCTGAAAAAATAATAATTTACTTTTATTCAAAATGTAAGAAGACACTATGTTAATATTTATGTTAAAAAGAAGTTACCCAATTTGATGAGTTCAATTGGTTGAATTGTGGGAGTAGATAAAAGCTTGAATTCTTTGACTTTGATGGAAAGTTTATAATGTTTTATATATTTAACAATGTTCACAAATTTGCCAATAAAAGAAGATTAACATAGAAATAACTATGTTTTAACACCTATTAAATGGTTACAAATAAATGATTTGATTGTTTCTTTATCCTCATGTTAGAAATTGTTGGACAAGGGTGGACACGATGTACTCCAACTATCAGTGGTACTAACAATCAAGTAAGAAGACAATGTAGAATGAAAATGTATTACTTTTTTGCTTATTAAATTGTTTTGATACTTGAATATTATTAATATAATAAATTAAGACTTAAGACATTAGCATATTTTCATGGAAGTAGGGAAGATTTTAATATGGACTTCATTACACGTTTACCTCACACTCATCGTGAGTTTGACTGGATTTGTGCTATGGTGGAACGAATGAATAAATCAACTCAGTTTCATCCCATTAGAACTTAATGGACCGAATGATGAAATCAACTCACTTTCATCTCATACCAAGCTTTATATTAGAAATATAGTAAGGTTGCATGGAGTACCGTTGTCCATTATCGTCGATCGAGGTACTCAATTTACTTCTCAATATTGTATGTCATTCCAAAATGGTCCTGGTACTCGTTTTAAGCTCAATTTTGTCTTACAAAATCAATGGCCAAGCAGAGCGTCTAGAAAAAGTTTGAAAGATATATTGAGAGCTTGTGTGATTGGTTTCAAGGGTAATTGGGATTATCACTTTCCTTTGATTGAATCTGCATATAATAATAGCTATCATTAAATTATTTGTATGTTTGTATTTGAGTCTCCTTATTGTAGGACATGAAAATCTCCAAAAATATGGTTTGAAGTTGATGAATTTGCTTTGATCGATCACGAGTTTGTACATGAGGAAACTAAGAAAGTTCGACTTTTAAGATAATGTCCAAAAATAACTCAAAGTTGACAAATCCTTATGCCAATGTTAGAAGTAAAGATTTTGTGTTTGATGTTGATTATTGAGTTTACTTTAAAATGTAAACTATGAAGGGTGTCATGAGGTGTTGAAAGAAGGGGAAGCTTAGTTCCTGATATGTAGGCCCATGTCTGATTTTGAGGAACTTGGGAAAGGTTTCTTATGAAAATTATTTGTCTAATGATTTAGCATCTCTACATGTAGTATTCAATGCCTCCTTGTTGAAGAAGTTTGTTAGAGATCCGGAAACTATTGTTCCTATGAAAGGTATGGGACTTAAGAAGAGTAATTCTTATGAAGAAGTTCCTATTGAGATTTTAGACAGGCAAGTCCTTTGAAAATGAATATGTTTCTTTTGTGAAGGTTCTTATGAGAAATCAATTTGGTGAGAGTGCTACCTTGTAATTCGAAACCGATATTATAATCATGTATCGTCATGTTTTTTCGTGCCCTCCTATTCTTGCTCGGGGTATTAGCCCCTCTTGGTTCTTTCTTTCAAATTGATGTGTCTTATTCATTCTCATGTTTCTCACGCGCATGCATGTTCATGAAAAAACTCATTTTTTATGTTATGGTTTCGCTAAGAGTGATATTCCATGAATATGTGCGTTTTTATTGAATTACATTCATCTTTTGTGGTTAGTTTCTCTGCTACTCTATTCATGTTATCTTGAGTTCCATTTGAGGATGATTGTTCCCAAGTGGAAGATATTCTAAGATATAATAAGTGGAAAGTCGAAAAGAAAAGGAAAATATGGAATTGGGCTGTCAATAGTGGTCTACAAGTCCCATCTACAGAATATAGGATTTCATACATGTCGTAGAAAGACAACTGCTGAAGTTGTGTTGAGTTTTAAAAAAATTATGTTTCAGTATCTCATTCTATTATTGCATAAGACGGTCCTTAAAGTGATCTACAAGTCATTGATATGTCTTGTAGGAAGGTCCCAAACTTAGTGAAATTTTATGATCAAAATTTGAATTCTGCATTTGGTGTGTACGAGTGGTACAAGGTCCTACAAGTCGTGGACATGCTCCATCAAAGTTTGCTTAAATTTAAGGCTCCATAGAATGGGGTTGAAAATTATTTTAAAGGGGTTTTGGGTATTTCCCATAGGTGTTTGATATCAAAATCATGTTAGATTATCCCCTATTTTAACACATTTATAAGTGGATTAACACCTCAAACTACCGATTCGAATCATTCACCTACTTCCTAAATTTCAGCTTAGGATCGCCTCCAAAATTGTCTCTAAGTCAAAGGAAGATGAAGCTAGGGTTTCAAGTAAGGATATCCCATTCACCATAGATTGTGGGAAGTTTTCAAGAACGTATTCTAGGATTCACCTATGTAGTCCTTTCCTCATTAGGGTTCCTAAAAGATCTAATTTTACAAGTTAGATTATTAATTCAAAGTAATAGTTTTATTTAATTAACATAAGTTCTTTTAAGTTATTATTCAATTGATTATTTTCTATATTTTTATGCATGAATTGAAGTAATTACATGATTTTAATTTAATTCATAGAAACCTAGGAATGAGCCATGATCTTTTATAATATGAACATCTATTAAAGCTTACGAACAAGGAACGGTGAATTTGATTATGATGATAAACATTTCTTAGGAAGTTGATGTAAATGATTTGAGAATGCTTTGAGAGTAAAGAATCACTGATGTTGTAGATAGTGTTCTCATATACAACTATGAAATGTTCGTCAAATGATTTTAAAAAAATGGATCGATGAGGTTTAAAGGTGTTCTCTCACCTTGTTTGAATGAAGTTCAGGATCTATTCTTAATGAAAGTTAACTTAAGTTGGTTGATTAATTGTTCCTTTCCATTAATGATGAAATGAATGTGTATAAAAACTATTCCATTGGATATTCAACTGAACACCGAGTGGATTATCATCGATTACCCATGTTCTATAAATTGTGTGTCACCCTAGGATGATTTTCTCAAATAGACATTAGCTAGTGGATCCCTTTGCTCACACTCGTAGTTCATACCATGGAAATTAAGGAAATCTCTTTTCTATGTGGAACAGACACTTAATTCCATGTCATAGCTCACATAGTCTATATTAAATAGATTGTCAACATCCCACAATAATGAACTAAGGTTATGTAACAACCCTAAAAATGAATAGGATCAAGACTTAGGTTTTTCATGAATGCTTGCGATTAGACCAAGGTCCACACGGGCTGATACGCGTAGAACCAGACCTCAGAACCCTTACTACGACCAAGCCAACTAACTTGGGGAGTTAATTGAGCTTGGAAAGGTTGGAACCAACCATGTGAGGCTCACGAAAACGAAGATTTAATCGAAAGAGTTTTTACCGGACTCAAAAGAAGAAATTTTAAGTTTTGAGGGTCCAAGGGTAAAATGGTCTTTTCCAAGCCAAGGGTAATATTGTAATTACCCTGAGGAATTAATTATTTAATAAATTAATTTAATTAATTAAAGCAATTCGGGTGGGGCAACCCGAAATGACCCATTTTCGCAAATGGGAGACACTCGGGTTCGAGCCCCACTAGAAGCAAGGATTTAACTTGCTTTTATTTAATTTGATAAATTAATTTAATTAAATAATAAATATTAGCTGTTTAGGAAAAAGAAAAATCAGATTTTTTATTTAAAATTTGAAAGAGTCCTAGTTGACTAAGTCCTTACCTAAGCCTAAACTACCTTGCACGTTTAACTCTTTCCTTCTCTTACGTCAACATCTCTCTTCTCTTTCACTATTATTCTCTGCAAAACTAAGGTGAAGAACTGAAAATATATCAAGAGTTTTTGACACTTGAAGAACTCACACGAAATTTTAAGAAAAGCAAAGTAACCAAAATGATAAAGCAAAGAAACGTTGTTGTCGGGTAGTGTGGAAGATTGAGGAAGCTTGGACTGATTTGTGGAGAGGATTTTGGGCAGCAATTTCGTGGTTGAACAAGGAAATTAAGGTATGGGTCTTCTTACTCTTGGTCCCTTTCCCAAGAGACCCCTAGGATTCAGAATATTCGGCTCAAAAACTAGGATTGTTTTCCCCGTTGCATGTCCCTGTCATTAGCTCCCAACGAATTCGTAGGTTGGTATGAATGCTGGTAGACTTAAGAATGATGTTTGTGCTGAATGTGAATGTGTTGAATGTACGTTAAATTACGAAAATGACAACCCATGTATGTGTTCGGAATTATGTGTAATTGTGTGCAAGTGTGTGACCATGACAAGGGTCTCGTCCTTGATGCTATAAATTGTTAATGTTGTGGTTGTTAATTTACGTACACAAACTCATGAAGATCGTGATGTTCATAAAAAGTAAATGTGGCTGATTTGAATAAGAATCCTATAGGCAATTAATTCTATGAATGATGCACTTAAAAATACGTTAAAATGGATCCATGAATGTAACCTTGAACTAAGTAATGCATTGATGTTATGAGATAGAAAGTGACTAAAATTTCCAGCATTTTACAATTTAGTTTTAGGCTAAATGTTAATGCATAAGAATCTGGAAATTTAATATAAAATAAAAGAATGAGGCCGCTAGGAATTGAACCTGTGACCTCATCCTTGGGCGAAATAATCCATGGAAATGGGTGAGGGTTGGGGGGTTCGATCCTGGGTGCAGGCGGAGGGATGGATGAGTAAAATAAATGAGGGGAGTGGGATTCGAACCCACCACCCCTCGGTCAGAACTCAAGAAGAACAGGAAATAAAATAAAAAGAAAAGGATGTGAGGCATGGGAAACGAACCCACGACCTCAAGGCTGGGAATAGAGGGGGCGAAAATAAATATTAAAGCAAGTGAGGCTGTGGACGTTCGATCCCACGACCTCACTGCCAATGCCCTCAACCTAGCAAAAAATAAAAGAAAATATATATGGGGCTGTGGGGGTTCGAACCCACCACCTTACAGCCCCTAGCGAAAATTAATTAAAAGTGAGGAGGCTGTGGGGGTTCGAACCCACAACCTCCCTACTTAAGCGAATTAAAGAACAAAATAAAAGAGGCTGTGGGGGGTTTCATCCCACAACCTCTTGGTTTAGGCGAAATTGGGCAAGATGAAGTTAATAAAAAAATTAAAAATGGGTTGTGGGGGTTCGAACCCACAACCCTTCGGCCAAATTAAGATTATTACTAAGGAGAAAATTAATCCTTCAATGTTAATATTGTGATTTAACTTAGAGTCATAATGTTATGAATATTAGAATAAAATCAATTAAAAATATAAATGATATCCAATTGATTCAAGACTTGGGTTTCCTTGCTCAAGCTTCCGTATTGATACATAAGTCGTACGTGAATAAAATATCCGTGAATAATGCCATATACTTAGATCGAAATCAAGATCTTGGCACATATACAAGATGCATAAGTCTAGTATCACATAATCTTAGACGAAATATGAATGAAGTGTCATGACTTGAATGTATAGACGCATAAGTATAACATACGTTCAAAGTAAGTGAATCTAAGAAGTATGTAATGAAATGATGAACCCTAGAAGGGTTAAGTATGAGTGTAAGATACACTAAATGGCCAAGTGCATTGGTATATGATGAAATGAACGTTCACGTAATAAGAGGTGAGTAACTATGAAAAGCAAGGGTGTTAATGATAATGAATGTGGTGACAACATGATATACGATTAATGTAAATGATGAGAGTAATCTCGAATGAGCCTAAATAAATGATACCAATACGTACTCACCTATGACAGTGTAAGATAATGAAGAGACCAGTCTCTATGAACACTCTAATGAAGGTATTGAGCTTAACACATTTTATACTAATGATGAGATAAGAAATCATCTAATGAGCTATGATGTCCTCATACTAGAAGTCAGCTTCCATGACGTATAAGTTGAATGAAATGGAACTTTATACTGAGCACCGATAGACTAGATATGAGCGGTGATGCCTTCTTTCGGGAAGGGAGAAGGTTCACGTAACTCTCATGAGATGAGACTGTTCGGCTTGCCGGGTATGGGTCTCCATACGTCTCCTAGTCTTCGAACCTATACTGCCACTATAGGGATATGGCGGGGTTAAATTCCCATGTACGCTAGCATGTTTTTGGGTCACCTTGGCCGGTGATTCCACCTCTTTTCCGTATGGGGGAGACACTGGATTTCATGATGCTCACATGATCTATGTCGGTTAAAGTTAAAGTTCCCAATGAATGAATGAGGCCAACCTTAAATGATGCACATAATGAAATAAACGATACCAAAGGTGTTAGGATAGGATAATCAAGAGGTGAGTTATACTCAGGTAATAACACTAGGTTATTCTTGATCATTACACAGCAAACCCGATGAAAGTCGTAAACTCCACCCTAGGTATAGCTGGTTTTCACACTGGTCTATGAACAAAATGAAATGAAGTATGTATGAATGAATGAAGTAGACTCTGTATTTGCTAATGAAGACTCCCTAGTTGAGTTCCCATATGTTGAGCCCTCATTTCTGGGATGTCTTAATGTTAAGTCCATGATTCCAAGGTCTCATGGCATATGAATGAATGACATGAAAGAAGTTATGTGCTACATGCAAAATGTGTTATATGTTATATGCTATGTGCTATGTGTAAATGTTATGTGCCGTGTGCAAATGTGAAAAGTATGATGATGTATGTTATTCTCATGGCATAACTTTCCTATTCCAAATCTGGAAAGCTCACTGACTTTCCTAATCCAAATTTGGAAAGATCATTTACTTTCCTAATCCAAATTTTGAAACTTTTCTAATCTCAATTTGGCAAGTCCACTGACTTGACTTCCAAAAATCATGTTGTTAGGAAAGAGCTATTCTTTCTCATGCATGTCCTTGATGTGTGCTTGCATATACCCATACCTAGTACAAGTGTGTACTAACCCTATACAAACTCTACTATTTTAGGTGCAGGCACAGGTGGACGATAGAGCTACAGGATCATCGTTGCAGTTATCCGGACGTCGAGCATTCATCCGGAGTTGGTAGGTCCTCATGCTTTCGAGGATGCTACTGTTTTATTTTCTAGCTTAGTTTTAGAGTTGAGCTAGTGGAGCATGTTCCACTAGCGTTTCTTTTCTGTTTTTATTCAGACTATGTGTTGGTGCCATTTTGGCAATTATACGCTTTATAAGTATTGAACTATTCCTTTCATTTGATTATCTCTTAATGTTAGATGGTTGACGGTGAACAAATTACGAATGTACTAGAATTGTTTAGTAAGCAATATTTAGAAACAAAAAGTTTCAAATTTTCCGCTAAAATTAACCTATGTAAAGTAAGAATGACGTAAGTAGGCTTGTCTGCGACCTCTGAGAGGTCAACGGCGCCGGTCTCATCTGGGGTCTAGATTCCAGTCGTGACAAAGTTGGTATCAGAGCCCTAGGTTAAATTCCGAGAATAATCAGTTAACAT
Organism: Solanum sitiens; assembly: GCA_016801875.1. Lineage (NCBI taxonomy): Eukaryota > Viridiplantae > Streptophyta > Magnoliopsida > Solanales > Solanaceae > Solanum > Solanum sitiens. The sequence continues at coordinate 1,073,168 of JABWTJ010000049.1, read as the reverse complement.
CAACCACATTGAGTAGTTTCTAAGTGATGGTAGTGAAGTGCACCACTATCCTGAATTAGAGACTGCATGATGCTTAGGAAAATTTCCCTTTTTTTGATCTTATCGTGCTTTTCTGAATGCCTGAATTCTTGGTGTTATGAGCGTGTCTAACATCAATCCTTCTTATTTTTTCCAGAGAATGAACATTAGTAGAGGAAATGGTCAGAGGAGTGGAGGAGCAGCTGCTAGGGGTAATTAGGATCTACCCCAGGCTCCAGCTGAAGGAGTGGCCATGCCAGTTAACCCAGCTGGGATGACTGATGCTGAGGTGAGGGCATCTCTGGCCCAGATGGCACATGCCATTACTATGCAGGCCCAGAATATGACTGCCCAGGTCAATAGGCAGGATGTTCAGAGGTAGAACCCACCGGTTCGTAGCATGGCTGACAGGCTGAGGGATTTCACGAGGATAAATCCTCCTATTTTCACCGGGTCTAGGATATCAGAGGATCCCCAGGAGTTTGTGGAAGAGATTCATAAGATCCTGGTGGCTATGGGGGCCACTAATATTGAGAAGGCCGAGCTGGCTTCCTATCAGCTCAAGGATGTTGCACAGGCTTGGTGCAAGATGTGGCAAGATAGACGTGTCTTAGGTGGAGTGCCAGTCACATGGGAGCTGTTCAAGACAGCATTTCTGGAGAGATTCTTTCCCAGGGAGATGAGGGAGGCCAAGGTTGAGGAATTCATCAACCTCAAACAAGGCTCTATGATAGTCAGGGAGTATTCCCTGAAGTTTGCTAAGCTGTCAAGGTATGTTGTTTTCCCTAGTATTTAATAGCAAGAATGAGGATAATACTGACTTTGTTGAAATCACCCAGGTATGCTACTTCCCTGGTTTCTAATAGCAGGGATGAGATGAGCAGGTTCCTCACAGGAATCAATGGAGACCTGGAGGAGGAGTGTCGATCTGCTATGCTCCATGATAATATGGATCTTTCCAGGTTGATGGTGCATGTCCAGCATGTAGAGGACAGCCGCAGAAAGAGAGGTTTTCGTGATGCTAGGAGGCCTAGGCCTCAAGATCAGGCAGGACCCAGTCATGGAGGCCACAGGAACAACTTTGGCGTCCGTGAGCAGCCAAGGTTCAAAAAGGGGCAACAGAGTTCTGGGAATTCTAATCCTCAAAGGAGTGCTAAACCTAGAGGAGGCAGACCTGAGCCCAAGAAGGGCAATGGAGGTGAGATGCAGCGTCCTAAGAAGAATTGTGCTAAGTGTGGCCGAGCTCACAGTGGAGAGTGCAGACAGGGCACTAATGCCTGCTTCGATTGTGGTAAGAGTGGACACATAGTCAGAGACTGTCCACAGAACAGAGGTCAGGCCTGAGGTAATACTCAGCCTAGGCCTAATCCACAGGGTGCAGCAAAAGCCGAGCCTCCTAAGAGGAATAGGTTCTATGCCCTGAGAGGCAGAGAGGAGCAGGAGAAGTCCGTTGATGTGGTCACAGGTATGCTGCAAGTGTTCTCAAATTCTGTTTATGCTTTACTTGATCCTGGGTCTGCACTTTCCTTTGTAACTCCTCTACTTGCTCTTACTTTTGAGATATTGCCTGAAGTTCTACATGATCCTATAGTGGTTAGTACACCTTTAGGAGAGAATGTAAGAACTGATAGAGTATACAAGGATTGCCCAATAGTTGTGAGTGGTAAAACTATGTGTGCAAACCTGGTTGAGTTACCCATGCATGATTTTGATGTTATTCTTGGCATGGATTGGCTTCACAGTTGTTATGCTTGCTTGGACTGTCGTAGTAGAGTGGTGAGATTTCGCTTTCCTAATGAAGAAGAGTTTGTCTGGGAGGGGTACAATTCGAGTCGTCCTAACCCCTTGATTTCAAATCTTAAGGCTAAGAAAATGATGTCCAAGGGGTTATTGTGTCATCTTGTGAGTGTTAATGATCTAGATCATGACATTCCTTCCATAGACTCAGTACCAGTAGTGAATGAGTTCTTAGATGTGTTTTCTAATGATTTGCCTGGAGTCCCTCCCCTTCGAGAGATTGACTTTGGTATCGACTTAGAACCTGATACTAAACCAATCTCAATTCCTCCTTACAGAATGGCTCCAGCTGAACTCAAAGAGTTGAAACTGCAGTTAAAAGATCTCACTGACAAAGGTTTCATTCAGCCGAGCATAACCCCTTGGGGCGCTCCAGTGTTGTTTGTAAAGAAGAAAGATGGAACCCTTAGAATCTGTATCTATTATTGGCAGCTCAACAAAGTCACTATAAAGAATAAGTATCCACTCCCCAGAATAGATGATCTGTTTGATCAAATCCAAGGGTCTAGTTTCTTCTCTAAGATTGATCTTCGTTCAGGGTATCATCAGCTTAGGGTTAGGGATAGAGATATCCCAAAGATAGCCTTTCGTACCCGCTATGGTCACTATGAGTTTTTAGTCATGTCATTTGGTCTCACGAATGCACCTGCTGTATTTATAGATCTCATGAATAGGGTCTTCCGTGAATACCTTGACTCTTTCGTCATAGTATTCATTGATGACATTCTCATCTACTCTAAGACCAAGGAAGAGCATGAACAGCATTTGAGACTAACCTTGCAGGTACTTAGACAGCATCAATTGTATGCCAAATTCAGTAAATGTGAATTCTGGCTGAGATCAGTGACCTTCCTGGGTCATGTTGTGTCCGATCAGGGCGTGTAGGTGGATCCCAGGAAGATTGAGGCTGTGAAGAACTGGCCAAAGCCTCTTACTCCTACTGACATCCGTAGCTTTTTGGGATTGGTTGGTTACTACCGCAGGTTTGTGGAGGGCTTTTCTTCCATTGCTGCCCCATTGACATCTTTGACTAAGAAGAAAGCCATGTTCGAATGGACGGAGACTTGTGAGAAGAATTTCCAGGAGCTCAAGTACAGACTCACGTGAGCCCCGGTGCTTACTTTGCCTAAGTGTGGTGAGAACTACACTGTTTATTGTGATGCATCTAGGGTTGGTTTGGGTTGTGTTCTTATGCAGGTTGGTAAGGTCATAGCCTATGCATCAAGACAGCTCAAGGTTCATGAGAAGAATTATCCCACACATGACCTGGAGTTGGCAGCTGTGGTGTTTGCACTGAAGCTGTGGAGGCATTATCTGTATGGAGTATATGTAGATGTGTTCACAGACCATAAGAGCCTCCAGTACGTCTTTACACAGAGGGAGTTGAATCTACGTCAGCAGAGATGGTTGGAGCTGTTGAAGGATTATGACATGAATGTGCACTACCATCCAGGTAAGGGTAATGTTGTAGCTGATGCTTTGAGCAGGATGAGCATGGGAAGTACATCTCACGTTGAGGGTGAGAAGAAAGAGCTGGTGAAAGATGTACACAGACTGGCCAGACTGGGTGTGCGTTTGGTTGACTCCACTAGTGGGGATGTTTCAGTTCATCCTAGTTCTAAATCATCCTTGGTAGTTGAAGTCAAGCAGGGTCAGCATCTAGATCCTGTGTTGATGGAGCTGAAGGACTCAGTGCTGATGAAGATGAACGAGTCTTTCGATTTGGGAGGTGATGGCATACTTAGGTATCAGGACAGGCTGTGTGTGCTAGATGTGGATGATTTGCGGACCAGGATTGTTTTAGAGGCCCATGGTTCCAGATATTCTATACATCCAGGTTCTACCAAGATGTAGCATGATCTCAAGCAGATTTATTGGTGGGATGGCATGAAGAAGGACATTGCAGAATATGTGGCCAAGTGTCCTAATTGTGAGCAGGTTAAGGCAGAGCATCTCAAGCCTTGTGGTCTGACGCAGATTATTGAGGTTCCGACTTGGAAATGGGAGGCCATTAATATGGACTTCATGGTTGGGCTTCCGAGGACTAGGAGGCAGCATAATTCTATATGTGTTATTGTGGACAGATGACTATGTCTGCCGACTTTATCCCTGTGAAGTCTACTTACAGAGCCGAGGATTATGCGAGACTCTACATTGATGAGATTGTGAGATGTCATGGGATTCCCTTGTCTATTATTTCAGACAGAGGAGCTCAGTTTACTTCTCATTTCTGGAGATCTTTCCAGAAGAGCTTGGGCACGCAGGTGAAGCTTAGCACTGCCTTTCACCCTCAGACAGATGGACAGGCAGAGCGCACCATACAGACATTGGAGGATATGTTGAGGGCGTGTGTGATTGAATTCAGAGGTAATTAGGATGACCATCTGCCTTTGATAGAGTTCTCGTATAATATTAGCTATCACTCCCGCATTGGGATGGCACCGTTTGAGTCACTGTATTTTAGGAGGTGTAGATCTCCAATTGGGTGGTTCGAGGTTAGAGAGTCATCTATTTTGGGTCCGGAGATCATTCATGAGGCCTTAGAAAAGGTCAGAATGATTAGGGACAGGTTGACTACTGCTTACAGTTGGCAGAAGTCATATGCTAATAACAGAAAGCGGCCTTTAGAGTTTGATGTTGGTGACCAGGTTTACTTGAAAATATCGCCTATAAAAGGGGTGATGAGATTTGGTAGAAAAGGGAAGCTGAGTCCGAGGTATGTTGGACCATATGAGATCCTACAGCGTGTCGGTGAGGTGGCCTATGAGTTAGAATTGCCTATAGAACTAGCTTCTGTTCATCCAGTCTTTTATGTCTCTATGTTGAAGAAGTACCTAGGTGATCCAGCATCAATCTTACCTGTTGAAGGTTTGGTGGTTGGTGAAGACTTGTCTTATGAGGAGGTACCTGTTGAGATCTTAGACAGACAGGTCAAGCGGCTGAGGAACAAAGAGATTGCCACAGTGAAGGTATTGTGGAGAAATCATCTTGTTGAGGGTGCTACGTGGGAGGCTGAGGCCGACATGAGAGCCCACTACCCTCACCTGTTCAGCTCTTGAGGTTAGACTTCATACTCTTAAACTTATATTTCCTTACCTCCCCGTATTTTGTTGCATTGATTGACTGTGTATAGTGCTTTTATTATGATCTGACTGGCATTACAACGTGAAGTAGTAGTGTCATTTGGGGTCGAATGTTCCTAAGGGGGGGGATAATGTAACAACCCTAAAAATGAATAGGATCAAGACTTAGGTTTTTCAAGAATGCTTGCGATTAGACCAAGGTCCACACGGGCTGATACGCGAAGAACCAGAGCTAAGAACCCTTACTACGACTAAGCCAACTAACTTGGGGAGTTAATTGATCTTGGAAAGGTTGGAACCAACCATGTGAGGCTCACGAAAACGAAGATTTAATCGAAAGAGTTTTTACAGGACTCAAAAGAAGAAATTTTAAGTTTTGAGGGTCCAAGGGTAAAATGGTCTTCTCCAAGCCAAGGGTAATATTGTAATTACCCTGAGGAATTAATTATTTAATAAATTAATTTAATTAATTGAAGCAATTCGGGTGGGGCAACCCGAAATGACCCATTTTCGCAAATGGGAGTCACTCGGGTTCTAGCCCCACTAGAAGCAAGGATTTAACTTGCTTTTATTTAATTTGATAAATTAATTTAATTAAATAATAAATATAAGCTGATTTAGGAAAAAGAAAAATCAGATTTTTTAATTAAAATTTGAAAGAGTCCTAGTTGACTATGTCCTTACCTAAGCCTAAACTACCTTGCACGTTTAACTCTTTCCTTCTCTCACGTCAACATCTCTCTTCTCTTTCACGATGATTCTCTGCAAAACTAAGGTGAAGAACTGAAATTATATCAAGATTTCTTCACACTTGAAGAACTCACACGAAATTTTAAGAAAAGCAAAGTAACCAAAACGATAAAGCAAAGAGAAGTTGTTGTCGGATAGTGTGGAAGATTGAGGAAGCTTGGACTGATTTGTGGAGAGGATTTTGGGCAGAAATTTCGTGGTTGAAAAAGGAAATTAAGGTATGGGTCTTCTTACTCTTGGTCCCTTTCCCAAGAGACCCCCAGGATTCAGAATATTCGGCTCAAAAACTAGGATTGTTTTCCCCGTTGCATGTCCCTGTCATTAGCTCCCAACGAATTCGTAGGTTGGTATGAATGCTGGTAAACTTAGGAATGTGTGATGTTTGTGCTGAATGTGAATGTGTTGAATGTACGTTAATTACAAAAATGACAACCCATGTATGTGTTCGGAATTATGTGTAATTGTGTGCATGTGTGTGACCATGACAAGGGTCTCGGCCTTGATGCTATAAATTGTTAATGTTGTGGTTGTTAATTTACGTACACAAACTCATGAAGATCGTGATGTTCATAAAAAGTAAATGTGGCTGATTTGAATAAGAATCCTATAGCCAATTAATTCTATGAATGATGCACTTAAAAATACGTTAAAATGGATCCATGAATGTAACCTTGAACTAAGTAATGCATTGATGTTATGAGTTAGAAAGTGACTAAAATTTCCAGCATTTTACAAGTTAGTTTTAGGCTAAATGTTAATGCATAAGAATCTGGAAATTTAATATAAAATAAAAGAATGAGGCAACTAGGAATTGAACCCGTGACCTCATCCTTGGGCGAAATAATCCACGGAAATGGGTGAGGGTTGGGGGGTTCGATCCTGGGTGCAGGCGGAGGGATGGATGAGTAAAATAAATGAGGGGAGTGGGATTCGAACCCACCACCCCTCGGTCAAAACTCAATAAGAACAGGAAATAAAATAAAAAGAAAAGGATGTGAGGCGTGGGAATCGAACAAACGACCTCAAGGCTAGGAATAGAGGGGGCGAACATAAATATTAAAGCAAGTGAGGCTGTGGGGGTTCGATCCCACGACCTCACTGCCAATGCCCTCAACCTAGCGAAAAATAAAAGAAAATATATATGGGGCTGTGGGGGTTCGAACCCACCACCTCACAGCCCCTAGCGAAAATTAATTAAAAGTAAGGAGGCTGTGGGGTTCGAACCCACAACCTCCCTACTTAGGCGAATTAAAGAACAAAATAAAAGAGGCTGTGGGGGGTTTGATCCCACAACCTCTTGGTTTAGGCGAAATTGGGCAAGATGAAGTTAATAAAAAAATTAAAAATGGGTTGTGGGGGTTCGAACCCACAACCCTTCGGCCAAATTAAGATTATTACTAAGGAGAAAATTAATCCTTCAATGTTAATATTGTGATTTGACTTAGAGTCATAATGTTATGAATATTAGAATAAAATCAATTAAAAATATAAATGATATCCAATTGATTCAAGACTTGGGTTTCCTTGCTCAAGCTTCCGTATTGATACATAAGTCATACGTGAATAAAATATCCGAGAATAATGCCACATACTTAGATCAAAATCAAGATATTAGCACATATACAAGATGCATAAGTCTTCTATCACATAATATTAGACGAAATATGAATGAAGTGTCATGACTTGAATGTATAGACGCATAAGTATAACATACGTTCAAAGTAAGTGAATCTAAGAAGTATGTAATGAAATGATGAACCCTAGAAGGGTTAAGTATGAGTGTAAGATACACTAAATGGCCAAGTGCATTGGCATATGATGAAATGAACGTTCACGTAATAAGAGGTGAGTAACTATGAAAAGCAAGGGTGTTAATGATAATGAATGTGGTGACAACATGATATAAGATTAAGATGAGAGTAATCTCGAATGAGCCTAAATAAATGTTACCAATACGTACTCACCTATGAGAGTGTTAAATAATGAAGAGATCAGTCTCTATGAACACTCTAATGAAGGTATTGAGCTTAACACATTTGATACTAATGATGAGATGAGAAATCATCTAATGAGCTATGATGTCCTCACACTAGAAATCAGCTTCCATGACGTATGAGTTGAATGAAATGGAACTTTATACTGAGCACCGATAGACTAGCTATGAGCGGTGATGCCTTCTTTCGGGAAGGGCGAAGGTTCACGTAACTCTCATGAGATGAGACTGTCCGGCTTGCCGGGTATGGGTCTCCATACGTCTCCTAGTCTTCGAACCTATACTGCCAATATAGGGATCTGGCGGGGTTAAATTCCCATGTACGCTAGCATGTTTTTGGGTCACCTTGGCCAGTGATTCCACCTCTTTTCGGTGTGGGGGAGACACTGGATTTCATGATGCTCACATGATCTATGTCGGTTAAAGTTAAAGTTCCCAATGAATGAATGAGGCCAGCCTCAAATGATGCACATAATGAAATAAACGATACCAAAGGTGTTAGGATAGGATAATCAAGAGGTGAGCTAGACTCAGGTAATAACACTAGGTTATTCTTGATCATTGTACAGCAAACCCGATAAAAGTCGTAAACTACACCCTAGGTATAGCTGGTTTTCACACTGGTCTATGAACGAAATAAAATGAAGTATGTATGAATGAATGAAGCAGACTCTGTGTTTGCTAATGAAGACTCCCTAGTTGAGTTCCCATATGTTGAGCCCTCATTTCTGGGATGCCATAATGTTAAGTCAATGATTCCAAGGTCTCATGGCATATGAATGAATGACATGAAACAAGTTATGTGCTACATACAAAATGTGTTGTATGTTATATGATATGTGCTATGTGTAAATGTTATGTGCCGTGTGCAAATGTGAAGAGTATGATGATGTATGTTATTCTCATGGCATAACTTTCCTATTCCAAATCTGGAAAGCTCACTGACTTTCCTAGTCCAAATTTGGAAAGATCATTTACTTTCCTAATCCAAATTTTGAAACTTTCCTAATCTCAATTTGGCAAGTCCACTGACTTGACTTCCAAAAATCATGTTGTTAGGAAAGAGCTATTCTTTCTCATGCATGTCCTTGATGTGTGCTTGCATGTACCCATACTTAGTACAAGTATGTACTAACCCTATACAAACTCTACTATTTTAGGTGCAGGCACAGGTGGACGATAGAGCTACAGGATCATCGTTGCAGTTATCCGGACGTCCAGCATTCATCCGGAGTTGGTAGGTCCTCATACTTTCGAGGATGCTAATGTTTTATATTCTAGCTTAGTTTTAGAGTTGAGCTAGTGGAGCATGTTCCACTAGCGTTTCTTTCCTGTTTTTATTCAGACTATGTGTTGGTGCCATTTTGGCAATTATACGCTTTATAAGTATTGAACTATTCCTTTCATTTGATTATCTCTTAATGTTAGATGGTTGACAGTGAATAAATTACGAATGTACTAGAATTGTTTAGTAAGCAATATTTAGAAACAAAAAGTTTCAAATTTTCCGCTAAAATTAACCTATGTAAAGTAAGAATGACGTAAGTAGGCTTGTCTGCGACCTCTGAGTGGTCAACGACGGCGGTCTCGTCTGTGGTCAAGATTCCAGTCGTGACAGGTTATTTCTAAAGTTTCTCACAAGTGATTTCAAGAAGTTTCACTTACATTGACAGTCATTATGATTTATGTTTGCTAACCTCTTATCTTATGGTTTAGCTTTGTCATTCCATGTCATGTAAAGTCCTTTTTAGTAGGACTTCATTAATCTTAGGCATTGATATCATACTTAAAATATTATATGTGCTAATGCATACTTGTTCCTACACTCTTTCCTTAATGTAGGGTCCGACACTCCTAGAGCTCACACTCGTGGCTAGTCGATTTCATTTGCATTAAATATTGGTGAGTCCTCATTTTCCGAGGATGGAGATACTTTTATTACTTTCTTTATTTGAGTTTTAAGTCTTTTTATATGATGGGGGGTTCACATCCAAATCACTTCTATTGATGTAGTAGATGACTTATTTAGACTTATGACAAACTTCGAATTTTGTGAAACTCTTTTATAATATATGAATGTTTTTTTGAAAGCTTTATATCTATTAACTTCTATGGTCTATGCTAAGTTGCTTTTGTAGGGAATATCTAGGTTCTATATTTCATGTTATACCAAGGGTCTATTTTGGGTATTTACAGACCCGCATCAAGTATGACATAAACATATTAATGAAGTACTTTAAACATACCGGTCACCACATATGGAGAATCTTACAATCCCGTCGAGTTTGAAAATCATAGAAACTAATTTGCTTTGGAGCACCCAAATAATAATTACTAGGCTAAACTTTCCTACCATATTTCACTTATTAGAGTTCAAAAAATAGTACTTCACGTTGTCACCACTCTTACAACAACGAAAACAAACACATGTACCATTACTTACCATTATGTTTTTTACCGTAGCTTGGGCAGGTGGGAATTGAAGATCCACTACAACCATTTCATCTTTGAGGAATAGAGTTAGAAACGGTATATTTGTTGAATGTAGGAGCCGGTGGATTAGAAGAACATTGACCGGAATTTGTTTCTTGAATTTATGATGCCTATATCCACCGAACATAAAATGTGAAAATTCATCATCATCGATCTTTGCATGTTTGACTCTTTTGCTCTTTCCTTAAGATTTTTCTCCTTAATTTGTAATGGATTTATCATTAAACTATAATTATACTTTTGTACTTGATAAATATAGTAGTGTGACACTTATTGAAAATCAAGTAGAATATACCCAACACAAACTTACTCATCCTTTCCCTAACGTCAGCAACCATAGTTGAAGAAAACTTACAAAATTGAGTTAACTTCAAATCATACTCATTCATACTAATATTTCCTTGAAAGAGGTTAATGAACTCAAGAATCTTCATTTTTTTCATTTCAAAAGTAAATAAATGATCAAGAAAAGCTCTGTTAACTTTCTCCCTATAAATATAACTCACATCAACAACCCTCTCACTTCCATTGTTAAAACCACACTTGCGCAACACCCTTAAGTTGATAAATGAACAACTCCATCTTTTCAACCATAGTCATTCCATTAATACCTTCTATATTATACAACTCAACAGTTAACTCTTGAGGATCCTCATAAACCTTAGACACATCGAATTCTGAAGGATTCATCTTAGTGATGTTACTTATCCTTGTTGCAGTCGTACCCATATTGGATTCATGTTAAAATTAGCCTCTAGATTGGCTTGATCCGTCATAGCTTGAGCTAACACTTGGAAAATGACTCTGAATTTGTCCTAAGTCAGTTACTCAGCCAAAGGGTCAAAGAAAAAACATGAGGAACCATTGGCTTCATATTCAAACTCCCACCCCCTCTCATGGGAGATCATTGATGGTTCATATCCAGGGTCGAACATGATTTAGTAAAAGAATCTTAACCGATATAGGATATATGACATGATTTTAGATTAATGAAATAAGTGGAGTTTCCTTTCCTCTTTGCAACCTTCTATTTATAAAGATGTTGGGTTTCACACTCATGAAAAAGACTACATTCAGTGCAGCTTGAAAGACATACTAGGACCTTTTCTAAACCCTTATACCCTGATACAATATTTTTCATGAGCCAAAGTATATAGTTCAGACATGAAATTGTGTATAAAACCCCAAAAGGCCTTACAGAAGACACCGTGCAAATTATACCAAAACGACGAGCTCTTGACGTAGTGCAATTTTTTATAAGGGGCCAAGCATAAATTATGAACACTCTAGGATGATTTGAGGAGTGATTATCTTATTTTCCTGAGTTTCAATTTGAGGGTCCTTACACAAACAACTTGGGATACTTGTCTCGCATGTATTTATCGATTTCCCTAGTAGCATCATCGACTAGAGAATATTTTCATTGAACTTGCACGGACTTAATATCCTTAGTCCTCATCATAAGCACATCATCATATAGATTTGCAATCGGTTCTTCCTCATATTAGAGGTCTTTGTCTAGCTAAATTGAGTCTCACTTAATGATATAATCCCCGGCTCCATGATATCTCTTCAACATTGACAAATGACATACCGGATGAACTCCTGATAGATTAGAAGATAAATCCAACCTATACGCTATCTGTCCTAAACATTCAAGAATCTCAAAAGGAAAAATGTTTCACGAACATAGTTTTCCCTTCTTTCAAAATCTCATTACCCCTTTCATGGGTGATACCTTAAAAAGAACATTCTCACCAGTCTCAAATGTCATATCCCTCACCTTATGGTATGCATACTTCTTTTGTTTACTCTGGGCTTCTAGAAGCATAGGTTGAATACTCCTCACCTTATCTTGAGCATCCTTTACCTAATAAACCCCCAAAGTCTTCACATTTCCAGTCTTGAACCATCTTACGGGTGATCTATGTCCTCTCCCATAGAATGCCTCCAACGGTGCCATATCAATGCTAGCGTGATGACTATATTATAAGAGAATTCACAAAAAAGTAAGAAAATATCCCAATGCCCTCAAAAATCAATAACACAAGCCCTCAACATGTCTTCTAACACTTTAATAGTCCTTTCCCACTGTTTGTCTATCTGTGTATGAGAGGTTGTACTAAAAGTCAGATGTACGCCAATTTCATCACGTAATTTCCTCCAAAACTTCGATGTGAATTGGGCACCACGGTCTGAGATGATACAGAGGGGCACCCCATGAAGACTCACTATCTCTTTCACAAGCGCCTTAGCTAGTTGTTGAGCATTATAATCTATCCTTATAAGAATAAAATGAATGAGTTTGTCAATCTATCAACCATTACCCAAATGGAATCAAAATTTCCCCAAGGTCATAAGAAGACCAACCACGAAATCCATGGATATCCTCTCCCACATCGCTAGTAATTGGCATTCTTTAAAGTAAACTTGTAGGCCTTTGGTGTTTATACTTTACTTGTTGGCAATTATGACACTTAGCCACAAACTCTTCTATGTACTTCTTCATGCCCGGCCAATAATAAATTCTCTTCAATACACAATACATCTTAGTCAAACCCGGATGAATGGAATTTCGTGAACCATGTGACTCTATCAAAGACATTTTAATCAAGTCATCAACTCGATAAACACAAATCCTCTTTTAAAATTGAGCACACCCTCCGTTTAGAGAGTTTTCTCTTGTGCCTAACCAAAATCCATCTTCTTCTTAAATTCATTCATTTTCTCATCCTCAAATTTCTTGGCCTTGATCTCTTCAATGAATGTTGCCTAACCTCAATTCTAGCTAACACCCCTCTTTTTTCTAAGATACTCAATTGCATGAATTTAGACTCTGAGGTCTGAATTTCCTTAGCCAAAGTTCACTTGGTGGCACTCAAGCAAAGTAGACTACCCATACTTACTGTATTTCGAATCAAAGCGTCTGCCACTAAATTAGCCTTACCCAAATTGGATTGAATGGTGACAACATAATCTTTAAATAACTCTAACCACCTTTGTTGTCTTAAATTCATAACCTTTTGAGTGAACGTGTGTTGTAGAGTACGATGATCAATAAACACCACACACTTAACACCATAGAATTAATGCCACCATATATTAAGAGAAAACACTACTGCTGCCAACTCCAAATCATGTTTTGGATAGTTCTTTCACACGCTCAATTTACACCTCCCTAAAGAAGTATACGCGGTCGTATCAAGTAAAGAACTAAATTATTATGTTGGGGTTGATCCCACGAGGAAAATGGTTTAGACTTAACTTCAATGTAAAATTACTTCTATTTAGTGAAGTTCTTTCCGAAAATAGGTAATTAAAGGGGGAGTTTTCTGAAACAAAATTCTTCTGATATCATTAAGTAAAATAAGTAAAATGAGTAAAGCTTCGGTTTTTATCAAGTTGTGAGAAAAACTAGGGTGTAAGTGTTCCCCATAGGTTCATAACGCCGTATTCCTAGCTATAACAATTCTTCTCATGCAAAGTGATAAGTTAGGTATCTCTAAATCCTTGGTCCGGCATTTAGTTGGTCCGGCTACGTGTGAATAAGCTACTAACCCTTACATTGAATTCATATTAAGCATCATATTCGATGTATTGCTTAGTTATTACTTCGCACCAATAGACACTATCCTATTAGATAGTATCTCACTAAAACTATATTGATAATTCTTTTCTGATTACTACCTCCTTGGTCCAGCAAGTAGCAACAAGGCTATTTTCTAGCGCGTGCACTCGTTAAAAAGACTTCTAATCGAAAGAATTATCAATACATGCAATAACCTATATGAGAATTGTTACTAAGCTAGGTCTACTTTGTTAATCACCCATGGTTCCCACAGCCCTAGTTGTGGATTTAGTTACCCATGCATATAAGAACATAATTCATAGTTGATAAACCATAAAACATGAACTTACTTAGACAATTAGAAGAAATTCAGAAATAAAACTTGAAATAACAAGATATCACTTGAAAACCAAATCCGGAAATTGAATTAATTCTAAAGTTGCAAAACCCAATCTCCAAACAAAAACTAAGAACAATAGTAATAGAATCCAACCCCAAAAATGAGGTTTTACACCATATTTAAAGAATACATTGTCCTAAATAAAAAGGAATTAAAATAATGAAAGTTTTCCAAAAAACGTGGATGTAATCGACGACCCCCACAGAAGGTATGTCGATGAAATGACGGACCGTCGACTGCATCCGTCAGTCCAGGCTTAGCACTTTTTTCATCCTTCAACTAGAATCCTCTCAAAATCAATCAACGGACCAATAGCATGGTCCGTCGATGCGTCTACGGTTTGTCAATGCCTTCCGTCATTCCATACATAGACTTTCTTCAACTTCGGGTACTCGGACTATCTCTGAACTTATCGACGATTCAACAGGATGGTCCGTCGACCAATGGACCGACCGTAGATCCTTTTGTAGACCCACACTTCGTCATATTTCGCCTAGTTTCTCTAGATTCCTGAACTATGAGTCGATGGTCACCATCTACGGTCCATCGATGACCTTCATGGTTCACTTCTACACTAAATCTAAGTTGCCTTCTGTGTTTTGGATTTGGACATCTTTCCTGCAAAACAACGATAAACACATGTTAAAACTACTATAAAAAGGTTGTAGACACACACAACTATTGAGGAAAAAGCATTGCAAACATCGTGAAACCATGGTAGATCATTCCTCTCATGCACCGTCAATTGACGCGAGGCATAAGCTATTAGATTTTTATCCTTCATGAACACAACACCTAAACCAGAATCTGAAGCATAACAATAAACAATGAAATTCGTACCTTCAACCGATAATTCTAGAATTGGTGTGGTGGTCAAACGACTCTTAGGTTTTGAAATGTCTTTTAACATTATTCATTCCATTCAAATGATATCTCCTTTTTTGTCAAATTTTTCCAATCAATGCCAATAGAAGCAATGTTCTTCACAAATCAACGATAGTAGTTAGCAAGCCCCACAAAACTCCTAACTTCTGTCACAAAGCTATTACTAACCTAATTCTTAACCTCTTCAATCTTTTTAGGATTACCACTACCGCTTATTATGAAAACTACATGTCCCAAAAAAGCAACATAAACCAACCAAAATAACACTTAGAATATTTAGCATACAACCTTTGTTCACAAGAACACCCATAACAATATGAAGATGGTCGGCATGCTCTTTCTCACTTTCCGAATAGACCAAAATATCAACAATAAAGACTGTGACGAATGAATCAAGAAATGGCTTTAATACACCATTCATTAAACTCAAAAATGTTGTAGGTGCATTAGTCTATCAAAACAACATAACTATAAGCTCGTACTGCCGATAGATGGTTATAAACGTCGTCTTGGGTAAATCTTCAAGCTTAATCTTTAATTGATGGTATCCAGACCTTAGATAAATCTTAAAGAACACTGAGGCATCTTGCAATTGGTAAAAAAAGATCTTATATTCGAGGCAATGGGTACTTGTTTCAAATGGTGACCCTATTAGATTGTTGGTAATATATACACATCCTCATACTACCATATTCTTTCTTAACAAACAAAACAGGAGCACCCCA
Source organism: Solanum sitiens (assembly GCA_016801875.1). NCBI lineage: Eukaryota > Viridiplantae > Streptophyta > Magnoliopsida > Solanales > Solanaceae > Solanum > Solanum sitiens. The sequence continues at coordinate 1,057,456 of JABWTJ010000049.1, read as the reverse complement.
CGGGGAAGCACTAGGAAGAATAAATCCCTTATAAAGAAGTTCTTGGAACTATAAGTTCACTGAATTTATTATAAGCCATATGATAGGAAGGGATGGAAATGACACAAGTACCAATCTCTCAATCGATGCAAAAATATATGTTTCTATCCGGAGGCATGCTAAGAAAATCAGTTGGAAACACTTCTCTAAAATTTTACACCACAGGAATAGACTTAATAGACGGAGACTCAACCTCAACATCTCGAATATGGGCTAAATAAGCCAAAAAATCCCTACTCTACAAGTTTTCTAGCCTAAATGGAGGATATGATCTTCGTTTGCTCAGGCTTGTACACCAATTCCCACTCTAATTTTTTCGTTCCTAAAACTTATAGAGTCAAGGATTTAGTATTTCAATCAATAACAACATAATAGGGGGGGTAAGAATACATGACTAAGATTATGTCAAAGTTAGTTATGTCCAAAATTACCAAATCGGCCCACGTATGAAAAACCCATAAACTCCTCCACCTCAGTCATGCCCGAAAAGGCATAATACTGAGTCCTATCATCATGATAGGCGACTTCCCTTACTGGGTGAATTGTACCTCTACATGTGTGACCATTTTCCCTACCTCTGCGGTCTCGTTGGTTTCCTCCTCACCCACCTTGTGGACGCCCGCGACCATTATTACCATTTCACGTGGGTACCACTACTCTATACTGCTGCTGCACCAATCCATCACGCATGGGTGGGGAAAATATCTCCTCATATTCCTAGGTTCTCAATAATTATTGCATGTACGATCAACTACCCACTGAAGGTGCGACTCCCTGGCTATCCTAAATTAAATTATCAGGTGGAGTTACCGTGTAACCACATGTAGAGTCGGGCATAAAAGACTAAATTAGTCTTGCTGCAAGAGTTATCTTCCATGAACCTCTACATTAAGATCCCTTAAAGTTGACTAAAGATTTGTCTTTCTTAGCCAATGCCTTGGCCTAACCGTCTCGACTCAACCCTCCACTTTCTTCAAAAACGTTTTTACCTCATTGAAGTCTTTCCCTGTAGAGGTCACATGAATAGATGATACTTACAACTCAGAATTTAGTCCGTTAATAAATAAATGCATCCTCTCTTCCTCACTGGCCACCAATTATGTAGCATATCTAGACAAGGTATGGACTTGGCCTCATAAGCAACCACAAACATACCACTTTGCTCTAAGTCCATGAACTCATCCTTATTACGATCTCTAAACGTTCGAGCCATATACTTCTCTAAAAATAGAGCATGAAATTAGGTCAAAGTAAGTGGAGGTATATCTGAAGATCTCTATTCGATGTAAGTTGTCCACCAGTGCTTAGCATCACCTTGAAGCTCAAAAGTCACAAACTCAACCCATGTTGATGGACAATCTCTAACTTATGAAGCCTCTCATAGAATTCTAACATCAACTCATAAGCATCCTCATTACCAAAAATACAGAAGCCATTAGATTCAAAAACATAGTCAATATTTCATGCTCATTACAAGACATAACAGAACCCAAGAAAGGAAGAAATCATGATCTACATTCCCTCAAACCTTGGGCACAACGATACCAATAGGAACATTGGCGGGATCTTGAGTTGCTTGAACATAAGGAAGCACTCCAGGACCAACCAACCCTTTCAAGAATGACATGATCTGCTGAGCTAACACTAGGTCGAATAGAGGAATGCATGTCATCTTTGCTTGCACCTCTTCCTCTTGTCCAACCTCCTCAATATTTTCAACCTCAACATTCTCATGTATCTCTTCATGATGCTCGAGAGGGTCCTTATTTTATGGAACATTTTCGACCAGTACCCCATATATAGTAGGCTCGACTTTTCCTTGGCCTCTACCCAATCTCGACTTCCACCTCTTACTACAGATTCCTCAACTGGAGCATTGAAAGGAGCTGCGAACCCGACGTCATTGAATTTAGTGTTAACCATGTGCGGAAAGAAGAGTGAAGGAGGTTAGATACCAATCTAAATCGACAGATACCAATTGGAATCATATTATAGGAAGAAAGAAGACAAGAGAAAATAGAGAGATTTCTTAAAGTCCTATACCCTCTCGAAGAAAAGTACATTCGTCTCCGTACCATTCCACAAGACTCTACTAGACTCATTTCGGTACATCGACATTAACAAACCTAGGCTCTAATTTCAAATTCATTATGACCCTAACCGTCGTGATTGACACCAACATTAATCCTCTAGTGGCACAACCATTAATACTAATTAGCTAACAAACTCTAATAAAAATACTAGAGCATAAGTTACGGAAGCAAGTTATATAGTTAAAGTTGAAGCTCCCATAAACTTTCAAATGATCTAACAACTAAAAAAATATGGAAATACACATCGAACCTAAATGTCAATGTTCCAAAACATCTAACAAGAAGGGCTACGACCTAAGTTAATGAACTAATAAATAACTAGAAAAGTCTATGTCCGAAATGTGGACATAGAAGAAAGTGGAACTATTGCAGCCCGGAAGAACTGTCTAACCCTTGAATTCGACCAACGATCATCATTGATCCTCTAAACGAGAATTGTCAATAGCCGCGTGAAGATCCGTTATACTCAACAAAGAAAGAGTAGGTGCAGTATCAGTCCACAACCACAATGTACTGGTAGAATCACACGACTATCTCACTAAGTGCAACATACATAAGTCATTACAACAACATAATCACATGCATATATTGAACACATACAATATTATAACCATTTACGAACAAGGTGCGATTTCATATTTTTAAAGATAAACAATTATATCAAATCATTGGTCCTCTGATGTAACCCGAACCGAGAAAGTTAGCATACAGAAATGTGGTACCTGATCCAATGTTTATGTTAGAATGTGGCAAGCGATCCCATAATTTTGCCGGAACGTGGTAATCGATCCAAGTTACTGTGCTGGAATGCAGCACCCGATCAATTCAACAAGCCACAATCAAAATCACAAAGTAATTTCTCATAAACATACAATCAAGTCATGATTCATGTCATTCATCATTCATATTTCCTCATTTACAATTAATGTGATCAGTAATGCAACATTGCATACATACATGTATCATAATAAACCAAGAACAAACATAAATCACACAATCATAGAATCGCAACCATCACCTACCTCGAAATAAGCTTGAAGCCCTAAAGAAACTTGATCCTTCCCTTTCTGGATTCGTTCCACTTGTTCTGGGTCTACAGATAATCATCATAACACGAAAATCAATAAACAATCACCAATTACCCGAATTACCAATAATTCTATCAACCCTAGATCATACTTAAGATCCTAATATATAAATTAGGGTTCTTTCCACCATAATTCTCAGATCAAAACTCTTTCCCATCGATAATTACACTTTACATTATGTTCTACCGATCGAAAATTGATACGCGGAGTAAAAATCTTACCTTTAGCCTTAAGAATGCAGGAAAACTGAGCCCTGCGTTTGTTCCTTATATATGAAGTTTGAAAATTGCAGAATAAATCAATTTTGGGGTTTATTTATGACTTTGAGTCGCATCTCCCCCGTCATGGCGGCATCCACCTCTCTATAGCGGCCCAGCCCTGGCGGCAGAAATACCGCCTGAAAGGCTTGCATGGAATTAGTCAGAAAACTTAATAATTCCAAGACCCTATTTAACAACACACTTTCCACCAGCGACATTTAGAAACTACGCGCTCATGCTAAGAATAATTTCGAGAATTCTACTCACCAGTATTAAATTCAACAAAGCTGTACGGGTTCCTTAATGACTTATCTATCTTCTCATGTGATCAAATTCATAATTAGATCACCCAATTTTTACAAGATTTCCCTAGACTTTTAATGACTTTGATTTCATCCAAATCTGGACTAGGTTGGAAAATTGCAAGTTACTACGAAAAAGTTTTCCGATCCAAAATTTTTATAGTTGTCTTTTATTTAACAATGGGACCAGGTCTTTTCATGACTCCAGTTTTAAGGCACTACCTATTAATTGAGTCAACATGGCACTTCCTTGAAGAAGTATAAGCAATCGTTATCAAATGAAAAACCTAATAGAGTATAGGGTCGATCACACGAGGAATGTGATCTAGACTTAGGTCAATTTACTTTTGATTTTAATTTTAGCTAAATTATTTCTGTAAAAACAGGGGGGGAGGGGGCTTGTAAAAAATAATAATTATTGATTTATTTTAGTAACAAGTAATAAACAAATAGAATTTGCAGCTTGTAAGATCGAAATGAGATGAAACTAGGATATATGCGTTCACCAAAAGTTCTTAATGTAGTAAACCCTATAATAGTAACCACTTGCTAGTGTTTGACATGCAAAGTCGGTAAGTTAGGTATCTCCTAAGTTATTGGTTTACGGGTCTACATGGAGGAGTAGGGGAAGTTTAAGCGTTACACACTGTTTAAAAGCATTCAAAATGAAGAGATTAAAAATACATGCACAAACACTATTTAAAAGTTACTACTTAATTATTAGGTATACTTTGTTAATTACTCATGAATTCCACAACCATAGTTATTAATATATCTACTCATTCTTGAGTATTCATAATTCATAATATGATGAATAGAAGATATAATGAACTTACAATTAGAGTAAATGACATGTAGAATATTGAATTGATCAACAAAAAGCAATATTATAGATCAACATTTCAAAAATTAAATGCTCAAAATATAGTTAAGTTAATTGTCAGAGCCAAAATAAAAAGTATTAAAATTTCTAACAGCCTAAAAAATAAAAATTACAACTAATACTTAAGGACATCAAATCCTAAACACACTAGGACAAGGATAACTAAGGAAATTCGTCTTGGGCAGTCGTTTCTACGGTTGACACCTATGACTCATAAGTATTCCTACAGTTCCTAGGTGGCCTATGTTAATCATCAGTTAATCCTTTACTTTAGTAGCACCATCTATGGGTATGATCTATGGTCCGTAGATCTTTGTATGACCCATCCTGTAAACTCGTCATTCGATCAGTGAAACTTAGCATCTATGAACATTTGTACAACTCCATTTTACGGGTCGTCGAAACAACTGAGGCTCATCATTAACTTTTTTTCGTTTCAAAATTACCTCAAGGAATCACCACTTCAAACTAGGACTCCTACCTACAACTTGTAGAAGAGACTACGTCTCGTAGGTCAAGTCGTCAATCACCAATACTCACTACTGCTGCAACATTTCAATACCAACTGCTCCAGAACCTATTTCCTATAGATTACCATCACATCTACTAACAAATGCTTAAGAGGCAGAAAAAAATTCTAGTTTAAAACATCAAAAGTAGCATATATCCATGATACATCATCAATGAATTTAGCAAAAGGTATATAAAATAGATGCAAGGGAAAACCTATCTTTTAAATCAATGTTTATAATACACTTTTAATGAATAGACCATGCTCAATTACTCATTGAACAATTAAGTATAACAGAGAAACAGAAGTATAAACTAAATAACGCAATGTGACACGCAGTATTTCCACAAGATCTCGTCACCTTTACTATGCCTTATCCAAAGTTATATGGTACAATCAATTTATCATTTAGATATATTGTTTTTTTCTGTCAAAGTCTTAGTTTATCTTAAAAAGAGCTCTTATAGAGTTTGAATTATATGAAGTGAAGGAGACAAGTTGATGGTCAAATCAAAACATATTTTAAATGCAAAGAAGGATTTCTCAAGATATTTGCATTGCACCAATTCTAGTGAAATAAGGAGAAACTTTAGTATGAAAATTTTACTATATTTACCAAAGAAGAAGTATACATTAAAAAATATGGTCCCTTGTTGCAATTCGAAAGGTTAGTTTTCTTAAAGAATCCCCATTGAGATTCTATTGTTGCCATTAATTCCACTTTTAAAACTTTCATACACTATATTCGTGAAAGCTTTTTCTCATTTTATTTTCCCACATAGGCATCACGTCTTGTTTGAAACATCATTACTTTGTCATCTTCAAGCATCACTTGAAGTATAACATTGTTTTTTTGTTATAGACTAAGTTAACCAATATTTGTTCTCATCTACCAGGAAGATACCAAATCACGGTATGAACAGGCTTCTCATCAATAAACAGGACCAACACTTTTAATTGAGATATCATTTCAAACATCACTGTTGTGTGTTGTTTTGACACATTGTTATTTCGATTCTTCAACGTGTCAAATTGAATTGTGAACTGTAATAGGTGAATATGTATTGTATTATCAGACGTCTCTCATTAGTGTGACTACATTACATGAGTAGTATAATATTGTTCACATCTTGGATGAAAGCATCAATAACAAAATCTACAATACTAGTACTAGAGTCTTTTTACTTCTATGCATTGTAAATGTCAATGTCTCTCATATTTTAGGTAGTGGTACCCTCAATACTAAAATCTTAAAGTAGACCTTAAAAATAAGTCGTGAGACCTCATGAGGTCGCTATTTGCATCTATTTTTTTTTAAAACGAGAGAGACCTCATGAGGTCGATTATATATTTTGAGAAATCCACCGAAAAATAGTATATGTCGCTTATTTAAAAATTTAATTTGAATATGATTTTAACTAAAATATTATACCTCACGAGTTTGCTTTTGTTTAAATAAAAGATAATTATTTAATTTAAATACTTGGTGAGGTCTCTTTTTTTTAAAAAAAAAAAAATTGATCAATTATATTTCTTATTTATTAAAAAAGACCTCATCAGGTCTCTTTATTTTTTTATTAAATTTGGTCAACAATATTTTTTTTCAGTAAAAGACCTCATTAGGTCTATTAAGACATTTATTAAAATTTTATGAGACTCGTCTATTTCCCCATTTCATCACTAGGACACTCAGTTTGAAATCCTAGTTTTTTCAGAAGCGAGCAGTATTCTGGTATGGAAGTCTCTCTCTCTATCAATTTTCGAACAGGTAATTTTGGAACTTATATTTTTTTAATTTGAAAAGTCTTCAGCTTTAGTTAAGGAATATTACTGCATTATTAGTTGGATGTGAGATAAAAAAATATAATCTTTACAGTTATCTCCTTGCTTAAATCAACACCTAATTTCACCACCATTACCTCCTTTTAGTTATGCCTTCAAAAGAAACTGACTTTAAGATGAGTATTCTTTATTAAAAACAACCTCCAAGATTTTACGTCCTACTCAGGGGCGGTTCAACGTAATTTGGGGCCTAAAATAAAGTTTCAATTCGAGGCCTTAAATAAAAACAAACATTGTATACACTTCTGGTTCTACTGATACGCCTTAATGATTATTTTGTTTTGTAACGTTTAGATTTGTATTGTATTAACTCGATCTCGTATATTCTTTTGTTTTTAACAATGCCTAGTAATACCTTGTTTTGTATTTTTTAAGCTAGTATTTAAAAGAATTTGTTTTGTATAAATATCTGAATTACGGGTATCTGGGGGATTCTCTATAATTCACAGAGACGTCGTGGCAATAGGCATAAGTACTAATTATTTTGTTTCAACTGTAATATCTCTTCTCCAGGAAGGTTCTCATATTTGTTGGTAGAAAGAGCTTCATCGGCAACTTTCTGTTAGGCAGAAGGCTAACTTTGTCATCCCTTCATATTAAGGAATAGAGCGCAAAAGTATCATGTGTACCAAAAGCCATGTAAGACAGTTTAACGAACCAATACCAAGATTATCTTTGTGACTTGTGGTACATACCTTCTCTGTTGTCATCAGTTTGAAGCTCGATAAAGACATATTTGAATAGAGAAAATAGAGTTAACGTCCAAAAAACGAAAGAAATAAATATCTTCGTTAGTCTCCGTATGATGAATGTCTTCTGTAAATGTGCTCTTTTAGACTTAAAGAGGAGAAATACTTAGATCACCATACACTAACCCAAGACTTTGATAAGCAATAATCATCGTACTCTTCCAAGACTTCTATAATAAAGAAACATGATGAGGGAAATAGGTGTAAGTAAAATGTGAAAGAAAGCATCATACAAACACCTTCTGTGTAATTCATTGAAAAGTCGTGGCAGTTGCCATTAGTACACATTATTTTGTTTCATCTGTAATATTTTTGTCTTTTAAAGATGATTCATTTTGTTCAATCACTATACTATGAGATTACTTGATAAGTTGATATCTGTCAAATGTTTTATAGGATAAGATTGTGTAGACTGTAGCATGTGAGTGAAAATCAAAAGCTAAGAAATTAATAGTTATAAATTAGAAATTCATATAGGTAATTTCCCCTCGTTGAGAAGGTATAGTCATATATAATTTTGAAGTATGCTTATGTCGTAATTGTAGCTTGGAAAAAGTAATATCATATCATTTATGTTGTTGTTGTTCCTATCTTCTATTTTGGACTTCCAAATCCCTGAATTTTGCTTGAGCATAGAGCACGGGAATTTGAATATTTAGAAGTAACCATACTTCCAAACTAACTCATTGTGAGTTGTGATATAGGTTTCGTTGGATCCATGTTAGCTATTTAATTCAAACTAACTAAACAAGGCAATCCTGCTCTTCTATATAAAGCATAATATTTAATACGTTATTGTGTCTCTACCTTATGCTTCAAGATTATAATAGAAATATAGCCAGTCCTTAGTAATTGACAACAGTGGATGTTTTCTGGGCCAATTTGGTTGTTACAGCTGTGAAGGTTAGAAATGGGAAATGAGAAGATGAACAGAGAAGAGCACATACATCTCTATATCCATTATCACTTAAATATTGTTTGACACTAAATAACAAAGTTACACCAAGACATTTGATTGGATTGTCTCACAGTTTTTCTTTATATTATGCACAGAATATTAGTTTATTTAATAAGTTGCATAAGCACAACGAATTCCCTAGTGTAATTAAAAACAGCACGTTGATATTATTGTTCAATGATGCTTGGATGAATTGGTGGACTCATCTAGAAATAGACTAGAATTCTTAAACCGTTCATGTTTCTAAATCACTTGGTGAGAAATGTTGATTTCCAGCACATTGTGGATGATACATTGTAGTCCTATGAGAATAATATAAAAGAAGTTCAAACTTATGAAAGGTGCAATGAAAATGTTGACAACTAGATACTTCTCTAATGCAGAGCTTAAACCACTGTCTTTCAGGAAACAAAGAAGCTTAAATTTATCAATGTTTCATTGGATCCAACTTTTATGTAGCTATTTTAATTACACTGACTAAAAAGTATAATCCTCCTCCTCTCTATAATGGAAAATTTAGGTGCAACAACACATATGCACATGGACAATCAATTAAAAGTTAAAATTTAGTTGTAGACTTTAATTTCATTCATTTAACTGATTGGTAAAGTTCCATTGTTTTCTTTAGGAGTTACAAGAAAAATCAAATGATGTGATGCCTGATTGTTATATTTTATCGTATCATCTAAGTGCTAAAATTAGCATAAAAATTCGTATTTCATCTTTTTGGTCTCTACATGTATACAATAAACCAGCAAGTTGCTTTGTGTGCTAGGTTGTTGACTTTCATTTTGCTCTTGTCCGACCAAAAATATCATATATATATGGACAAACTAAAGTCTATACAGTTCCACATACGAGAATGGATAATTAGAAACTTCTTTTAGTGTATGACATAAATTATATGGAGTAGATGTCCTCCTCTCTACTTGAGTTATTGATAATAATTCAAGAGACTGAATATGTTTGAATAGAAGTGTTTTGTTTTTTATTAATTGAAGATTTTAAATGACATGATATATGCTCATGTAGATAGGTTTTGAGTATGAGGTTACTACTTCCAATAAACAGGATGCGAACAATTAGATTACTGCAAAATTTTCTAAAAAGTAAATATTAACTAGATTATTTATTTATTGGAAGCATCATTTGCCACAAATTCTCTCTGTTGATTTATTACAAGCATTGTTTGCTTATGTATGGATCTAATTACATTGTTTATTTAATTTACTACTGCTTAGTGTTTCTTGTTATCTTTACGTCTCTTTTTTAGAGTTATATTAAAGTATTCCAATTAAATCTTAATTTATTATATTAACAATATTTAAGTAGTAAAATTTAATAAAATGAAAAGTAATACATTTTCATATAAATTACTCAAAATATTACAAGTCATATGATTACTTGTCTACATTACATGTCATCTTTCTCATTATGCAGGTTATAACAATTTATAACACTATCTACTAAAATGTTAACTATATTATAATATTTATAGGAGAATATTGATAAAATGAGGCCTAGGACATGTCCACAGAAGCAAATATTTCTATGTTTTAGCTTCTATATCTATTTTTTCCTCCCACTTGACTTCAAATGCATACATTTATGTCAAATAATCCTCAATTTGACAAAGACAAATATAAATTGTAATCATTACTTCCATCCACTTATGTGGGAGAGAAAAAGTAAATATTAATAAAGTTTTGGATCCAAGACCGATATAAAATGAGAAGTCAATTCTTCTTGTTTCATCTTAAATAGATGAGTACATTCTAGTATGGAAGAATAAGGCTCCATTTGAATATTTCTCATATTTTGTTCTCACTTCCCTCTTCCAAGTCTTTGATCCCTAAATATATTTTAAATATAATTTGGAACATTAGTTCTAATAGTTTCATAATCAGAATCATTAGGAGTTATTGTCCTTCATCGTTGAACTCTTCTACGTTGTCTTCATACTTTATTGTTAGTAGTACTGGAAGTTAGAGTACTTCGTGTCCGTCCCTTCCCAACCACTTCCGAAATGAGAAAAAATAATCAACCAGAACATTTATTCGCTACCATTAATAGTAGTTAAAAACGTAGTTATTTCTATGTAATCTTCTTTATTAGCCAAATTGAGAACATGATTGAACATATCAAACTCTAACAATTTTTCATCGAAGTTAAAAAACATTCAACCTTTTATCTACTCCGACAACACAACCTAGAAAAATTCATACAATTGGTTAACTTTTTTTTTATCTTAAGTATGAATACTTGGTCTTTGCTACCCCTTCAGACTCTCTCCTTATTTAAATTAAATGTGATAGTTTTCCTTTTTACATTTTGAATAAAAGAAAATGAAAATTTTCAGATATCTATATTTAAAAATGAAGAACTTTCATATATAAAGAATTCATAAATTTTAAAATAAAAGTTATAATGATAAACTAGAAAATAAATAGAAAAATTTAGCTTTGATACGAACAAAAATATTAAACAATAACATGACCTACAATGGTACCTAATCATAATAACAAAAATTTCCTCAAACAAACAAAATATTCTTGTCACATCTTTGACAAAAAAAGAAATCCTCTTCTATTGATGAATATAATATTGTGATGTTCATATTTATGTCATAAATCATGTATCTTCACCTTTATTTATAGCATATCTGGGCTTCGTCATATGTCAAGTAATTTGGCCAATTTGATTTATTATATCTATTTTTGATAATCATTTGTTTTATATTTTTAACAAGCTTCTCAATTTGGCAAATAAACGAAGATTTACATAAAAATAACTATGTTTTAACACCTATTAAATGGTTACAAATAAGTTTTTTGATTGTTTCTTTATTCTCATTTTAGAAATTGTTGGACAAGGGCCGACACGAAGTACTCCAACTGTCAGTGCTATTAACAATCAAGTAAGAATAAAATGTATAAGAGTTCATCAATGAAGGACAATAATCAGTAATGATTCTGATTGTGAAATTAGAACTGATGTTTCAAATTCTATTCAAAATATCTTTCGGGATAAAAGAGCCTTGAAAAGGGAAGGGAGAATAAAATATGAGGAATATCAAAATGGAGCCTTCTTCCATACTAGAATATACTCATCTATTTAAGACGAAACAAGAAGAATTGACTTTTCGTTTATTTTCGGTCTTGGATCCAAAAACTTTATTGATATTCTCTTCGACATAACTGGATGGAAGTAATGATTAACATTTATATTTGTCTTGACCCAAATGAGTAATGTTTGATGTATATGTATGTATTTAAAGTCAAGTGGGATGAAAAAATAGATATAGAAGCTAAAATATAGAAATATTGGCTTATGTTGACGTGTCTTAGGCCTCATTTTTATCAATCTTGTCATATGGATAATATAGCTAAGATTTGGTAGTTAGTGTTATAAATTATTATCACCGGCATAGTGAAAAAGATGAAAGTAATCATGTGACTTCTTGTATTTTGAGTAATTTATATGAAAATGTATTACTTTCCCGTTAGTTAAATTGTTGTGATACATGAATATTATTAATATAATAAATTAAGTCTTAACACATTAGCATATTTTCATGGAAGAAGGGAGGATTATAATATGGGCTTCATTACAGGTTTAACGCACACTCATCGTTAGTTTGACTCGATTTGTGCTATTGTGGACTGAATGAAGAAATCAACGTAGTTCTATCCCATTAGGACTTAATGGACCGAATGAAGAAATCATCTCATTAAGTCTTAATTACTATTAGAGGATTATACCAATCTTTATATTAGAGATATGGTAAGGTTGCATGGAGTACCATTGTCCATTATCGCCAATCGAGGTACTCAATTTACTTCTCAATATTGGATGTCATTCCAAAATGGTTCTGGTACTTCTTTTAAGCTCAATATTGTCTTTCATCCTCAAATCAATGGCCAAGCAGAGCGTACTAGAAAAACTTTGGAAGATGTGTTGAGAGTTTGTGTTATTGATTTCAAGGGTAATTGGGATTATCACTTGACTTTGATTGAGTTTGCATATAATAATAGCTATCATTCAAGTATATGTATGACTCTATTTGAGTCACTTTATTGTAGGACGTGCAGATCTCTAAAGGACTGGTTTGAAGTTGATAAATTTGCATTGATAGAATTGTATATGAGGCAACTAAGAATGTTCGACTTTTATGATAAAGTCAAAAAATATCTCAAAGTCAACAAAAGACTTATGCCAATGTTAGAAGTAAATATTTTGTGGTTGATGTTGGTGATTGAGTTTACTTGAAAATGTAATCTATGAAGGATGTCATGAGGTTTTGAAATAAGAGGAAGCTTAGTTCATGATATATAGGCCCATCTCTAATTTTAAGGCACATAGGCAAGGTTTCTTATGAGCATTAGTTGTCTAATGATTTAGCATCTCTACATCTAGTATTCAATGCCTCTGTGTTGAAGAAGTTTGTTTGACATCCGGAAACTATTGTTCCTTTGGAAGGTATGGGACTTAAGGAGAATCATTCTTATGAAGAAGTTTTTATTGAGATTTTAGACCATCAAGTCCTTGGAAACGAAGATGTTGCTTTTGTGAAGGTTCTTTGAGGAATCAATTTGATGAGGGTGCTACTTGGGAGGTCGAAGCCGATATGATGGTCATGTATCCCCATATTTTTTTGTCCCCTCCTATTCTATTTAAAGGTATTATCCCCTCATGGTTCATTCTTTCAAATTGATGTGTCTTAGTCATTCTCATGTTTCTCATGCGCATCAATGTTCATGAAAAAACTCATTTTTGATATTATGGGTTCACTAAGAGTGATATATCATGATTATGTGCATTTTTATTAAATTACATTCATCTTTGGTGGTTAGTTTCTCTCCTACTCTATTCATGTTATGTTGAGTTCCATTTGAGGATTATTTTTCTCAAGTGGAAGATACTTTAATATATTCTAAGTGGGAAAGTTTAAAAGAAAAGGAAAATATGGAATTGGGATGTCAATATTGGTCTACAATTCCAATCTACAGAATGTAGCATTTCCTACAGTTCGTAAAAACACAACCGCTGAAGTTGTGTTAAGTTTTAGAAAAATAAAGTTTCAATATCTCATTCTATGATTGCCTCAGACGGTCCTTCAAGTGATCTACGAGTCATTGATACGTCTTGTAGGAATGTCCCAGACTTAGTAAATTTTTATGATCAAAATTTGAGTTCTACATTTGGGGTCTACGAGTGGTACGAGGTCCTACAAGTCGTGGACATGCTCCATCAATGTTCGCTTAATTAATGCTCCATAGAATGGGGTAACAGTTATTTTAAAGGGTTTGTGGGTCTTTCCCGTAGGTGTTTGATACCAAAACCATGTTATATTATCTCCTATTTTAACACATGTATAAGTGGATTAAGTCCTCAAACTACTGATTCTAAAACATTCACCTACTTCATAAATTTCTGTTTAAGATCTTGTCCAAAATTGTCTTTAAGGGGATGGAAGATGAAGCTAGGGTTTCAAGTAAATATCTCCCATTCACCATGTATTGTGGGAATTTATCACAAATGTATGCTAGTATTCACCTATGTAGTCCTTTCCTCTATGGGGATCCTAAAAGCACTAATTTTACAAGTTAGATTAATAATTTAAAGTAAGAGTTTTATTTAATCTACATAGGTTCTTTTAAATTATGATTCAATTGATTATTTTCCATATTTTATGCATGAATTGAAATAATTACATGATTTTTAAGTTAAAATGCATATGAACCTAGGAATGAACCATGATTTTTTATAATATGAACTTATGAAGAAGCTTACGAACTATGAACGATGAATTTAATTATGATGATACACATTTCTTATGAAGTTTATGTAAATGATTTGAGGATTCTTTGAGAGTAAAGAATTAGAGATGTTGTAAATATTGTTCTCATATACAACTATGAACATGTTTGTGAAATGATTTCTAACAAAATGGATCCATAAGGTTTACAGGTTTTCTCACCTAGTTTGAATGAAGTTCAAGAGATATTCTAAATGAACGTTAACTTAAGTTGGTTTATTAATTATTCCTTTCCATGGATGATGAAAAGAATGTGTTTAAACACTATTTTGTTGGATATTCTACTCAACACCGAGTGGAGTAGCATCTATTACCCATGTTCTATGAATAGTGTGTCACCCTAGGATGATTTTCTCAGATAGACATTAGCTAGTGGATCCCTTTAGCTAAGACTTGTGGTTCATACCATGGAAATTAAGGAAATCTCTTTTCGATGTGGAATAGACACTAAATTCCATGTGATAGATCACATTGTCTATTTACGTTATTGTCAATATCCCACGATAATGAACTAAGGTTATTTCCAATGTTTCTCTCAAGTAATTTAAAGACATTTCACTTGCATTGACTGTCATTATTATTTATGTTATCTAAACTTTAATGTTATGGTTTAGCATTGTTATTCCATGTCATGTAAAGTCCTTTTTATATGACTTCATTAATCTTAGGCATTTCTATCATACTTAGAATATTGTATGTACTAACGCATACTTGTTCATACACTCTTTACTTAATGTACGGTCCGACACTCCTAGCGCTCACACTCGTGGCTAGTTGATATCATTTGCATTGAATATTTGAGTCCTAATTTTTCAAGGATGGAGATACTTTTATTAATTTCTTTATTTGACTTTTAAGACTTTTTATATGATGGGTGGTTTACATCCAAATCACTTCTATTGATGTAGTAGATGACTTATTTAGACTTATGTTAGACTTCGACTTTTTGTCAAACTCATTTATAATATATGAATGTTTCTTTGAAAACGTTATATCTATTAACTTCTATGATCTATGATAAGTTACTTATGTAGGGAATATCAAGGTTCTATGTATCATGTTACACCTAGGGTATACTTTTGGTCTTTATACACCCTCATCAAGTATGACATAAACATATTGATGATGTAGTTTCAACATACCGGTCACCATATCAAGAGAACCTTAGGATCCTATCGAGTTTGAAGAGCATAAAATCTAATCTTCTTCGGAGCACCCAAACAATACTTACTAGGCTAAGCTTTCCTTCCATCTTTCACTTATTATAGTACAACAAACATTACTTCATATTTTCACCACTCTTACCACAATGAAAACAAACCCCGTACTAGTACTTGCCATTATTTTTTTACCGTAGATTGGGCAAGTGGGGATTAAAGATCAACTACAATAATTTCATCTTTGAGGCTTAGGGTTAGACACCGTATCTTTGTTGAACTTAGGAGCCGGTACATTAGAAGAACATTGACCGGATTTTGTTTTTTGAATTTATGATGCCTATATCCATCGAACATAAAATGTGAAAATTCACCTTCATTGCCCTTTTGACTTTTTTGCGGATTCCTTAAGATTTTACTCCTTAATTGGTAATGGATTTATCATTAAACGAGAATTATCCTTTTGTACTTGATAAATATAGTAGTGTAAAACTCATTGACAATCAAGTCGGACATACCCAAGAAAAACTTACTCATCCTTTCCCTAAAGTCATCAACCATAATTGAAGAAAACTAGAAAATTGTGTGAACTTCAAATCATACACGTTCACGGTCATATTTCTTTGAAGGAGGTTAATTAACTCAAGAACCTCCATTTCTCTCATTTGAAAAGTAAAGAAATGATCAAGAAAAGCTCCCTTCACTTTATCCCAATAAATAGAACTCACATCAACAACTCTCTCACTCTTCCATTGTTCAAATCACACTTGCGCAACACCCTTGAGTTTATAAATGACAAAATCCATCTTCAACCGTAATCATTCTAGTAATACCTTTTATATTATACAACTCAACAATTAACTCTTGACGATCATCATAAACCTTAGACCCATGGAATTCTTAAGGATTCATCCTAGTTATGTCTCTTATCCTTGTCGCAGTCGTACCCATATTTGGATATGTGAAAATTAGCCTCTAGATTGTCTTGATCTATCATAGATTGAGCTAACACTTAGAAAGTGGCTCTGAATATGTCCTGAGTCAGTTGCTCGGCCAAAGAGTCCACAAAAACATGAGGACCCTTGGGTTTCATATGATCACTCTCATTCTCTCTCATTAGAGATAGTTGATGAGACATATCAATGGTTGAACATGATTTAGTAAAAGAATAATAATAGATATAGTACGTATGACATGATTTTAGATTAATGAAATAAGTGGTGTTGCCTAAATTCTTTGTAGACTTCTATTTATAAATGTGTTGGACTTTACACTCATGAACAAGACACTATTAAGCGCAGCTTGAAAGGCATCCTAGGAGATTTTCTAAATCCTTATACCCACATACCATATTTTTCATGACCCAAAGTATAGTTTATACATGAAGTGGTGTATAAAACCACAAGAATCCCTACACAATACACTTGACAAACTTATACTAGGGCAAACCCACAATATATGGAGGGGGTGCACGTGCACCCGCTAACTTTAAAAAAATCATACATACATATGTATATCCATTTTGAAAATCTGGTAGAAATTACAATGTATTTAACAGTGCACCCATAAAAATAAAAAAAGTGCCCTTATGCAATTGGTAGATGTTAAAGATATCACCCTCTAGACTAGGGTTTGAATACCACTTAAGCATGTTTTTATTTTACGTTTCGCTTAGACCTCAGCTTTAGATATGTTAATATTGGTGCACCCAAACTTTTCAAATCCTGGGTTCCCCTCCACTTATAAACAACATTATAGAGAAAAGCAAGAAATGTCATATTAAGTAAAGAGTTTGACATTTAAAAGTGTACGTCTAATTAGTCTTGACAAGCCATCTATTACATCAAAGGGAGTTTTCTGGACGTAATATGTACACCACATAAAATATTTAAAACATAAAAGATTTAAGGAAGTAATAAACGTTACATAATCCTTAGAGTATCAGGACTTACAAAGTTCAAATCTCTAAAGTGATAAATTATCCACGAACAAAGGGAAACGAATCGTCAGACCCTACATTAGTGAAAGAACATAGGAAAAAGTATGCATTAATACATGGAATGTACTATGTATGAGGAAAATTGCAATAAAATATCAAACATGATCAAAAGAGGACATTACAAAACATGATATGAATTACCAAGCTAAACATAGTAAAATTATTTAACAAGAATTATAAATCAGGAACATGTTCAATGAATCCTATAAAAAAATAAAGGAAGCTTAATAAAACATTTGTTAGTAACATATTTCATTTTGTGGGATATTAGCTTTAGCGGAAAATAGACCATGGGAGCTATAACATCGAATCTAATATAAATCCCACATCAATAAGGGAGAGTCTACTTCACAAGGTAGAATTTCTTATCATATCACATGCTATAAGTCGATAAACTTGCTTGGCCATTTCAAATAATCCTAAGGGGGCTATAACATAATAGTTTTGAACTAGAGGTTGCTACTAGAGACTAGCTTATTTCCGCCTCCACCTCAATGTTATCTCTTTCGTAGTTAAATCCCAACATTAGAGTAATTTTCATAAATTTATCCTCAATACATGGAAAAAATTAATTCAAATACTAACCAAAGATTAGACATCATAGATTAGCTCATTACATCTTGAATAAATTCTATGTGAGAAAACCATTCACTACGCCATGATCCCTTAATATGTGAGAAAATCCTTTCACAATTGGATGATGCTTATCTTTAGGAACCTATATCATAAAAAGATCCATTTTTATAAATCATGGATGAGTTCATCAAAACATCATTCATTTGTTCATACATTTTCTTCAAATTCATCAAAATTAGGGCTTCATAGTCAATGTCATGATAATTAAATGGGTTGATGTGATTTCAATTGGAAAGCATGTTATAAAGTTAAAAATACATATTAATATCAAATTGATGCAATTAAATCAACATAAATAGAACCCATGAAGCGTTGAATGAACACCTAATAAATTTGATTAACATTGAATTGGAAAGTTGAGAAAAAACCCTTGAGGCTCAATGGTTGAACTGAACCCATTGATGAAGCCCGACATATCATGAGGGTCAAGTCCAAAAATCAATGGTGTAAAAGGGGGCTTGACTTGGTAATCCGAGCTTTCTATTTCCTGTGATCTATAGAGAGTATTTTTACGAAACCATAGGAGAGGATTTAGGGATTTTTTTATTGAAAGAGGTAGTTGGGGCAACTTTTGGGATAGAATGGTAGTTATAGAAATTAGAAAAAGGGGTAGAATGACATACTATTAATATTAAATGCATATTAAAAGACCCAAATACCATTTTAAAATAACGGTTGTACGTCCATACGGTTGTGATTTACGATCCGTAGGAATTTCTTGGGCTTGTACTGGTGAACTATAGAACCAACTTCAGATAACAATAAATTTACTCATTTCCCATGAGTTCATTCTACGGTCTTTCAAACTTTCTTTGGTTCATAGACCTTGCCCCTAGGGACAAGTTTCACATCAAAATATTTTTAAGTCTAGGAAACTTCTATGCGACCTTCAAACGGTTGGTATAAACCAACTACGACCCATCATTTTCTTCTGTAGACTTGAGACACTAAACAAAATCTCTTAATTATTCGAAGAGATAAATCCTACGACCCGTCAACCATCATAGTTTTCATCTTGTGAAGTTGTAGGTCAATCTTCAGAAACTTAAAAGTACAAATCGCAACACAACCTTCTATGATTTACTTTCTACATCACATAAGATTTCTATTGATCCATAGATTGGACTCGTAGTTCACTATTTCACCCAAATATTTGCATTTTTCTTTAATTTTTGAATTTTCAACATCCAAGGTGTTACAATACCTATCCAATTAAGTGAACTTCAATGAATACTCGTTCACACTCATAATACCTTATGAAGGTTAATGAACTCAACAACTTTTTCTACTCAAATATAAAGAGAAAATAAAGGGTCAAGAAAAGCTCCATTGAATTTCTCAAAATCGAGATGACCCGCCTCAGTTGTCCTCTCACCTTTCCATTGTTCAAACAAAACTTCAGCAACACCTTTTAGTTCATATTTGGCCAATACAACATTATCTGTAGTAGACACTCCTATAAGTGTCACTATCTTTTAAATCTAATAAATACATGATGATCCATTTAACGTCGTCTAAAATACTTCATCCAATTCTAAGCATCGATGAACGTTAAGCACTATATAACCCAACCAAGGGTTGGGGCCGAATCCCAATGGAGAAATTCTTTGAGAATAATTATACCAAGTATAAATTAGCTCATGCTAGTCATAGCTAAAAGACATTATTGATTAAAAGCATGATAAATCATAGGAGTTGATACAAGCGTCAATTAACAATGCGGGGTTTATAGACAAATTTATAACTAAAATTCGCAAAAAAATAATGAAAAATCCGAATAGGAAGACAGAATTCTTGGATGTAATAGGAACATGAGCTTAAATAAACAACGAGGTACATTCTATAACTAGCAAAGTGGTGCAAATTTGTCACTAAGCTAGACTTTAGTGGGGTAAATCCTCTGTCGAGCAACTTACCCTAAAACAACTCGGTTTCTCTCAAACACTGAGAAGCTACTATTACACCTAGCCCTCACCTTATCCCATTCACTCTCTCGAGTTGAAAGTTTGGGAGAGGGTTTAGGATTCACTCTCTCGAGATAAACTCACGACAATCCAATAACCACCTGCTATCGATTCAGTAGTTTTCGTCTAAAGACCTCTCTATCTAGCAAGTCCAAGACACGAAGATAAAATCATATTTGAAATTACAATTTCATTAATTTCAAACAAAACTACTACACAAAAAAAACATTTAAACAGAAAAAATAACTACTAATTAGCAAGAGTCAGTAGTAAATTCAACTCACATTCACATAATCACACCCCAAGAATTGGGGTTTTAGATACACATAGTAAAGATATAGAAATTGATACCAAAAGTGTTTCGATCAAATGGGTACGATAGAAAATGTGTTTACACGAGCTAAGGATGAAGTTTCTTCAAGACCCACTTCTAATTTCTTGAAGTTGGGAACCTTCAAATCATGAAGGTTTAAAATCAAAGTCTCCCAAAACTCTTAGAACTCAATAATAGAAGCAAAGTCTGAAAAACTACTATTCACATCTAAAAATTCAATTCTAAGTTACAAAATATTGATAAGTATTTATATTTTTGAAAAATGTTGTGTGTGAAGGATCACTCGGCGTAGTTAGTCGGGATCACTGATCAACTCGGTGAGCTGCCCTTTGCTTAGTTCATAGCCACCTTGCTTTTGCCTTCCGCATCTTCACGTTTTGTAACTTTTGGTGATGTAGTAAAGCTTTGCGGAAGTTCTCAGAGACACGCCTACTGCTCCTTTTCATAGCTGAGTTGATCCTTTCCTTCAGGGATGAGCACTTGGGAACATTAGGCGATATTAAGGCCATTCGATGTATCTCCTAATAAGTCAGGCAATCTTGAGGCCTTCTTTTATTCGTTCTGATCAGCTGCCCTATTACTTTTTTCTCGAAGGTGGCCATGATTTATCTCCAAGTCAAAAAACATGAAGCTCAAGGGTTTTAATTAGTTATTGAGACAAAATATGCATTTTGGGGAACTAAGTCTGTCAAAATATAGCCCTAAATGAGTCCAAATTGTGGACTCATCTACAACCCCAAACATAAATTTTTGCTTGTCCTAAATTAAAACTCAAGTTCATAAGTTCAAAAAGGATGTATCAAACACTGCTAGACAAGAATCAATCATGAAGGTACACAACAAGACTGAACTTACTCATACAAGGATCAACTTTGGTCTTAAAAAATAAAGTTGTGACACACCATTATTAAAGATTTTCAAGCTCATGATACTTGCTTCAAATGCAAGTTCAATCACAAAAAAAGTGATCAAATGTCATCACACAAAGAATGATTTCGTTTTCACACACAATAGGTAAAAATAAATGCATGATTTAACCCGTAGGTTTTCCCGTATTTTGCATTCAACTGTTGTTTCAGTTCACTGAACACCAAGAAAGTCTTTTAAAGGCTTGTAATGGTCCTGAGTGCAATGGTATAAAAGACACAATATCAAAAACACCACTAAAAATCTACAAAACCTATACAAAGAAATGTTATTAGGAGACACATACATATGAATATTCCAAGGATGAAAGCACATCACTTGCATCCCCTACATCATGGCTCTATAATGTTCCTATTGAAAAACTTCAACGGCTACAGACTTAGAACATGTGAGAAAATGACTATTTCATGGGATTTAGGCTAAGCACCGAGAGGATATTGAGATGGAAGCTCTCCACCAAGTAAAGGACGGGTTTCTAGAAGCAATATCCTTATCACTTACCTATGTGCCCCCAAAGAATGATTATCTAGATAAAAATTACTAGCCGGTGGATCCACCTAAGCTAGAATATTATGGTCCTTACCTTGTTGAGTAGGTCAACTGTTTTAAGTGTGCGAGACACTGTGGGATCATGTTATAACTCACATGGTTTCTATTTCAGTTAAGGCTGCTTCCCACATTAATAATGAACTAAGTCTATTTCAAGAAGTATCTCATGTGTGTTCAAAGGTTTTGATGATGTTAGCTTGCATTGTCCATATTTTATGACTTCTGTATTCTAACCCTTTTTGTATTATGTCATAGCTTAGTCAATGTGTCACGACCCAGGGGTGCCCCCTAGATGTAACAAGGCGTACAAGACCCCAAGAGGCCACACACAATCCCTTTAGCATATCATAACATAAAGTAAATAAAAAAGATACAGAAATTTAAAATATTTTCCATACAATCAAAGTCGTTTACAAAATGAAGCAGAACTATTTAACAAATTATCTCAAATAATCTAATACATGAAAAATCTTTTGGACGCAACCCATACAAAGTTATAAACATAAAAGAGAGATATAAAGGAAAGGGGATCAAATCTTCAATGTTATGAAAACTTACCAAGTGTTTACTCCTTGCTCTACTATGAACCTAGCCACGGGGATGAAACTCAATGCCGTCAGACCCTACATTTGATAAGAATGTAGGAAAGAGTATGTGTAATTACAAATGTACTAAGTATTATATATAGCGAGCATAACATCATCAAGAGAATAACATAAGCATTAGTTAACATAAGGCGTAATAAAAGCATAAGAGATACAACATAAGACATCCATTATAAGAATAAGAAACAATAACATAATTAATAAGAATATCAATACTAAGATCATCATAACATAATAAGAACACCTCATAAGTAACCTCAAAACATACTTGTGCAATGTATGGATAAGAGCCCATAAATCTCACCCATGTTAAGTAAACAACTTTAGGCCTCATTCATATTCATCATTTTTTTATCTCATCCTTAGCTTGTTTCTCGTATTCAAGGGAACATTCACGTTTAGTCAAACATATCAAGGAAGGGAAATGTAGAAACAACCCAAGCTAATCTAACATCATGCAAGTAAATCTCATATTAGAACTTAATTACAATATTTCCTTTAAGTAAACTTGTGTCATCATAAACATGCTATTTTAATTAAGGACTTGTCCCTCTTTAATAATTTTTACTAATCATGGAAGAGTATCTCTCAACTATTCCAAGTAACATCATCACTCATGAATGGTTATGATTTACCAATTCAAGGCCATCAACGAAAACCACCTTACTTTGCTAGACTAAGCTATAGTGGAAACAAAAATCTCATGCAAGTCCAAGATACTCAATGAAGCGTTCTATTGTTCTATCCAAGCTATCATGAAATGGTGTATGCTCACCAACTCAAGCTATCATGCAAGCATCCTCACATGCTAGTTCAAGCTACGTTTGAAGGGTACAATTTCTCAATCCAAGGCTTCCATGAGATCTACTACTCAACCTAACATTCATCGTCTTGGCTTACCAGTCAAGCCAATCATGAAGCGATACCATATAACAAACAACTCTTCAAAATAAGGCAAATATACTAGATCACACCAGCACACAAAAGACTAGTTTTCGGATGTCTTGATCGTCCTTTGACGTTTGACCTTGAAACTCTTTAAACCATATATGAAAAGTTGTTTCTCACCTTTTAAACAAGTTATTAACTCATATAACTCATGTGATGCTATAGTTCGTCCGGTTTCATTTTAAGGGTCCTTATACAAATAATTGGGGATACTTGTCTCGCATGTCTTTCTCGGTTTTCCTAGTAGCTTCCTCGACTGGACAATGTTTCCATTGAAATTTCACGGACTTAATATCCTCGGTCCTTAGCTTACACACATCATTATCAAGATTTTCAATCGGTTTCTCCTCATATTAGAGGTCTTTTTCTAGCACAATTGATTCTTACTTAATGATATAATCCCCATCACAATGATTTCTTTTCAACATGGACAAATGAAATACCGGATGAACACTCGATAGATTAGAACGTAAGGCAAACCTATACGCTATCGGTCCTACAGATTCCAGAAGCTCAAAAGGAACAATGTATCGCAGATTTAGTTTGCCCTTCTTTCAAAATCTCATTACCTCTTTCATGGGTGATACCTTAAGAAGAACATTCTAACCGGTGTCAAATGTCATGTCCCTCACCTTATGATATGCATACTTATTTTTTCTACTCTCGAATACTAGAAGCTTAGCTTGAATAATCCTCACTGTATCATGAACATCCTTCACCTAATCAACCCTCAAAGTCTTTACATTTCTAGACTCGAACCATCCTATGGGTTATCTGTATCCTCTCCCAAGTAATACCTTTAATGGTGTCATATCAATGATAGAGTGATAACTTGAATAGTCCTTTCCGACTTTAAATTCTATTACTTAATTTGCAGATATCAATATTTAAAAATGAAGAAATTTTATATATAAACAAGTCATATATTTAAAAATAAAAATTATAAGATAAACTAGAAAATAAATAGAAAAATTTAGACTTTGATACGAACAAAAATATTAAAAATAACATGACCTTCAATTGTAACTAATAATAATAACAAAAATTTGCCTAAAACAAACAAATTATTCTCGTCACATCTTGGACAAAAAAAGAAATCCTCTTCTATTGATGAATATAATATTGTGATGTTCATATTTATGTCAAAAATCATGTATCTTCACCTTTATTTATAGCATATCTGGGCTTCGTCATATGTCAAGTAGTTTGACCCATGTGATTACTTCTTTATGATATTAGATATCTTATATCCATTTTTGATAATCATTATTGATTTTACTTAATGAAAAACTATCTAATTATACAAACATTTCTATCGTATTTACTGATTTCTCCCTATAGTTTTAAAGTCATATATCTAGGTGTACCCAACTTGAAATATCATATGAAATTATTAATTAGTGTTACACTATGTAACTATTTTAAATTATAGGGAGAAATAGTAAATATGATTTGTATAATTAGATAAGTTTTTCTAAAGTCAAATCATTAATGATTTATCGAAAATAGATATAAGAAATTTAATATCATAAATCAGTAATCAAATGAGTAAAACTATTCATATGGACAAGCCTATTAAGTCAATAAATGAAGTTAAAAGACATAATTTTTTACATAAAAATGAACATCATTCTATTATATTCATCAATAGAAGAGGATCTCTTATTTTTCAAATAGTGTGAAGAATATTTTGTTTGATTATGAGAAAATTTGTTATTACTATTAGGTACAATTGATGGTCATGTTACAATTTCATTTTTTGTTCGTATCAAAATGTAGATTTTAATATTTATTTTCTAGCTTATCATTACAATTTTTGTTTTTAGTTTTTGACCTTTTAATGCTTAAAAGATATTTATTTTCAAACATAGATATCTGAAAAAATAATAATTTACTTTTATTAAAAATATAAGAAGACAAAATATATAATTTCTATTTAATAAAGAGTGTTTGAAAGGGTACCAAAGACCCTATGTTCATAATTAAGGTAAAAAGAAGTTACCCAATTTGATATGTTCTCTAGGTTGAATTGTGGGAGTAGATAAAAGCTTGAATTCTTTGACTTTGATGGAAGGTTTAGACTGTTTTTATATTTAATTAACAGTGTTCTCATTTTGTCCAATAAAAGAAGATTTACATAGAAATAACTATATTTTAACACCTATTGAATGGTTACAAATGAATGTTTTGATTGTTTCTTTATTCTTATTTTAGAAATTGTTGGACAAGAACGGATACGAAGTACTCCAACTGTCAGTGCTTCTAACAATCAAGTAAGAAGATAACAAGAAGATAACGTAGAAGAGTTCATCGACCAAGGACAATAATCACTACTGATTGTTATTATAAAATTATTAGAACTGATGTTCAAAATTCTATTAAAAATATCTTTAGGGATAAAAGAGCTTGGAAGATAGAAGGGATTATAAAATATGAGTAATATCAAAATGGAGCCTTCTTCTTCCGTACTAGAATATACTCATCTATTCAAAATGAAACAAGAAGAATTGACTTCTAATTTAATTTTGGTCTTGGATCAAAAAAAATTATTTCTATTCTCTCCCACATAACTAGATGGAAGTAATGGTTAACATTTATATTTAGCTTCGTCCAAATGAGTATTGTTTGACATATATGTATACATTTAATGTCAAGTGCGAGGAAAAAATAGATATAGAAGCTAAAATATTGTCCTATGGATAATGTAGCTAAGATTTTGGTAGACAATGTTATAAACCGTTCTCACCGGCATAATGCGAAAGATGACAAGTAATCATGACTTGTTATATTTTGAGTAATTTATATGAAAATGTATGAATTTTCTATTTGTTAAATTTTTGTGATACTTCAATATTATTAATTTAATAAATTAAGACTTAAGACATTAGCATATTTTCATGGAAGTAGGGAAGAATTTAATATGGACTTGATTACAGGTTTATCTGACACAAATTGTCAGTTTGACTAGATTTGTGCTCTTGTGGACCGAATGAAGAAATCAACTCAGTTTCATCCCATTAGGACATAATGGACGAAAT
Source organism: Solanum sitiens (assembly GCA_016801875.1). NCBI lineage: Eukaryota > Viridiplantae > Streptophyta > Magnoliopsida > Solanales > Solanaceae > Solanum > Solanum sitiens. Next base: position 1,030,756 of record JABWTJ010000049.1, on the reverse strand, counting down.
GAAGAAATCAACTCACTTTCATCTCATTAAGTCTTAATTCTCATTAGAGGCTTATACCAATCTTTATATTAGAGATATGGTAAGGTTGCATAGAGTACCGTCGTCCATTATCGCCGATGAGGTACTCAATTTAATTCTCAATATTAGATGTCATTCCAAAAGGGTCCTGGTACTCGTGTTAAGCTCAATATTGTCTTTCACCCTCAAATCAAAGGCCTAGTGGAGCGTACTATAAAAACTTTGGAGGATATGTTGAGAGCTTGTGTGATTGATTTCAAGGGTAATTGGGATTATCACTTGCCTTTGATTGAGTTTGCATATTATAATATCTATCATTCAAGTATTCATACGACTCTATTTGAGTCACTTTAATGTAGGATGTGAAGATCTCTAATACACCGGTTTGAAGTTGATGAATTTTCTTTGATAGATCTCGAGTTGGTACATGAGGCAACTAAGAAAGCTCGACTTTTAAGATAAAGTCCAAAAATAACTGAAAGTCGACAAAAGTCTTATTCCAATGTTAGAAGTAAAGATTTTTTATTTGTTGTTGATGATTGAGATTACTTTAAAATGTAACCTATGAATGGTGTCATGAGTTTTTGAAAGAAGGGGAAGCTTGGTTCCTGGTATGTAGGCCCATGTTTGAAATTAAGGCACATGGCAAGGTTTGTTATGAACATTAGTCTTCTAATGATTTAGCATCTCTACATTTAGTATTCAATACCTCTTTGTTGAAGAGGTTTGTTTGAGATTCGGAAACTATTGTTCCTTAGGAAGGTATGGGAAATAAGGAGAATCATTCTTATAAAGAAGTTCCTATTGAGATTTTAGACCGAGAAGTCCTTCAGAAAAGAAGATGTTGCTTTTGTGAAGGTTATTTTGAGGAATCAATTTGTTGAGGGTGCTACTTGGGAGGTCAAAGCCGATATGATGATCATGTATCCTCACCTTTTTTCGTCCCCTGCTATTCTAGCTCGAGGTATTAGCCCATCATGGTCCGGTCTTTCAAATTGATGTGTCATAGTCATTCTCATATTTTTCATGCGCATACATGTTCAAGAAAACCTCATTTTTGATGTTATGGTTTCTCTAGAAGTGATATTCCATGATTGTGTGCATTTTTATTAAATTATATTCATCTTTGGTGGTTAGTTTCTATCCTTATCTATTCATGTTATCTTGAGTTCTATTTGGGGATGAATGTTCCCAAGTGAAAGATATTTTAATATATCGTAAGTGGGAAAGTTTAAAAGAATAGGAGAATATGAAATTGGACTGTCAATAGTGGTCTACAAGTCCCATCTACAGAATGTAGGATTTGCTATAGGTCATAGAAAGATAACCGTTGATGTTGTGTTGAGTTTTAGAAAAATAAAGTTTCAATATCTCATTCTATGATTGCGTCAGACGGTCCTTCTAGTGATCTACGAGTCATTGATATGTCTTGGAGGAAGGTCCCATACTTAGTGAAATTTTATGATCAAAATTTGAGTTCTACATTTGGAGTGTACGAGTGGTACGAGGTCCTACAAGCCGTGGACATGCTCCATCAAAGTTTGCTTGAATTTAAGGCTCCAAAGAATGGGGCTGGCAGTTATTTTAAAGGGTTTTGGGGTCTTTTCCATAGGTGTTTGATACCAAAAACATGTTACATTATCCCCTATTTTAACACATGTATAAGTGGATTAAGTCCTTAAACTACTGATTCTAAATAATTCACCCACTTCCTAAATTTTTGTTTAAGTTCACCTCATAAATTGTCTCTATGGCTAAGGAAGATGAAGCTAGGGTTCAAGTAAGGATCTCCCATTCACCATAGATTGTGGTTTTCTCTCACGGATGTATTCTACTATCCCCATATGTAGTCCTTTACTCTGTAGGGTTCCTAAAAGCTCTAATTTTACTAGTTAGATTATTAATTCAAAGTAAGAGTTTTTTTTAATCTACATAGGTTCTTTTAAATTTTTGTTTAATTGATTGTTTCTATATTTTTATGCATTAATTGAGGTAATTACATGATTTTAAGTTACATTCTTAAGAACCTAGGAATGAACCATGATTTTTTATAATATGAACATATGATGAAGCGTACGAACAATGAATAATGAATTTAATTATGATGATACACATTTCTTATGAAGTTGATCTAAATTATTTGAGGATGCTTTGAGAATAAAGAATCATTGATGTTTTAAATGGTGTTCTCAAATACAACTACGAACATGTTTATGAAAAGATTTCTAACGAAATTAATTCATAAGGTTAGAAGGTTTTCTCACCTAGTTCGAATGAAGTTCATGAGTTATTCTAAATGAATGTTATCTAAAGTTGGTTGTTTAATAGTTCCTTTCCATGGATGATGAAAAGAATGTGATTAAATACTATTTCGTTGTATATTCTACTTAACACCGAGCGGAGTACCATCCATTACCCATGTTCAATGAAATGTGTGTCACCCTAGGATGATTTTCTCAGATAGACATTAGCTAGTGGATCCCCTAAGCTAAGACTCGTGGTTCATACCATGGAAATTAAGGAAATCTCTTTTATATGTGGTATAGACACTTAATTTCATGTCATAGCTCACATGGTTTGTGCCAGATACATTGTCAACATCCCACGATAAGGAACTAAAGTTACTTCTAAAGTTTCTCACAAGTGATTTATAGACGTTTTTCTTGCATTGACTATGATTATGATTTATGTTTTCTAACCTCTTAGCTTATGTTTTAGCTTTGTCATTCCATGTCAAGTAAAGCCCTTTTTGGTAAGACTTCATTAATCTTAGGCATTGGTATCATACTTAGAGCATTATATATACGATACCTAGAATATCGAGATTCTATATGTCATGTTATACCTAGGGTATACTTTGGGTCTTTACACACCCGCATCAAGTATGACATAAGCATATTGATGAAGTACTTTAAACATACCGGTCACCATATCCGGAGAATCTCACAATCCCGTCGAGTTTGAAAAGCATAGAATCTAATCTGATTTGGAGCACCCAAACAACAATTACTAGGCTAAGTTTTCCTACCATCTTTCACTTATTAGCATGCAAAAAACATTACTTCACGTTGTCACCACTCCTACAACAATGAAAACAAACACATGTACCAGTACTTGACATTATGTTTTTTACCGTAGCTTGGGTAGGTGGGGACCTAAGATACACTACAACCATTTCATCTTTCAGACTTAGGGTTAGACATTGTATCTTATTTGAATTTAGGAGTTGGTTCATTAGAATAACATTGACCGGATTTTGTTTTTTGAATTTATGATGTCCATATCCACCGAACATAAAATGTGAAAATTCACCATCCTCGATCCTTGCCCTTTTGACTCTTTTTCTCTTTCCTTAAGATTTGGCTTCTTATTTTTTAATGGATTTATCATTAAACGAGAATTATCCTTTTACTTGCTAAATATAGTAGTGTGACACTCATTGAACATCAAGTCGGACATACCAAACACTAACTTACTCATCCTTTCCCTTAAGTAAGCAACCATACTTAAGGAAAACATAGAAAATTGAGTGAACATCAAATCATACTCGTTCGCACTCATATTTCCTTGAAAGAGGTTAATTAACTCAACAACCTTCGTTTCTCTCATTTCAAATGTAAAGAAATGATCAAGAAAAGCTCCCTTAGTTTCTCCCAATAAATAGAACTCACATCAACAACCCTCTCACTATTCCATTGTTCAAACCACACTTGCGCAACACCCTTGAGTTGATAAACGATAAACTTAATCTTTTCAACCGTAGTCTTTACAGTAATACCTTCTCTATTATACAACTTAACAATTAACTCTTGACGGTCCTCATAAACCTTACACCCATGGAAATATGAAGGATTCATCCTAGTGATGTCCCACATCCTTGTCACAGTTGTACCCATATTTGTATTCGTGGGAACATTAGCCTCTAGACTGGCCTGATCCGTCATAGCTTGAGGTAATACCTGAAAAGTGGCTTTGAATTTGTCCCGAGTCAGTTACTTGGCCTAAGGGTCAACAAAAATATGAGGAGCCTTAGGGTTCATATTCTCACTCCCATTCCCTCTCATGGGAGATCGTTGATGGGCCATATCCAAGGTCAAACAGGATTTAGTAAAAGAATTTTAATAGATATAGGATATATGACATGATCTTAGATTCATGAAATAAGTGGAGTTTCCTAGACGCTTTGTATACTTCTATTTATAAATGTGTTGGGCTTCACAGTCATGAACAAGACTCTATTCAGCGCAACTTGAAAGACATCCTAGGACCTTTTCTAAACCCTTATACCCTGATACCATATTTTTCATGACCCAAAGTATAATTTAGACATGACGTGATGTATAAAACCCCAGGAGTCCCTATACAAGACACTTGACAAACTTATTCACGGGGAGGACCCACACTATATGGAGAGGGTGTACGTTCACCCGCTAACTTTTGAAAAAACCATATATATGTATATCTATTTTGAAAATCTTGTAGACATTAGAATATATTTAACAATGCACCCATAAAAAACATAAAAGTGCCCTTGTGCAATTGGTAGAAGCTAAAGATATGACCCTCTAGACTAGGGTTTGAATCCCACTTAAACCTGTTTTTAATTTAAGTTTATCTTAGACCTCATAATTAAGATAAAATTGATGCAATTAAATCAACATAAATAGAACCCATGAAGAGTTCAATGAATACCTAATCAATTTGATTGACATTGAATTGGAGAGTTGAGAAGAACCCTTGATGCTCAATGGGTGATTGGAATGTATTGATGAAGCCCTGCAAATCATGAGGGTCAAGTCCCAAAATCAATGGTGAAAAGGGGGGCTTGACTTGGTGATCCAAGATTTTTTTTCTAATGATCTATAGAGAGGATTTTGAAGAAACCATTGGAGAGGATTTAGGGATTTGTTTTTATTAAAAGAGAGAGTTGGGGCAACTTTTGGGGTTGAAGGGTAGTTATGGAAATTAGAAGTAGGGGTAGAATGACATAATATTAATATTAAATGTGTATGAAAAGACCCAATACCATTTTAAAATAACGGTCATACAGCCCGACGGTTGTGACTTCCAATCCATAGGAATTTCTTCGGCTTGTACTGGTGAACTATAGTACCAACTTTAGAAAACCAAAAATTTAATCATTTCCCATGAGTTCATTTCTACGGTCCGTCAAACTTTCTTTGGTTCATATACCATGCCCTTAGGGACAAGTTTCACTTCAAAATTTTGTTATGTCGAGGAAACTTCTATGCGACCTTCCAACGGCTGGTATAAGCCAACTACGACTACTCATTTTCTTCCGTAGAGTTGAGATCCTCAATAAAATCTCTTAATTATTCAAAGAGATAAATCCTATGACTCGTTAACCAACATAGTTTTCATCTTGTGAATTTGTAGGTCAATCATTAAAACAAAAAATTACAAAGCTCAACACAAACTTCTGCGATTTTCTTTTACAGCCCATAGGATTTCCAATGGTCCATAGATTGGACTCGTTGTTCACTATTTCAGCCAAATTTTAGCTTTTTTCTTTAATTTTTGAATTTTCAACATCCGAGGTGTAACAATACATAACCAATTAAGTGAAATTCAATGTATACTCCTTCACACTCATATTAACTTAATGAAGGTTAATGAACTCAACAACTTTTGCTACTCCAATATCAAGAAAAAATAAAGTGACCAGAAAAGCTCCATTTAATTACTCCAAATTGAGAGGACTGCCATCAATTGTCATGTAACCTTTCCATTGTTTATACTAAACTTAAGCAACACCTTTTAGTTCATATGTGGCCAATTAAACATTTTCTGTCGTAGACACTCCTATAATTTTCACTATCTTGTAAATCTAATAATACGTGATGACACATTTAACATCATCAAGAACACTTTATCCAATTCTAAGTGTCGATGATCATTAAGAAGTATATAATCTAAGTAAGGGTTGGGGTCTAGTCCCAAGGGAGCGGTTCTTTGAGAATAATTCTACCAAGTATAAATTATCTCATGCTAGTCAAACCTAAAAGACATTATTTATTAAAAACATGATAAATCAAAGGAGTTGACACAAGTGTCAATTAACAATGGGGGGGGGGGGGTTTATAGACAAATTAATAACTAAAATCCAAAAAAATAAGAGAGATACAAATAGGAAGATGGATTCTTGGGAGGTCATATGAATATGAGCTTAAATAAACAACCACATACATTTATTACTAGTAAATTGTTGCAAATTTGTGACCAAGCTAGAGTTTAGTCACTACACCGTTTTTGGCCTACGGCCACCCCAGTAAAGTGTAGTCTAAACTAGCAAAAAGTGTGGCCTTTGATCAAAGGCCACACTTTTGGACTTTAAGCAACACTTTTCCAGGGGTGCCCAATTGTAGCGTTACCTTAGAGTTTAGGCAACACTTTTTAAGTGTTGCCTTATTAGCTACGCTTAAAAGCGTAGCCTAAAAGTCAAAATGGCGACGCTTTTATGTACCTCAAATAGCAACATTTCTATCTCATACAACTACACTTTTAAGTGTGGCCTTAGCTTACTTATTGCCCACAATTTGTAAGTGTTGCCATTTCTATCTAATGTAGGCAACAATTATAAAGTGTTGCCTTTTCTATCTAATGTATGACAACACTTTGAAATGTAGTACTTGCCCATGTGCATACCAAAATTTAAAGTCCTATGGCAACACTTTTAAGTGTGGTCATATCATTTTGGCTATAAAATATTCATATGCCACAATTTCTAATTTAAAAACACCAATATTATTTTGCAATAAATAATATAAAACATCAAATATAATATTTCTATTAGCAAAAATTAAGGTAAATATTTTTATATTTATTATTAACAGCACAAAATATTAAATCAAGATTATACTTTTATCTTGTACAAAATAAGCAACAGAAATTATATTCCATCATTGGATATGACATACTACTTTTGGCTTAAATAAACTAAAAATATAGTCTTGAACTTAAAACATGTGATAAATATAGGGGGTATGCAACACCTAATCCAGCTCAGTAAGTACTACTTCAAGATGTGCCTCCGTTCTTTTCCTTTCGTTTCAATCACTTTCGGCAAACATAATGTTGCTTGGTGAATCTGGAGACAAATGAAGTGGGAGAAAAGTAAGTAAAAAATCAATATCTGAAGTGTGATAGCTAATTTGAGTATCAAATATCAAACCAGGGATAAGAATGACGACATACCTTTGAGTCATATAACTTCACAGGCTAGTTTTCATATCTACATGACACACAACATAATTCATTTTCCACTTTCGAGTGTGAAAGAGTGACTGAAGGAATAAGAAGAAGTGTGAGTAAGTGCATAGGGTGAAAATAATGGTGAATTCTTTCAGGCATGTTAGAGAATACCTTATGGAGAAAGCAATGATAATGTTCACAACCATAAGCTATCCCGGAAATTATAATAGTACACATGTTCTATCTTATATAGTCTATTCCTCTTAGAAAAGGATGTCTGTGTCTTGAAATGCAACAGATCACCATCACGAAGATGAGGCGGAGCTTTTGACAAACAACTTTCCTCTTCCTTGAAAATCAATTTGGAAAAACTTGTTATTTCTCTTTATATCTTTTTATGCCTCTGCCTAAATCTGTACAGAACAACTTCCTGTCCATTTGCTCCATCCAACTGATCTTCTGCTTGATATGAAGTATCTGATTTTCCATTCGTTATTATTTTTCTCTCCCCTTGTTTGGGCTGGGATATATGTTGAGGATGATGAGTCAGTAAGTGAAGAACATATTTGAGCAGACAGTAAATGAGAGAAATAGTTGGTAGCCAAATAGTAAATAACTGAATACTAAGTTGTTATCATCAGAGCGTAAACCACAAACAAAAGAGAAAAAATAATAAATTTACTAAAAATGAAGTGCTCCAACAACTATTGAAATCCATATGCAAATATACCTCACAAGTCACACCGCATGAATTGTATCTTTATTGAAATCTCAATACTACATGAAGCAATTAACATAAAGCTACCATTCTTTCAAGGAATAGAAAAACTCAACAGATAATTTTTTAATAGGCAAAACGAGGAGAAATTAATATGTTAAGGCTAAGAGAGAACATACCAAACATCTAATGATAATGCAACACCAAAATTTCATAATAACGTGAAGAGATCCAGGAAACAAATATGCCATTCTCCAAGAATTAAATGTGTCTGCAACCTGCTTTATGTATTATTTCTTAGAGCAAAGGAATAATAAGTTGAGTAGCACCGCCACCTATATTCCACAATCCAGCAGTTGTCCAATTGAAAACCCCAATAATCATCGTACTCATCCAATACTGTCAAGACACACACATTGCAAGAGAGAACCCAATTATGAACCTCACAACAACATCATGCTATTGAAAACTCACAAAAATCCATTTTACATCTATGGAGCATTGTATACCTTTCCGAGGCAAAACAGAGAAATCAGATAAATCATGAAGCCCTCCAGAAAACTTAGCCTGTTCACTGTAAGTCTCAAACTCGCTGGTATTAGAAGGCTCGTCAAGGAAATTAAAATGATGAGCGTATTTCAGGATGGCTTTAGCCAATGGGTGTTCACTGCTAGCCTGCATCATAAGCATACCCCTTAGATGATATATAGCTAGAAGAGAGAAAATTGTGGTAGTTTTTGCAACTTTAGAACATTTGTTCTAAAAAGAAACTACTCCCAGTTCCACTTTACATGACACTCTTACATTTGAAGAATCAAACAAATCCTTTAACCACAACTCTTACATATACTAAAATATTTTTAATTACAAACTAGTTCTAAGCATGTAAACAAACTTCTTCATTCTTATAAAAATGGAGAAAGCATGAGTCTATGTTGCTCGGGCTCTTCAAAAATGCCATTGGGTGCGTGTCAGATTCGCCAAAAGTAGTGTATTTTTGAAGAATCCGAGACGGGTACGGCATCAAAAGTAAAGAGTCCGCGCAACTAAGGTGTGAGTTTTTAATTGGTGGAACATCCAAAGATTGTTAATAAGGACATAGTAACAGCTGTAGGAACAAAAATGCATGCAATGTAAGTCAAAAGAGTACTCACAGTGAGAAATTCAGTCAGCTCAAAAGTCAAAAGGAAAGAACAAAACAGACAAAGAGACTCATCGACAACAAAAGCAACATTAAAGAGACATTTTCATTCTTCACTAAACTCAACCACATCATAGCAAATTCACTGCCTAATTGTAGTTCAATATCACACTTAAATAGATAACTTCCATTATGAAGAAATGACAAGGACGACACAACCATCAGCATTCAAATATGTATGCTACAGCTTCAAATATATCAGCAGTGTGAATACTTTATAACCAAATAAGGGGAAACACAGTAAAATGTTGTACAACACTCCCAACTGTCAGAGATTTAGGCTGGTGGAATAAATGAGAATAGAGGTTAAACTTACTAATGCAAAGAAAGATAGATAAACAGTACATTAATGAAGGAAATGGAAGAAGATATTGAACTTCCAATTTAATCAATGCTTCTACAAGCCCATCAGTGATTGTGTGCTATAGCAAAGCAGATACTATAAAATTAACACCAGATAATAACTTTGTTTTCATTAAATTCCTTCAGTTTCTAAGTTAGTCATGGCAATATGAGGAACTATAATTCCAATAATCAATATAATATAATAAGTATCCATCATGCTTGTGATTTAGGTATAGTTATTTTTGTGACAAATATTAAAAATACACAAGCCACATTCTCCAAAAAGGCTAATAAGGAGACCTGTAACTTTCTCCAAAAATGCTATTGAAGCCAAAGATATCTTTTCTGCAAGAAGTGATACTTCAAGTTATCTTGTAAAACCTGTGGGGCTCATAAATATAGTTATGGTCGAATATGATGATCATATGGTCACCCATTAAAACTCGTTGAAATTACAAGATGATTGATCTATACAAAGCTATTAATATTCTACTCAAAATGCGGTTCTTAGATGTTTGCCACTATTTTAGATTATGAGGAGCGTTCTTATCCCAGTGAGCAGGATATGCATAGGGTTAGATAATATTATTATTATCATCCTATCCTAGATCTCTCAAAAGAACGTCGAGTCATGGACCAAGTATTTAAACAACATACATTTTTTTCTGCTTGCAGTTTGGACTTCAGTGCTTTGACCACAGTTTCAGAGAACAAGGTTTGAAGCTGAGGGCAAAGAATAAACTGAAATACGAGTGACACCGCCAAAAATCAACAGATGAAGCTAAAATACGAGCTACACTCACAAAAATGGTATAAAAATACTATAATATGAAAACCCTAAAGCTAAAATTTAGACTTTCAATGATAGAATCTGTTACCTGTAAACCCTATTCCAACAAAATCTTGTTTACGCGAGAACTATGATGTAAATCGTATCCTTCAGCGAGAAGCTCTTCAGCTCTTCATCTATAAATTTGTGTGAATTGTATTCTTCAATGAGAAATTTGACAGTAAAGCGTGACAGAGAGACTTATCTTAAGTTGATCTTGCCTACAACCCCAAAGAAATCAAATCCTTCATATTCTCCTCTTCTAAACACAAAACAGAAAATCAATCAATAATAGAAAGAGGCTTTTTAGTTCTTGCGGAACAGTGAATCCAACTCACCTTGACGAAATCCTTATTGGAGAGGAGAATCGAACTCAAGCTCTGTTCCTTCGAGAAAGATATTATCGGAGAGGAAAATTGGTATCGAAGAAGACGACTTCATCACCTATTCAGTTCTTCGACAACTTCTCTTAAGCTCTGTTCCTTCGAAAAAGAGAACTCTGCGTGTTTTTCTAATATTTGTTTTATGTACAATTAAAATTAATGTTTTATGAATTATTTTTTTGACCAATAAAAATGGGAGGGAGAGTTAAAAATAATGTAGGCATTATAATATTTTAGTGAAAATTTTAAGGCCACACTTATAATGTGTTGTTTTAACAATTATAACAATATGACACTTTAAAAGTGTGGTGTTAATAATTGTTGTCAATTGTATCATATTGTAACAACACTTACAAAGTGTAGCTTATACCATTAAATAGTACACTTTTCAAGTGTTGCCATATAAAGTGTAGCTAAAAATTAAGACCTTGGGCTACACTTTGAAAGCGTCCCCAAAAATATTTTAGGCAACACTTTATAAGTGTTGTCCAGAATTAGTGTGGCCGTAGGCCTAAAATGGTGTAGTGAGTGGGTTAAATTCTCTGTCGAGCATCTTTACCCAAATCAACTCGGTTTTTGTAAAACAACGAGAAACCACTATTATACCTAGCCTTTGCCTTAGCTCATTCACTCTCTCGAGCAGAAAGTTTGGGAGAGGGTTAAGGATTGACTATCTTTAGCTAAACCCACCACAACCCAATAACTATCAGCTTTCGGATTAAGTATTTTTCCTCTAAAGTCCTCTCTCTCTCGAGCAAGACGAAGACACGGAGATAAAATCATATTTCCAATTACAATTTCATTAAGATAAAACAGAACTACTACATAAAATTAAATTTAAAAAGCAAATTATCTACAAATTAGCAAGAGACAAAAGTAAATTCAACTCATATTCACATAATCACACCCCAAAAATTGGGGTTTTAGCTACAAATAGTAAAGAGATAGAAATTGATACCAAAAAGTATTTCCATGAAATGGGTACGATAGAAAATGTGTTTAGACGAGCTAAGGAGGAAGTTTCTTCAGGACCCACTTGCAATTTCATGATATTGGGAATCTTAAATATTCATGGTTCAGGAACAAATTCTCCCAAAACACTAAGAACTCAATAATAAAGGCAAAGTCTGAAAAACTACTGTTCACATCATTCTATCCTAAGTTACAAAATATTAATGAGTATTTATTGTTTTTAAAAAAATTGTGTTGCTAAGGATCACTCGGCATAGTTAGTTGGGATCACCGATCAACTCGGTGATCCGTCCTTTTGTTTAATTAATCATCGTATTGCTTTTGCCCTTTGCATATTCAAACTTTGGGCGATGTAGTAATGCTTTGCGGAAGTGCTCGACGACACGCTGACTGCTCCTTTTAACCGTTGAGGTGATCCTTCCTTCATGGATCAGCACTTTGGAACATTAGGCGAGATTAAGGCCATTTGGTGTCTCGCCTAATGGATTAGGCGATCTTCAGGCCTTCTTTTCTTCGTTCTTTTCAGTTTCCTTGTTTCTTTTTGCTCAAAGGAGTCCATGATTTATCTCCAAGTCTAAAATCCAGAAAATCAAGGCTTCAACTACTAGAGACTTAGAACATGTGAGAAATAACTATTCAACGGGATTTATGCATAGCATGGAGTGGATATTGAGATGGCAGATCTCCCTCTAGTAGAGAACGGGTTTCTCAAAGCAATCTCCTTACCATTACCTATGTGCGCCCAAAGCATGATCGTCTAGATAAGCATTATTAACTGGTGGATCACCGTGGGATCATGTTATAGCTCACATGGTCTCTATGTCGGTTAAGGTTGCTTCCCACATAAATAAGGAACTAAGGCTTCTTCATGTAGTATTGCATATGTGTTCAAAGGTTTTAATGATGTTAGCTTGCATTGACCTTGTTTTATGACTTCTGTTTTCTAACCCTTTTTATATCATGTTATAGTTTGGTCAATGTGTCACGACACAAGGGTGGCCCCTAGATGTAACAAGGGGTACAAGACGCCAAGAGGCCTCATACAAGCCCTTTAGCATATCATAACATAAAGTAAATAGAAATGATAGGGAAATTTAAAACAATTTCCATAAAATCAAAGTCGTTTACAAAATGAAGCGGAAGCCTTTAACACTTTATCTCAAACCATCTAATACATGAATAATCATTGGTACGCAGTCCATAGAAAATGATGAACATAAAAGAATAGCTAATATAAGCATAACATCATCAAGAGAATAACACAAACATTAGTCAACATAAGCCATAATAGAATCATAAGAGATAAAACATAAGGCATACGCTATATATAAGCATAAGAAAGAGTAACATAATTCATAAGAATATTCAATACTTAGATCATCATAACACAAGAACACCTCATAAGTAACCTCAAAGCATACTTTTGCAATGCATTGATAAGACCCCATAAATCTCACCCATGTTAAGTAAACAACATTAGGCCATCATTCATATTCATCATCTTTTGATCTCATCCTTAGATTGTTTATCATAGTTAAGGGACATTCACGTTTAGTCAAAACATATCAAGAAAGGCAAATGTAGAAACAATCCAAGCTAATCTACCATCATGCAAGTAAATCTCATATTAGAACATAATTACAATACTTCCTTAAGTAATCTTGTTTCATCATAAACATGCTATTTTAATTAGGGACTTGTCCCTCTTTAATCATTTTTACTAATCATGGAAGAGTATCGCTAAACTATTCCAAGTGACATCATCACTCATGAATGGTTTTGATTTACCATTTCAAGGGTATCAAGGAAAACCACCTTAATATGCTTGACCAAGCTATAATGGAAAGAAAAATCTCCTTCAAGTCCAAGCTACTCAATGAAGGGTTTTGTTGTCAATCCAAGCTATCATGAAATGGTGTAGCCTCACCAAGTGAAGCTATCATTCAAGCATCATCTCATGCTTGTTCAAGCTACGTTGAATGGGTACGATTTCTCAATCCAAGGCTACCATGAGATCTACTACCTAACCTAACATGCATGGTCTTGTCTTACAGGTCAACCTAATCATGAAGAGTAATATATCACAAATGACACTTCAAACCAAGGCAAACATACTAGAACACACTAGCACACAAAAGACTAAATTTGGGACCTCTTGATCGTCCTTTGACGTTTTACCTTAAAACTCTTTAAACCAACTATTAAAAGTTGTTTCTCACCTTATTAAACAATATTAACTCATAGAGCTCATGTGAGGCTCTTGTTCGTCCTATTTTATTTTAAAGGTCCTTACACCAACAATTGGGGATGTTTGTGTCAAATATCTTTCTCGATTTCCCTAGTAGCTTCCTCGACTGAACGATGTCTCTATTTTACTTTCACGGACTAATCTTCTATGTGCTCAACTTACGCACATCATCATAATGATTGTCAATCAGTTCTTCCTAATATTAGAGGCATTTGTCTAGCACAATTACGTCTCACTTAATGATATAATCCCTATCACCAAGATATCTCTTCAACATGGACAAATAAAATACCGGATGAACTTCTGATAGATTAGAAGATAAAGTCAACCTACACTCTATCGGTCGTACACATTCAAGAATCTCAAAAAGAACAATGTATCGTGGACTTAGTTTTCCTTTCTTGCAAAATCTCATTACCCCTTTCATGGGTGATACCTTTAGAAGAACATTCTCACCGGTCTCAAATTTTATGTCCTTCACCTTATGATATGCATAATTTTTTTTATATACTCTAGGCTTCTAGAAGCTTAACTTTAATACTCCTCACCTTATTTTGAGCATCCTTTACCTAATCAGCCGCCAAAGTCTTCATATTTCCAGTCACGAACAACCCTATGGATGATCTATATCCTCTCCCATATAATGTCTCCAATGATGCCATATCAATGCTACAGTGATAACTATTAATAGAAGAGAATTCACACAAAGGTAAGAACATATCCCAATGCCCTCCAAAATCAATAACACATGCCCTCAATGTCTTCTAATAATTGAATAGTTCTTTTCGAATGTCTGTACTTCTGTGGATGAAAGGTTGTACTAAATGTGAGTTGAGTGCCAATTTCAACATGTAATTTCCTACAAACTTGGACGTTAATTTTGTACCACAGTCTAAGATGATATAGAGGGTCACCCCATTAAATTTCACTATCTCTTTCACAAACACCTTAGCCAGTTGTTGAGCATTATAATCTATCCTTATCGGATTAAAATGAGTGACTTTGTCAATCTATCAACCATTACCCAAATGGAATCAAAATTCCCCAAGGTCTTGGGAAGACCAACCACGAAATCCATGGCTATACTCTCCCACTTCCATTTCAGAATTGGCATTCTTTGAAGTAAACCTGCAGCGCTTTGGTGTTCATACTTCACTTGTAAGAAATTTTGACACATAGCCACAAACTCTACTTTATCCTTCTTCATACCCGGCCACCAATAAATTCCCTTCAAGTCCTGATACATCTTTGTCAAACCTGGTTGAATGGAATATCGTGAAACCTGGGGCTCTACCAATGACTTTTGAATCAATTCAATAGCACACCCTCCTTTAAAACTGAGCACACCCTCCTTATAGAGAGTGGTTTCTTGTTCCTAACCAATCTCCATCTTTTTCTTAAGTTCATTCAAGTTCTCATCCTCAATTTTCTTGGCCTTGATCTCTTTAATGAATGTTGCCTAACTTCAATTCTAGCTAAAACCCCTCCTTTATCTGAGATGCTCAATTGCATGAATTTAGAATCCAAGGTTTGAATTTCCTTAGCCAAAGGTCAGTTGGTTACACTCAAGCAAACTAGACTACCTATACTTACTGCTTTTCGACTCAAAGTGTCTGCCACTATATTAGCCTTACCCGAATGATATTGAATGGTGACATCATAATCTTTAAATAACTCTATCCACCTTTGTTGTCTTTAATTCAGATCCTTTTGAGTGAGCGTGTGTTGAAAAGTACGATGATCAGTAAACACCTCACATTGAACACTATAAATTAAAGCCGCCATATATTAATTGAAAACACTATCGCTGCCAACTCCAAATTATGTTTTGGATAGTTCCTCTCATGCACAGTCGATTGAAGCGAGACATAAACTATATGATTCTTATCCTTCATACATAACACCCCAGCCAGAATCAGATGCATCATAATTAAAACTAAAATATGTACCTTCGACTGATACTTCTTGGTTAGGTATGGTAGTGAAAAGAGTCTTTACTTTTGGAATCTCTCCTCACATTATTTAGTCCATTAAAATTGTATCTCCTTTTTTGTCAAATTTGTCAAGTTAGTGCCAATAGAAGCAAATTTCATCACAAATCGAGGATAGTAGCTAGCAAGCTCCACAAAACTCCTAACTTCAATCACGAAGCTAGGCCAAACCTAATTCTTAACCGCCTCAATATTTTGAGGATCTATCATTACCCCTTATTTTGAACACTACATGTCCCAAAAATGCAACAAAACTCAACAAAAATTAGACTTAGAATATTTAGCATACAACTTTTATTCCCAAGAACACCCAGAATAATACTAAGATGGTTAGCATGCTCTTCCTCACTTATCGAATAGACCAAAATATCAGTAATAAAGAATATGATGAATGAATCAGAAAATGGATTGAATACATTATTTATTAAACTCATTTAAGTTGCAAGCGCATTAGTTAACCAAAATGACATAACTATAAACTCGTAGTGCGGATAGAGAGTTCTAAACGCCGTCTTGGAAACATCTTCAGGCTTACTCTTTAATTGATGGTATCCATACCTTAGATAAATCTTAGAGAACACTGATGCACCTTGTAATTGGTAAAAGAAGATCATATATTTGATGCAATGGGTACTTGTTTCTAATGGTGACCCTATTCAATTGTTAGTAATATATACATATCCTCATATTACCATCCTTTTTCTTAACAAACAAAACTGGAGCACCACGATGAAGCACTAGGATAAATAAATCCCTTCTCAAGAAGTTCTTAGATATTGACTTTAAGATCATTTTATTATACCAGACCCATGCGATAGGAAGGGATGGACATGACACGAGTACTAATCTCTAAATCGATGCAGAAATCTATATCTCTATCTTGAGGCATCCCAAGAAAATCAGTTGGAACACTTCTCTAAATTTTTAAACCACAGGTATAGACTCAATAGAGGGAGACACAACCTTAACATCTCGAATATGGGCCAAATAAGCCAAAAAACCTACACTATATAGGTATTCTAACCTGAATGGAGGATATGATCTTAGTTGGCTTAGGATTATACACCCATTCCCAATCTAATTTTTCCGTTCCCTGAATTTCGAGAGTCACAAACATAGTAGTACAATTAAGAACAACATAATAGAGGGATAAGAAAATCATGCCTAAGAATATGTCAAAGTTAGTCATATAAAAAATTACCAAGTTAACCCAAGTATGAAAACCCATAAACGCCTCCACCTCAGTCTTGCCCGAAAAGGCATAACATTGAGCCCTATCATCATGATGGGTGACTTCCTTTCCAGATGCATTGTAGCTCTACATGTTTGACCATTTTCCCTAACTCCACAGTGTCACTTGTTTCCTCCTCACCAACCTTTTGGACGCCCTCGACCATTATTACCGTTTCCCGCGTGAACCACTACTCTAGATGTCACATCCGGGGAGCACCCCCCAGAAGTAACATGGCGTACTTAACCTCTCGGAGGTCTTATACAAGCCCATAGTTATCATTCATCGCATTGACATAGTAAATTTAGCAGAAAATTTAAAACTTTCTTAGCACATGATATGCTAGAACATTACTTCATATAAGTATAAAAAATAAGTCATAATACATACATAGACCTTAAGTCTCTTTGCCCTTTTAGACTCAACAACATTAGAGTACATTAAGGACACGGACCATAAGACATAGTACTTAACCATACAATATTTAAAGACTTTACATTAAATACATAAGTAGGAGATCCTTAAACTTTAAGGATTCCTTTCATTGAGCTTGGGAATCATCTAGCAAGCTCTTCACCATTCAAGACATCCTTTAAGCATCCATAACCTACACTTTGTATAAAAAATAGAGAAGAATAGGATTAGCACAAGAATGTACTAAGTATGGCAACCATCCAAAAAAATGCATTTAAAAGGGACATTTTCTTGAAAATCATACTTCATGCTTTTTGAGTAAATCTTCATAAAACCTTTAACCAATAGCATTTATATCATTCACATCCATCATATGAACATATTCAAAGGCTAAACATTACATAAGATCACATATAGGATTTATTACATTTTTAAGGCACTTTACAGTAAGCTACCTTTACCTTAACAGTGAACCCTTTTTCCTTTAACTCATCAACCTTCCAAGTAACCTCTAGTGATACTAGGTGAAATGCATCACCCTAAGGACACAAAGAAAACATACATACAATCTATACAAGGCAACACATACCATCATAGAAATATAGTACAACATATACACATTTAAGCCAAACTATAAAAGACATTACAGTAAACTACATCAAGTCACACATACATTACTTCTTTGCATATACTTCATTATTAAACCTTGTTCATGACCCCAATCTTAGCCTACTAGTGAAATGTACATGTGAAGCCCCATAACCACACATATACTTAGTTAACTCTTCCTGAGACCATAAACCTTAACATTAAATTCATACATCAATATAACAAGTAAAGACAATTTCAATCATGCCAATGCAAGAACCTCATCATATAGTCATTTAGACCAACGTCATACATATATATTCATACCATGCACATCTTTATAAGAAGTAGTCCAATACTACAAAGTCATACATAAAGAATCATATACATAGACACATGCATTAGAACACCTTCCTAGAACTTCCTAAGGAGATACTTGTGCAATGTCTAGATGGGTTCATTACTTACACCTATCCTAAGTAACATCCCTTAAGTCATTCTAGTTATGTTCCTAGTCAATTACTTCCATTGTCCATTTTACTTTAGGGAAACTATAGCCTCAACCGACACTAAGACAATGGGTGCTAAACATGGAATTTGGTGTTGTAGAGCCTTACACAAATGGAAAGTGTTCCTACCTAGCCAAGGTAGAACATTAACATATATTCCAGCATCTTAAGTGAATTCACTTTCCTAGATCCTATTTGGAAAGCATAATTTATGGAACTTGGGGCAATCATGAAAATATCAACTCTACACCCTTTGTTGGGTCATGAGGCTATCCATACCGTGAGAACCGTAGTGAACCCCTACCTTTGCGTTGTGGAAAAGTGTCACCCTCTCACTTGCGGACCGTAGTGAACCCTACCTTCCCTATGTTGGAAAGTGTCACCCCCTCATCTACAACTTCATTCGGTGCTAATCTAAGTTCCCTTTATTGAAAAAACCTTTACTATCATTTATTCATAAAACATAGGCTTAGGAGAAATCATCCCCTCATATGCTTAGCTCATAGGTCATAGATGAGAATTTATCAACCTAAATCATGTGAGAAATCCTTTCACATGGACATAGCATATGTAAAGCACCATCTAGTTAAGGATACACTTAAGCACACCTTTCAAGGCTCCTCTATTTACTAGATCATCATTCATGTGTGTGTGTATACATATATGTGAGCAAACCTTTCACGTAACACATTGAGTCACACATGTTAATACATCATATTCATACATATAGAAACCAAAACTAGAACTATCCTATCAAGGTACACATGTGCAATGCATAGGCAAAGTCCCATACCCTTGCCCATACTAGTACACCTATCAAGTCATCCTAGTTAAGGAAACACATATCATACTTTCATAAACGTAATCTTGACATGCATAGTAGTAGATACTAGTGAATATGAGAACTCTTTCATTTAGACACCATGAACCTTTACTACCCTTAAGCATGCATGAAGTGTGAGTGTGTGTACATTGGTCACATGGTGACATAATGGCTATCAACAACATATTGAGGCAGCCACCCTCTTAGACCACAATACTCTTCAAGCTTAGACCACACAACACAGAATAACATAGGAGACAAGTTAACTTCATAGAACACTTTAAGACTCATATCATTAACTATTCACACATTCACATAGGGGTACATGGGTAGGGATCAATAACCATTATCACCTAAGACATGGAAGCACCTACACATGATATTACACAGCCCTTCACATGCTCATAACAATGGTAACATAACCTAGATTCACAACTCAAATAGAAGACTAGGCACAAGCTACACATAAAGTGATTATCATAACCACTACTTCATATATTCATCAAATTTGCCTTCAAGGACATGGTCAACACATATATAATGACATAAAGTAAACACCGCCACCATAAGTGGACCATGCCACACAATGACATACAAGGCTTCATCAACATTATTATAGAAGAATAGAGAAGTAGAAGAGTAGAACAATTCTTACCAGTCCTTTAGCCTTTGATCATCTTTGACCATTACTACTCTTTCATAGATAATCAAGTATAGGGCAGTAGATTAAGTTCCATAATCATACATATATTTAATTACAAGCTACTACAAGGTCATACTACAACTAGCACAACACCTTAGCATACTAGAAGGTAGAAGAACATTGACCATTAGCCAATTTCACTTACATTGATCATCAATAATATTTCATTAATATCATAAGTCTGGGGAAGTAGCTAGTCATATACATAGTCATCACGAAATCATGCTTAAAGCTCTTCAAGATCAAGCTACAACATAGGCATTAGACTTGTCAATTTGCTAGAGTGTAGAGAGGAATTAACTATCACTATTGATTCTCTAAGGCCTTGATCATCAATCGTATTTTAACAATAATGTACATACTAGGCAGCAGCTAAATAGATCACTACATCAAAGGAATCATGCTTCATCTATCCACAATTCGAGATCACATCATGTACATAGTATTATCAATCGGTAGACTAGAAGAGACTAGATCAATTCACATAAGCCATCTTTACTTCAATCATACAAGATTCATATTCATAATTCAAACATGACATTAACCTAGAACAGTAGATACAACCAACCTAACATAATCGAAATCCACATTAAAATCATTTAGGAGCCAATGTTACATTGAACCATGGAAACTAGGCTAAACATGCTCAAATCTTCATACATTGATCCTCATGGATACTTCAACATTAATTCAACAGAAATTCATGTAAATAACAGTATAGACAATTACTTCAACATAATAGAATCATAATTCAATCGATAGCAATTCAAGATCACAAAGCCCATGCAAGGCTAAAACGTTTAGGTGATGGAGCATGGGTTCATCATGGAATTTGAGTAAAATTCACGTTAAACCCACTTTATTAACTTTAATTAATCATGATTCAATATTTCAAAACCTTTTTAAAAATAACCCATGGCAGATTGAAGAAGACATTGTTTGATCATAATTTTCTTCTTTGAAATCTTTGAGAATGGATCTCTAGATGAAAAGATAACTAGAGATGAAGATCACCATACCTTAATCTTCATGAAGACCTCTAAAACCTGATGATTCACCCACGAAAATCCAAGCTCCAAGCAGCTCTTTAGCTTCACCATCAATGGTGGTTTCTAGGGAGAAGATTCTTAAAGAGAAGATTTCTTATGTGTGTATGGGATTTGGAATGGGTTGATCACGTTTTTAATGAATTATATACATCCAAAATAAGTTAAATAATCCAACTAGAGTCGGTTTAGGACGTGGGGTGAATTTCCCATTCACCCCTTTAATGAAACAGTGTGCAGGCTTCAGTTCACAGGCCATCATGGACGGACCAACCTACTGGACGTAGGTCAGTCGACGGGCTGTGCCTGGCTTCCGTCGTTTGGTACTTAGCCAACTTTTGGCTTGAGACCTGACCAAGCTAAGTGCCAATCAGGGAGACCTCACTTATGGGCCGTTGGTTGAACAACTGGCCATTATTTGGTCCGTCGATTGACACTACCAAGGCAGTGTCCCGACCAGCCTTGGGCCCTTCTTGTGGGGCCTTTTATGGGGCCCTTTAGAAGTCATACTCGGACAATTCCAACATAAATACAACCCTTAACAATTTATTTACCTACCAAATGAGTTTCACCCATAACCAATACTCGCAACTCGTCCAAACAGGCTAGGACCCATCAAGACACACGTTGAGCGTCTTAAGGGCTGTCTTTCGAAAGCCTTGGATGTTCTTGGTCGTTTGACCTCCAAACTTCATGAAACTTCATATACTACCATTTGACATCATTTTAAACAATTTTAAGACTTCATAAGCTCATTAAATACAAATATAAGCATGCATAGACACATGAGGCACATAGGTGATTAGTCGTCGAACGTTTTGGTCGACCATTGACGTTTGACTTCCAAATCACCTCAAACTTCATACACTACCTCTAAACCATATAATAAGTCATTTTAAGACATTAGAAAATTAAGACAAACACGTTAGTATCTACAAACCCTATCTCATTTTGGGGGTTTTACAATATCCCCCACTTGGGAACATTCGTCCTCGAATGACACATAGAACACTTTAATCACGACAAGGACTTCAACGCATCATAGAGCAGTTCATCATATTTATAACATCATCACATAGAAGTTAATGAACCGAACTTATAAGGAAAACGACTTCACACCATTTAGCACTTAATGCACACAAACAAGCAAAACTTCAATTTACTCACTCCTTAATGCATTAATCAAAGAGGCTCTTATCATGTTCATAGGAGTAACATCCTTCTCCCAGTCATAACATGTTCATTACAATTCAATTCATTAAGAGATAATCTCGAAAGGCCACACATAGGCAGATTACAACACATACTCAAAAGCTATTTAAGCACTCATACTTCAATGCATATAGACTTGAGTAAGATAGGTTGACAATTGATTCTTATAAGTTAGACCTAGTGCTATGAGGGTCATACTCAACCATACCATGCTTAGTTGTGTCCATGGAGGAATGTTTATCTCCTCAACAAACATACATGTATCATGATCTCACACTAAAGCAAATGCACAAACGCCGTCTTTACGGTAATATGAGAAATTCTCACTTTCAAACCAAGACATGTTCATGATTTCTTCCTAGTGAAGTCTAAATGGTAGATCACACCAAATGCATCACAAAAATTAGGAATCCATTTCACACAATGTCAATTATAACATGGTACTCACCTTCACAGTAAGCATCGATTAGGAAAAACAACACAAATTATAGGCCCATACATGAATGATAAGCTAAACATGCTTTCACTTTTCAAGAGTGAGCCTACAATCATGCTTTTCATACCATACAAGTCACATAAATTTTCGAAAGACTCCACATATTTTATTTTAAAGAGACTCATCTTTTCATTATAAGGCTAAACCTTACATATCAGAAGTGACTAAAAATCAAGTTTACTACTTATCTCATGAAGTCAATTGTACCATCAGCATGTTAGGATGTACAATACTCATGAGAAACATGTATTTAATCAAAATTTCTATTCATGCACTTTGGAATATTTATAAGATCTATGATTTCAACCAATACATACCAAACATATAAAGTTTATGCAATTCATACTTTATGCAAGACTCTAATCATGAAAAAGCTCATCAAGACTTCATTAAATTCAACATCAAGCAAAAATAGAAGGTCAAGGTAGAAAATTCCTATAACCTTACTATTCCATAACCATCCCCCACTTACGGTAGACCCAATTAAGAGCAACTTAACCCAACTTTAAGAGGATCTTAACTTAACAAAATTCATTTTTCATCAATTAAAAGTGATTTCTCATTTAGAAAGAATTACAGTAACATACCATAAGGGTTTTCAAAGGAGTTCTAAACTTCCTCACCTTGGCAATTTATCCCCAAATCATCAAGTTAGGTCATCTCATTCAACCACACAAGGTTCTTATACATTACAATAGACTTCAAGGTTATTCAACATTAGGGAAAACAACAAGGAGACTTAGCCACAAAGTTTCTTCTTTTCACTAGAACATTACAATAAGGTGACTTCTAGGTCACTAAAACCCACATCATCACCCTACCAAGTCATGCATACTACCTTTACACCTAGGATCAAGTATATACAATGAACTCCAATCCATACTAGGTAATCATGAATGTTCACACATCCCAACAAAGGCAACATTTGAAACATCATGCATATATTCAAAGGGACATAATGAACACCTTAAAACACATATTCTCAAGGTAGCATGCTTTCATAGATAATCAATATGCATTTCAAGTTCTAGTGATAATAGTAAGCCACCAACATGTAAAACCAAATAGTAACACACCATTTCAAAAGAAACTCATGTCAACCATAATAACTTGTAACATGCTTTAACTATATCATGATATACATTCTTCAACATAACATGTTATTTCACATAAGTTTCATACATAGCCATAATTGGCATCACATCATCAAAACCTGTCAAAATTCACCTTCAAACGTACTCATTCAACCATAAAACCAAGTTAAGAATTAACTCACCTTTTCTCCCTCAAGCATAGAGATACAATATCATCCAAGCAATCACATCTAAAAGACCACCGGACAAGAAAACATAAGAGAGAGATCTTATAGAGTTAAGTTCTATGGCATGATATGATAGTGTTGAAGAAGGGAAACTCTATCGTCCTATAGCCTCCCATACCATTTGATGTGTCGCGACTCACCACCAATGCTACGAGACTCTACTATACGTGCCAATATGAGACTTTAAGAACCTAAAACCACTTTATAAACCTCATGCTCTGATACCACGTTTGTCACATGCGGGGAGCACCCCCCAGAAGTGACATGGCGTACTTGACCTCTCGGAGGTCTTGTACAAGCCCATAGTTATCATTCATCGCATTGACATAGTAAATTTAGCGGAAAATTTAAAACATTCTTAGCATATCATATGCTAGAACATTAATTCATATAAGTATAATACATAAGTCATAATACATATATAGACGTTAAGTCTCTTTGCCATCTTAGACTCAACAACATTAGAGTACATTAGGGACACGGCCCATAAGACACATTACTTAACCATACAATATTTAAAGACTTTACATTAAAGACATAAGTAGGAGATCCTTGAACTTTAAGGATTCCTTTCATTGAGCTTGGGAATCATCTAGCAAGCTCTTCACCATTCAAGACATCCTTTAAGCATCCATAACCTACACTTTGTGTAAAAAGTAGAGAAGAATGGGATTAGCACAAGAATGTACAAAGTATGGCAACCATGCAAAAACATGCATTAAAAAGGGACATTTTCTTGAAAATCATACTTCATGCTTTTTGAGTAAATCTTCATAAAACCTTTAACCAATAGCATTTATATCATTCACATACATCATATAAACATATTCAAAGGCCAAACATTACATAAGATCACATATAGGATTTATTATATTTTTAAGCCACTTTACAGTAAGCTACCTTTACCTTAATAGTGAACCATTTTTCCTTTAACTCATCAACCTTCCAAGTAACCTCTAGTGATACTAGGTGCAATGCATCACCCTTAGGCCACAAGGAAAACATACATACAATCTTTACAAGGCAACACATACCATCATAGAAGTATAGTACAACATATACACATTTACGCCAAACTATAAAAGACATTACATTAAACTACAGCAAGTCACACATACATTACTTCTTTGCATATACTTCATTATTAAACCTTGTTCATGACCCCAGTCTTAGCCTACTAGTGCAATGTACATGTGAAGCACCATAACCACACATATACTTAGTTAACTCTTCATGAGACCATAAACCTTAACATTTAATTCATACATCAATATAGCAAGTAAAGACAACTTCAATCATATCAATACAAGAACCTCATCATATAGCCATTTAGACCAACATCATACATATAGATTCATACCATGCACATCTTCATAACAAGTAGTTCAATACTACAAAGTCATACATAAAGAATCATATACATAGACACATGCATTAGAACACCTTCCTAGAACTTCCTAAGGAGATACTTGTGCAATGTCTAGATGGGTTCATTACTTCCACCTATCCTAAGTAACATCCCTTAAATCATTCTAGTTAGGGTCCGAGTCAATTACTTCCATTGTCCATTTTACTTTAGGGAAACTATAGCCTCAACCGACACTAAGACCATGGGTGCTAAACATGGAATTTGGTGTTGTAGAGCCTTACACCAATGGAAGGTGTTCCTACCTAGCCAAGGTAGAACATTAACATATATCCTAGCATCTTAAGCGAATTCACTTTGCTAGTTCCTATGTGTCAAGCATAGTTTATGTAACTTGGGGCAATCATGAAAATATCAACTCTACACACTTTGTTGGGTCATGAGGCTATTCATCCCTTGAGAACCGTAGTGAACCCCTACCTTTCCGTTGTGGAAAAATGTCACCCTCTCACATGAGGACCATAGTGAACCTTACCTTCCCTATGTTGGAAAGTGTCACCCCCTCATCTACAAGTTCACTCAGTGCTAAGCTAAGTTCCCTTTATTGAAAAAGCCTTTATTATCATTTATTCATAAAACATAGGCTTAGGAGAAATCATCCCCTCATATGCTTAGCTCATAGGTCATAGATGAGAATTTATCAACCTAAATCATGTGAGAAATCCTTTCACATGGACATAGCATATGTAAAGCATCATCTAGTTAAGGATACACTTAAGCCCACGTTTCAAGGCTCTTCTATTGACTAGATCATCATTCATGTGTGTGTGTATACATATATGTGAGCAAACCTTTCACATAACACATTAATTCACACATGTTCATACATCATATTCATACATATAGAAACCAAAACTAGAAATATCCTATCAAGGTACACATGTGCAATGCATAGACAAAGTCCCATACCCTGTCCCATACTAGTACACCTATCAAGTAATCCTAGTTAAGGAAACACATATCATACTTTCATAAACGTCATATTAACATGCATATTAGTAGATACTAGTGAATATTAGAACTCTTTCATTTAGACACCATTAACCTTTACTACCCTTAAACATGCATGAAGTGTGAGTGTGTGTACATTGGTCACATGATCACATAATGGCTATCAACAACATATTGAGGCAGCCACCCTCTTAGACCACAATACTCTTCAAGCTTAGACCACAATACTCTTCAAGCTTAGACCACACAACACACAATAACATAGGAGACAAGTTAACTTCATAGAACACTTTAAGACTCCTATCATTAACTATTCCCACCTTCACATAGGGGTACATGGGTAGGGATCATAAACCATTATCACCTAATACACGGCAGCACCTACACATGATATTACACAGCCCTTCACATGCTCATAACATTGGTAACATAACCTAGATTCACAACTCAAATAGAAGACTAGGCCCAAGCTACACATAAAGTGATTATCATAACCACTCCTTCATATATTCATCAAATTTGCCTTCAAGGCCATGGTCAACACATATATAATGACATAAAGTAAACACCGCCACCATAAGTGGACCATGCCACACAATGACATACAAGGCTTCATTAACATTATTATAGAAGAATAGAGAAGTAGAAGAGTAGAACAATTCTTACCAATCCTTTAGCCTTTGATCATCTTTGACCATTACTACTCTTTCATAGATAATCAAGTATAGGGCAGTAGCTTAAGTTCCATAATCATACATCAATTCAATTACAGGCTATTACAAGGTCATACTACAACTAGCACAACACCTTAGCATACTAGAAGGTAGAAGAACATAGACCATTAGCCAATTTCACTTACATTGATCATCAATTATATTTCATTAATATCAAAAGTCTAGGGTAGTAGCTAATCATACAAATAGTCATCACGAAATCATGCTTAAAGCACTTCAAGATCAAGCTACAACATAGGCATTATACTTGTCAATTTGCTAGAGTGTAGAGAGGAATTAACTAACACTATTGATTCTCTAAGGCCTTGATCATCAATCATATTTTAACAATAATGTACATACTAGGCAGCATATAAATAGATCACTACATCAAAGGAATCATGCTTCATCTATCCACAATTTGAGATCACATCATGTACATAGTATTATCAATCGATAGAATAGAAGAGACTAGATCAATTCCCATAAGCCATCTTAACTTCAATCATATAAGATTCATATTCTTAATTCAAACATGATATTAACCAAGAAAAGTATATACAACCAACCTAACATAATCGAAATCCACATTAAAATCATATAGGAGCCAATGTTATAGTGAACCATGGAAACTAGGCTAAACATGCTCAAATCTTCATACATTGATCCTCATGGATCCTTGAACATAAATTCAACATAAATTCATGTAAATAAAAGTATATACAATCACTTCAACGTAATAGAATCATAATTCAATCGATACCAATTCAAGATCACAAAACCCATGCAAGGCTCAAACGTTTGGGTGATGGAGCATGGGTTCATAATGCAATTGGAGTAAAATTCATGTTAAACCACTTTGATTCAATCATTCAAAACACTTTTAAAAAGAACCCATGGTAGATTGAAGAAGACATTGTTTGATCATAATTTTCTTCTTTGAAATCTTTGAGAATGGCTCTCTAGATGAAAAGATAACTAGAGTTGAAGATCACCATACCTTAATCTTCATGAAGTTTTCTAAAACCTGATGATTCACCCACAAAAATCCAAGCTCCAAGCAGCTCTTGAGCTTCACCATCAATGGTGGTTTCAATGGAGAAGATTCCTAGAGAGAAGATTTCTTACGTGTGTATGGGATTGGGAATGGGTTGATCACGTTTTTAATGACTTATATACACCCAAAATCAGTTAAATAATCCAACTAGAGTCGGTTTAGGACGTGGTGTGAATTTCCCATTCACCCCTTTAATGAAAGAATGCGCAGGCTTCAGTTCACAGGCCTCCATCGACGGACCAAGCTACTTGACATAGGTCAGTCGACGGGCCGTGATTGGCTTCCGTCGTTTGGTACTAAGCCAATTTTTGTCTTGAGACCTGACCAAGCTAAGTGACAATCGACGATACCTCACTTTGGGCCGTTGGTTGACCAACTGGCCATCGTTTGGTCCGTCGATTGACACTGTCAAGGAAGTGTCTCGACAAGCCTTGGGCCCTTCTTGTGGGTCCTTTTGCGGGGCCCTTTAGAAGTCGTACCTGGATGTTTCCAACATAAATACAACCCTTATCAAGTTGTAGACCTCCCACAAAATTTTCACCTAAAACCAATATTTGAAACTCGTCCAAACTGGCTAGGCCGCATCATGACACACATTGAGCGTCTTAAGGGCCGTCTTTCGAACTCCTTGGACGTTCTTGGTCGTTTGACCTCCATACTTCACGAAACTTCATATACTACTATTTGACATCATTATAAACCATTTTAAGACTCCATAAGATCATGACATACAAATAAATCATGCATAGACACATGAGGCACATAGGTGAATAGTCGTCGAACGTTTTGGTCGACCATTGATGTTTGACTTCCAAATCACCTCAAACTTCATACACTGCCTCTAAACCATATAATAAGTCATTTTAGGGCATTAGAACATTAAGATGAACATGTTAGGCTCTAGACACCCTAACTCATTTTGGGGGTCTTACACAGCACTGCTGCTGCACCGAATCCATCAGGAATGGGTGGGTGGGGGGAATCGCTCCTCATATGCCAAGGTTCTCCATAGTTATAAAAAGTACGATCAACTTCCCGCCGAAGGTGATGCTCCCTGGCTATCCTGAATTAAATAATGAGGTGCAGTTACCGTGTAATTACCTTTAGAGATGGGCATAGCGGAATAAATTAGCCTGGCTAAAAGTGTTGGCCTCCATGAACCTCTAGATTATGATCCTTGAAAGTTTTCATTACTCATGATCTTCACAACCATAGTTATGAATATATTTACTCGTTCTTGAGTATTCACAATTCATAATATGATGAATAGAAGAAATAACGAACTTACAATTAGGGTAAATGAAATATAGAATCTTGAATTGATCAAAAAAAAAATTATAAATCAACACTACAAGAATTAAATGCTCAAAATATTTAAGTTAATTCTTAAAGCCAAAATAAAAAATATCAAATTGTATAAAAACCTAAAAAATAAAAATTACAACTGATACTTATGGACATCAAATCCTAAACACACTAGGAAACCGATATCTAAGGAAATTCAACTTGGGTAGTCAGTGTCTACGCTTGAAACCTATGACTCGTAAGTATTCCTACAATTCCTAGGTGGCCTATGTCAATCATAAGTTAATCCTTTACTTCAGTAGCACCATCTATGGGTATGATCTACGTCTGTAGATATTCGTATGACCCATCCTGTCAACTCGTCATTCGAACACTGAAACTTAACATCTATGAACATTTTTACAACTCCACTGTGAGGCGCCTAGAAACAACTGAGGCTCATCATTATCTTTTTTCTTTTAACACTTACCTCCAGGAATCACCACATCAAACGAAGACTCCTACCTACAACTCAAAGAATAGTCTATGGCTCGTTGGTCAAGACGTGAATCACCAATAATCACTATTGCTGCAACATTTCAATATGAACTACTCCTGAACCTATTTCATACAGAATACCATCACACCTACTAATAAATGCTTAAGACGCAGAGAAAATTTCTAGTTTAAATCATCAACAGTACCATATATCCACGGTACATAATCTATGAATTAAGCAAAAGGTATATAAAATATATACAGGGAAAGCCTATTTTTTAAGTCAATGTTGATAATAAACGTTTAAGGAATAGAACATTCTCAATTACTCATTGAACAATAAAGTATAACAGAGAAATCAACGTAATAAACAAAATAACACAATGTGACACTCAGTATTTCCACAAGCTCTTGTTACTTTCACTATGCATTATCCCAAGTTATATGGTACAATCGATTTATCATTTAGATATATTTTTTTGTGTTAAACTCTTAGCTTATCTACAAAAGAGCTCACATCAAGTTTGAATTAAATGCAGTTAAGGAGTCAAGTTGTTGATCAAATCAAAACATATTTTAGATGCAAGGAAGGATTTCTCAAGATATTTGCATTGCACCAAATTCTAGTGATATATGGAGAAACATAAGTATGAAAATTTTACCATATTTACCAAAGAAGAAGGACACATTGAAAAATATGGTCCCTTGTTGGAATTCGAAAGGCTACTTTTTTTAAAGAATCCCCATTGAGACTCTATAGTTGCCATTAATTCCCCTTTTCAAATTTTCTTACACTATAATTGTGAAAGTTGTTTCTCACTTTATTTTCCCACGTAGGCATGACGTCTGGTTTAAAACATCATTACTTTGTCATGTTCAAGCATCACTTGAGTATAACATTGACAAACCTTTTAACCTTGTTGTTATGGGCTAAGTTAAACAATATTTGTTCTCATCTACTAGAAAAGACAAAATCACGGTATGAACATGTTGCTCATCTATAAACATGACCAACAATTCTAAGTTGAGATATCATTTCAGATATCACTCTTGTGTGTTGTTTTGACACTATGCTTATTTCAATTCTTCAACGTGTCAAATTGAATTGTGAACTATCATAGGTGAATATGTATTGTATTATCAGACGTCTCTCATTAGTGTGCCTACATTACATGAGTAGTATAAAATTGCTCACATCTTAGATGAAAGCATTAGTAACATAATCTACAATAGTAGTACTAGAGTCTTTTTACTTCTATGCATTGTAAATATCAATGTCGCTCATATTTTTTGCAGTGGTACCCTCTACTAAAAAACTGTTGAAATAGACCTTGAAAATAGGTCACGAGACTTCATGAGGTCGCTAATTGAATCTATTTTTTGTAACGAGAGAGACCTCATGAGGTTGATATATTGTAACAAATCCACCAAAAAATAGTATATGTCGCTTATTTAAAAATTTATTTTGAATGTGAAGTGACTTTCATTAAAATATTCAACCTCACGAGGTGGCTTTTGTTTAAATAAAAGAAAATTATTTAATTTTAGATACTTGGTGATGTCGCTTTTTTTAAAAAAACAATTGGTCAATAATATTTTTTTTTACAATTAAATACCTTATGAGGTCTCTTGTTTAAATTAAATTTGGTCAATAATATTTTTTTTCAATAAAAGACCGCATGAGGTCTCTTAAGATATTTATTAAACTTTTATGAGACTCAACTGTTTCCCCCTTTCATCAGAGGGACACTCAGTTTGAAACCCTAGTTTCTTCACAGGCGAGCAGTATACTTGAATGAAACTCTTTCTCTATATTGATTTTCAAACAAGTAATTTTGGAGCTTATATTTTTGTTAATTTGAAAACTCTTCGGCCTTAGTTAAGGAATATTAGTGCATTTATAGTTGGATGTGAGATAATTTTTTTTTGTCTTTTCAGTCATCTCCTTGTTTAAATCAACACCTAATTGGCACCAAAATTACTTCCTTTTAGTTATTCCTTCAGAAGAAACTTATTTAAAGATGAGTTTTGTTTATTTGAATCAAACTCCACGATTCTATGTCCTACTCAGGGGCGGTTCAACGTAATTGGGGGTCTAAAATAAAGTTGCAATTCGAGGCCTAAAATATAAACAAACTTCGTACACACATTTGGTTCTACTGATACGCCTTAATGATTATTGTGTTTTGTAACCCTTAGATCTGTATTTTATTAACTTAATCTCACAGATTCTTTTGTTTTTAGCAATGCCTCGTTATACCTTGTCTTGTGTTTTTTTAATTTAGTACCTAAAATTATTTGTTTTGTATGAATATCGGGAATCACAGGTGTAACGACCCTCAAGTACACCCCAGAAGTTAGAGCATCCTTGAGTTGTCACACGGCAAATGAGACTTCAAGAAGTCTCACTTGAGCCACTCGTACCATTCATTTCATAATAAACATTCTAAAATGAGTATGAATTTAAAACTTTCTTCACACACACGAAGAACTCTTTCCATAATTAATACACAAGCGGAAGACTTTCATTAAAACATTAAACCTTTACAATATCCCATTGATCATCTAAACTTTGGAGTATACAACTCTTGGGACTAAGACCATACAAGACATAAAATAAAGACTAAGAAATAAAGGAACATGTGGATATTGTCCTCGAATCGATGAGGAGTCACCAATACTTCATCTTCAACCCTTATAATCCTATCCATCCTCCAAGGCATATCAAGACTTCCAATTCCCTACAATTTAGTCAAAAAGGGAAAAGAAGGGGTTAGCACATTAGATGCACTAAGTATGGAAAGCCATGCAAAAACCATGAAAAAGGGACACTTAGTAAATAATATTCTTTTCATGAATTTTGATTAAAACATCATACTACAAGCATAAGAACAACATTTAACATCTTAGGAACATATAATAAATCATTTAAGCAATTATTCACATTTTTAAGAACACTTTAAATTGAACTACTTCACTGTAGTGAAGTTCCTTAATGTCACATTAGACACTAGTTAACATGTAATTTCCTCACTGAAATCTTTCCCAAGACTCACTTAAGCGACACAAAGAGAGACCGCCCATACACCCTCTCTAAGCATGCTTAAATGATCCTTAAGACCATATATAATGAGGTACACACACTTACAATACATCAATTACATGAACATGAGATCCTCCTACCAAAGGTGCTTCTAAGGTTCAATTGAGTTAGTTGTGGAGCCACCGCCCATACAATCCCTTTCACACACACTCAAGGGATCATATAGACTACCTAAGATAAAATCATTCTCACTTAATACAATAGCATACATAAAACATGACATTCTCCCTTCCAAAGGTTATCAAAAGACTTACTCAAGTAAATCAACTAGAGAATGTCCATGATTGACCTCTTCAACACTACCTAAGTAATCCTTGAGACTACCTAATTTTGGATCATGTCTACTTAATCAATCAAGTTCCTTAACTATAATCACTATTAAGACTTATCTAAGTAAGAGATGAAGTGACAATTCCTATGCCCCCTTCATACCTTAACTAGACAACACTTAACTACTCTAGATAAGTACTTATTCATTTTACATTCTTTCTTATCTTAAGTAACTACCTTACTTAGTTCATTTAAGAGACATTCATCACATAAGGACATTAAATTAATGGTCTTGGAGAATACCAAGGGACTCTCACTAACATCTTCAAAGCCTATTGTGCAATGTTTAGATAGAGTCACATACCACCACCTAAACTTTATAGAACTTCACCAATACTAGTAGGTATCCCACATGATGAGAATAGGTAATAACCAACATAGACCATGGTAGCAAAGCATGGAATCCGGAGTTGCAACCTACTCCGACGGAGGGTGTTCTACTTGCCAATGGTAGAACTTGGACACATCCCATGTAGGCACATGGTTAAGGAATATGAAGGGCTTACTTTGTACTCTAGAATCATCCGTTAACTAGAGCTACTTCCCTTACCATACTCACTCGGTGCTAGCCTTTGTTCACATAGAGTAATTCACATTATGGTTCATACAAAGGGGTTCCATATCAAGTTCATAACCCAATTACATTTACCCTACCAAAGAGGCCCCCTAGGGCCTTAAAATGGTGACAAGAAGCTCATAATGACTTCCTAAGGATAGATATGATGTTGTTCCAGCCAATCAACCTTAAGTCCATCATTCATTACAACAAGGATACCATTACGGCTTTCGACTTCAATGTTCATAGCCTTACCACTAGGTTTAGAGTTCCACATAAATGACCTTCTTAGCATCATTCAAGGTCTCACATGTCATTCATACATTCAAT
The DNA here is from genome assembly GCA_016801875.1 of Solanum sitiens. Taxonomy (NCBI): domain Eukaryota; kingdom Viridiplantae; phylum Streptophyta; class Magnoliopsida; order Solanales; family Solanaceae; genus Solanum; species Solanum sitiens. Next base: position 996,248 of record JABWTJ010000049.1, on the reverse strand, counting down.
ACTAAGAGGCTTTAGCATCCTAAGTCAAGACATCTCATATTCACATTCATACATGCATCAAGAAGAGAGACTTAAATCTACCTAAACAAGACACATCATTACTTCACTTTATCACATATAGCATATCATATTCAAGAAGCACATATGGCACAACCTTCATCATCTTTAGGTCACCCTATACACTACTATAACATCATAAATATAGTCATCATAGGCTCCTATAGTCAAGTGGGAATAATCATGCATCAACTCTAAGACTACACAAATGAACACATAGTCATAGTCTAACATGATCACCTAAATTTTATCAATAGAAGAAACCACATACTTTAACATTACTTCACATGTAGGTAGATTTAATCATACTTCACATAATCAACTACACAAATCATCATAATACTTCAAGTAGTGCCGACAAGGCCATGATCATCATATTATATAAAGTAACGCCGACAAGTCCACATCATTCACATAGCACCACCACCATAATTGGGCCATACCAACCACACATAATTCAAGATCTAAATTACAATAGCTATACATAATATTAAGAGAGTTAGGGCAGCGTACCACCCATTTAATCTCACCACTTTAATCCAATGCTAAATCATTCAATTCGATGCCATAAGGCCCTTACTCATGGTCATGAACATCAATTCAATACAATAACCATAATACTCAATGAATCTAGGTTAATTCATTATATATTTATTAATATAATACAACCGATATATCAATTGAATAAAATTCTTACATCATTTAATAGCCCATAGAAAACAACACTAGAATCCATAAGCATTAAGTCAATATCAATTCAACAAGCTTAACATACAATTTATCTAAGATTATTCAATACTCAAATGATGAAATTGAAACAACCTATAAACCATACAACCATAATCTATACATAAATCAAAAGCCCATAGCAATCTACATATGAATTCATTAATATCAAAGCATGATCAATTCATCCATCTTTTAGTCAAATTTAGAGATTTGAGAAGATCAAGGGTTTATGTAGAATTTCATTGGAAATCATGAATTATACATCAATAACATCATATATTAAGATCTGAAAACGTTTCATGCAAGAACCCAAAACTTAGAGTAGAAATTGGACTTTTTCTTCTTTTTGAAATCCTTAAAAGTATTTTATCTAAGTGCTAGGGTTTAAACGAGAGTTTAATGACTTATATACTCTTAAAATATCCATTAACACCTAAAACAACCGTCCTCCTATTTTATAAGACTTGGGGTGAATTTCCCAAAACCCCCAAGCCTTAACAGAAAATTGCAGGCAGTTTACAGCACCATCGACGCCCTAGCATCGATGGTATGTGGGTGAGAGCACGCCCCGTCGATGGAGTCTCCTTGGTTGCTCCTGCAGCTCCTCCACCTGAAGACTTGCAGGATCTATCGACTCCCCAAGTCGAAGAGCCTTCGTTCCATCGACTGGACGTCGTTTAGGTCATCGTTTGGCACTGCATGCAAGCTGCCATGCAGCTTCAAGTCTTGAGTTGGGGTCCTCCTCTAGGGCCCTTGTGGGTCCTAGGTGGAGTCGTACCCGGATATTAAACCTCTAACACGTAAGTCTAGGTATTAGGAACATCTCCAAACAAGTTCAACATCAAACAAGCCACGCAACATGCTAAAACACATCCAAACTCACAAGGACGTCTAAAGGCTATCTTTCAAACGTCACCGGACTTTCTTGGACGTTTGACCTCCAAACTTCATGAAATATGACACACTGCTAGTATACACCATAATAACTCATTTAAGGACCTCATAACCTCATGTATCACACATAAACACATAAAACACATATGAGACACATAAGTGACTTAGTCGTTGAACGTCTTGGTCGTTGAACGTCTTGGTCGTCTCTTGACGTTTGACTTCTAATGCACCTAAACTCTTAGAAACTGCCTCTATACCACATTATAGAACAATTTAGGACCTTAGACCATTATGACAATAATGTTAGGCTCTAGCTTCACCCAAGTCATTTTCGAGATCTTACAACGGGTATCTGGGAGATTCTCTATAATTCAGTGAGAAGCCCTGGCAATAGGCATTGGTACTCATTATTTTGTTTCAACTGTAATATTTTGTCTCAAGAAGGTGCTCAAGTTTGTTTCTAGAAAGAGCATCATCGGCAACTTGTCTGTTAGGCAGAAGGCTAACTTTGGCATGCCTGCATATAAGTTAGCTTAACGAGCCAATACCAAGCTTATCTTTGTGACTTGTGGTACATACCTTTTCTGTTGTCATCAGTTTGAAGAACGATAAAGGCATATTTGAATAGAGGAATTAGAGTTAAAGTCCAAAAAATGAAAGAGAAAATCTCTTCATTAGTCTCCAAATGATGAATGTCTTATGTAAATCTGCTTTTGTAGAATTAGAGAGGGGAAATATCGAGATCACGATACACTACCCCAAGACTTTAATAAGCCAGAATCAACATACTCTTCCAAGACTTCTATAATAAAGAAACATAAAAAGGGAAATAGGTGTAAGTAAGATGTGAAAGAAAGCAACACAGACACCTTCGCTATAATTCATTGAAAATTCATGGCAGTTGGCATTAGTACTCATTATTTTGTTTCATCTGTAACATTTTTGCCTTAAAGATGATTCTTTCTGTTCAGTCACTGTACTGTGAGATTACTTTGTAAGTTGATATCTCTAAAATGTTTGATAGTAGAAGATTGTGTAGAGTGTAGCATGTGAGTGAAAATAAAAACCTAAGAAATAAATAGATATAAATTACAAATTCATATAGGCAATTTCACCTCGTTGAGAAGGTCTATCCATATATAATTTTTAAGTATTATTATGTTGTAATTGTAGCTTGGAAGAATTAATACCAACTCATTTTTGTTAATGTTGTTGTTCCAATACTGTATTTTGGACTTCCAATTCCCGCATTTTGCTTGAGCATAGAGCACATGAATTTCAATATTTAGAAGTAACCATACTTCCGAACTAGCTTATTGTGATTTTTGATATAGGTTTCATTGGATACATGTTAGCTATTAAATTAGAACTAACTAAATAGGATAGTCCTCCTCTTTTATATCAAATATAATGTTTAATACATTCTTCTCTCTCTAACTTATGCTTCTAAATTGTAATAGAAATATAGTAAGTCCTTAGTAATTGACAATGGTTGATATTTTCAGAACCAATTTGGTTGTTACAAGTGTGATGGTTAGAAATGGGCAATGAGAAGATGAACAGAGAAGAGCATATACATCTCTATATCCTTGATCACTTAAATGTTGATTGACACTGAACAACAAAGTTACACCACGATATTTGACTGGATTGTCTCACAATTTTGCTTTATATTCTGTACGAAATATTAAACTATTTAATAAGTTTCATAAGCAAAACGAATTCCCTAGTGTAATTAAAAATAGCACATTGATATTATTGTTCAATGATGCTTGGATGAATTGGTGCTCATCTAGAAATAGACTAGAATTCCTAAACTGTTCATGTTTCTGAACCACTTGGCGAGAAATATTGAACTACAAAACATTGTCGATAATACATGATAGTCCTATGAAAAGAATATAAAAGAAGTTCAAACTTATGAAAGGTGCAATGAAAATGTTGAGTACAAGATACTTCGCTAATGTTGAGCTTAAACCACAGTCTTTGAGGAAACAAAGAAGCTTACATTGATCTAGATTTCATTGGATCCAACTTTTATGTAGCGATTTTAATTAGAACTAAATAAAAAGTATAATCCTCGTCCTCTCTACAATGGAAAAGTTAGGTGCAACAACAGAAAGGGACATCGGCAATCACTTAAATTATACGTAATAGATTCCTCCTCTCTACTTGAGCTATTAATTAATAACGCAAGAGACCTAAATGTAGAAATAGAAGTGTTTTATTTTCTAATAGTTTAAGATTTTGGATTACATGGTATTTGAGTTTGAGGATAACTACTTTCAATCAACAAGAAGAGAAGAATTAGATTAATGCAAAATTTTCTAAAAAGTAAATACTAAACTAGATTATTTATTTATTGGAAGCATCATTTTCCACAAATTATCTCTGTTGATTTATTGCAAAAATCGCTTGCTTATATATGGATATAATCTAGATTGCTTATTTATTTTGCTATTGCTTAGTGTTTCTTGTTCTCTTTATTTATTCTTTTTTACTGTGATATTAAACCCTAAAAATTAAGTTTTAATTTATTATATTAACAATATTTAAGTAGTACAATTTAACGAATTGAAAAGTAATACATTTTCATATAAAATACTCATAATATTACCAGTCATATGAGTACTTGTCTACATTACATGTCATATTTCTCATTATGCTTGTGATAACGTTATAACACTATCTACCAAAATCTTAGCTATAGTATCCATATGAGAAGATTGATAAAAATGAGGCCTAGGGTACGTCCACAGAAGCCAAGATTTCTATATTTAAGCTTCTATATCTTTTTTTCCTTCCACTTGACTTCAAATGCATATATATATATATATATATATATATATATATATATATATATATATATATATATATAACATAACTAGAATATTAGAACAAATGTTCCAAATTCTATTCAAAATATCTTTAGGGATAAAAGATCTTGGAAGAGGAAAGGGGGAATAAAATATGAGGAATATAAAAATGGAGCCTTCTTCTTCCAAACTAGAATATACTCATCTATTTAAGATGAAACAAGAAGAATTGACTTCTCATTTATATCGGTCTTGGATCCAAAAACTTTATTTATATTCTCTCCCACATCACTGGATGGTAGTAATGATTAAATTTATATTTGTCTTGGTCCAAATGAGTATTGTTTGACATATATGTATGCATTTAAAGTCAAGAATGAGGAAAAAATAAATATGGAAGCTAAAATATAGAAATATTAGCTTCTGTAGAAGTGTCCTAAGCCTCATTTTTATCAATCTTCTCCTATGGATAATATAGCTAAGATTATTGTAGATAGTGTAATAAATCGTTATCACCGGACTAATGGGAAAGCTGACAAGTAATCATATGACTTGTTATATTTTCAGTATTTTATATGAAAATGTATTACTTATCCATTTGTTAAATTGTTGCGATACTTGAACATTATTATTATAATAAATTAAGACTTAATACATTAGCATATTTTCATGGAAGTAGGGAGATTTTAATATGGACTTCATTACATGTTTATCTTAAACTCATCGTCAGTTTGACACTATTTGTGCCATTGTGGACCAAATGAAGAAATCAACTCAGTTTCATCCCATTAGGACTTAATGGACCGAATGAAGAAATCAACTCACTTTCATCTCATTAACTCTTAATTCTCATTAGAGGATTATACAAAACTTTATATAAGAGATATGGTAAGGTTTCATAGAGTACCGTTGTCCATTATCGCCGATAGAGGTACTCAATTTACTTCTGAATATTGGATGTCATTACAAAAGGGTTCTGGTACTCGTGTTAAGCTCAACACTGTATTTCACCCTCAAATCATGGCCAAGCGGAGTGTACTAGAAAAACTTTGGATGATATGTTGAGAGCTTGTGTGATTGATTTCAAGGATAATTGGGATTATCACTATCCTTTGTTTGAGTTTATATATAATAATAGCTATTATTCAAGTATTTGTATGACTTTATTTGAGTCTCTTTATTGTAGGATGTTAAGATCTCTAATAGACTGGTTTGAAGTTGATGAATTTTCTTTGATCGATCTCAAGTTGGTACATGTGGCAACTAAGAAATTTCTACTTTTAAGATAAAGTCCAAAAATAGATCAAAGTCGACAAAAGTCTTATGCCAATGTTAGAAATAAAGATTTTGTATTTGATGTTGATGATTGACTTTACTTAAAAATGTAACCTATGAAGGGTGCCATGAGGTTTTGACAGAAGAGAAAGCTTAGTTTATGATATGTAGTTCCATTTTTTATTTTGAGGCACCTAGGCAAGGTTTCTTATGAACATTAATTGTCTAATTATTATCATTTATACATCTTGTATTCAATGCCTCCTTGTTGAAGAAGTTTGTTTGAGATCTGGAAATTATTGTTCTTGGGGAAGGAATGTATGGGCCTTAAGGAAAATCATTCTTATGAAGAAGTTCCTATTGAGATGTCACGACCCAAAAATAGACGTGGTGACACTCGTCTTGACCCACATAGACAAGTTAGCCTAAAACTCAACCATTACCAGAAAATGCTAAAATTTTATAATAACCTCAAAAATAACCCCAAAATCTTGTTGTCACGTGTACAAGCTTCTAAAAATTACAATTGATTCAAAAGAACACACAAGTCTTAAGTGACATTATTTCTAAAATAGAACAAGATCGTAATTAAGGAGAAAGAAGGTTCGCATAAATGACAAGCAACTACCTCACAAACCTCCACAAGAAGCCTCAGACAAGGAGAAGAGAAAGTATCACAAAGGTCCGGACTAGTAACCTACAAAAAATTTTAGAAGCAAGGTGTGAGTACCAAACCATACGGTACTCAGCAAGCAAACCTCTAAACACGAGTTAAGGGGATGAAATACGAGTACTCCTACCACCCCAACCAAACCTCCACAACTACAACCTCCATAAAAATCAGCCCAACCTAACAGCTCACAGTTTACATAACACATAGTTCAACAACAACACATAGAAAAATTACATATATATCTTCAATAATAACACTTTGACAAATTATATATCCTCAACGAAAACACTTTCACAAATTACATAAACTCAATAACAAGCTTAGTATTCTTCAATCACAAGTTCCACTGAAAGGCATTCACAAAATCAACAAAAACACAATATCAAGATCATTAATGATAAGTATGTGCAATGTCATGGAATGCAATGTCAAGTATAATGATGCATGGCTGACCTAGTGATACACACCCGTTGTCTCTCAGTCCAGGACCCATAGGGGATATATATATCCATGCATCCATCGCGGTGTGCGATATCACCCTCGATAATAGTAACCATTTCGGTGCGCGATACGTCAAGTGAAATATAGAATCCATCGCAGCGTGCAATACGTCCCTCGATATAGAGTATCAATCATGGAACGTGATACGTCCTTCGAAATAGTACATCCTCTTTAATTTCTAATTATTTCTCAATGCACATAACACTTGTCACAACCATGTCTAAGAATAATTCAAATGACATGTTCACACAAATAATGAGGAGATGATCATTTTACTAACAAGGCACAATTCACAATAATAAAATCATGATATAACATCAACCAATAAGCAATAAGCCTTCAAATTATACTCAAACATCACGCACCAACAATTTATTACAGTACCCTTTATCATCATTAAAATTACTCAACATGAACAATTCAACCCATCACCAAAATGAAACCACAAAGCATGAAATCCCCAATAGCCTCAAATTATACCTATAACTAACCATTTATATCACAACCCAATCAACACCAATACTTATTTGCCCAATAATTTGATTCATTCCTCAATTTTTAACTTGTTAAACCCACATCTTCTGAGATGCAAATTTAATACTACTTTACATACATATATCATATGACCTTCACTAATAAACAAGTGATATATTGAATTCTTACCTGATGGAGATAGGTCGTCCGTCTAGGTTTTGCCTCCCTCATCTTCTTCATTTAATTGTTTATGACAAACCTTTTAACCTATTTTACTATATGAGTCTAATAAAATAATGTATTAAAAGTAATAATTCCTACTAATCTATTTAATATTTCACACTTGATTTATTATTATTAAAAATAACCAAATTTCCTTCAAATAAAATAACTATACTTAAATGACTATTAAAGTTATAAAAAATGATCATTCGGATCCGGGTGTTTACATTATCCACCACTAAAAATCATGTTCGTCCCCAAAGACAAGAAAGAAGAAGAAAGAATAAATGGCGTTATCAAAAGTGTAACATCTCGTAACCTGAATTAATTAAGCATAAGCTAAGAAACCAAGAATAATCATTTTGGGAAATAAGTAGGGAAATCTGGAAATTTTCCAGCTTTCAAAAACTGAGTTTTGGTAATTTTGAAACGATCATAACATCCAGCTCAGAAGAAGTTTGGATGAGTTCTTTATATTGTTGAAAAGCCCATTGGAGATATCTTTTTAACGCCTCCGAGTTTGCACAAATTATCTCAACCCAAAGTAAGGAATTTTTATAAAAAGTATGAGCTATAGCATGTTTTGGGAGTAGTATTGACCACCGATGTGGGAATGATAGTTCAGATAACTCAAATCCCCATGTAAACCATGTAGCCATCATGGGTATTAACATGTCATATTTTTTAGATAATTACGTAAGTTTATCCAGTGGATCCACTTGGTTGAGGATGTTCTATGCGACAACAAAGTATAGGACAGTTCTGGCAGTGTGGACGAGACGTTCTATCATCACTTAGGCTCATTCTGGTTGTTATCGGTTAGACAAAACTCCCACATAACTATGTTACTTTCATATATAAGTAAAGTTGAGTTTATTATTATTTTATCTTTAATGAACTAAGAGTTTACACTATTTTTATCAGGAATATATATATATATATATATATATATATATATATATATATATATGTGTATATATATATATATATATATATATATTGCATATATTCTTATTGCCATATATTAAGTTGTCATCTTATTAGTTGAGAAGAGCCAAGGTAAGTTCATCCTTACTCCATTTCATGATTTATATTTGTGTTTAGCACTCCAATTCGCATACTCATACATTCAGTGTACTGATGTCAGTTGACCTGCATTGTTTTATGACCAGGATCAGCACACAACGCTTCATTGATCTAGATTGAGCTCCAGAGTCTGTGGTGAGCCTCCTTGCATTTCGGATAACATCCTTTTTTTCCTTTACTAGTTTAGTTTTTAAGATGTTGTGGGGTCTGTCCCAACATCCATCTCAGGAAGTTTAGAGTCTTCGTAGACAGTTAATAGTTCAATTTGGAGTCTATTTACTTTTTGAGACTTAAGTGCCATTTTGTCCAAAATATTATATGAAGTATTTCTTTTAAATATAATTTATTTCTTGATTAAGTTGAGTTTAGTCTTTCGCTGAGTTATGTAAGCCAGTACAAGGGTTCGCTTGGGGGCCATCAATGATTTTCGAGTGCCAGCCACGTCCAGGGTGTAGGCTTTGGGCGTAAAAAACATTGTATCAGAGCACAAAGTTCAAGAGTCCTAGGGAGTCTATGAAACCGTCTCTGTAGAGTCTTAGTAATTGGTGTGAAGAACACCACATATATGATTAAGAGGCTACAACATTTATGAATGTTTCACTTCTTTCAGATTCGTTTCATGAGTTAGATTTTATCTCTAAAAGTCTCTCTCTAATTTGTGCTTACGCGTATTTTAATATTCATCATGCCTTTACAAAGAGCAGTCACAGGTCGACCAGCCCATAAAATGTTGAGGAACAAGAGGTCCCAAATGCAGCGGATGTGCAACCCCAAGGAGAGGTTACAAATGCCGAATTTCGAGAAGCTATCATGATGTTAAGTCAACTAGTAACCTACCAAGTCGAGCAACATATACAAGCTTGACATGATGTGGCTCACACCTCGAGGGTTCATTAGTTTCTGAGAATGAATCCTCCTAGTTTCACCGAATCAAGCACTACTCAGGATCCGATGTACATTGTGGAAGAGTTGATGAAAGTGTTTGAGGTAATGCATGTGGTTGATGTTGAGAGGGTTAAATTGGTTGCATACCAACTGAAGAGTGTTGCTAGAACTTAGTTCCACCAATGGAAGGAAGGCAGAGCTGAGGATGCACCATATCCAAGTTGGGATTACTTAGAAGAAGCCTTCTTGGGAGGTTCTTTCCTCGAGAATTGAAGGAAGCGAAGGTACATGAGTTCCTCAGTTTGAAAGAGGACTCCATGAGTGTTGAGTATTGGTTGAAGTTCACACAAATGTCGCACTATGCTCCGTAAATGGTGGAGGATATATGGAGAAGAATGAGATTGTTTGGTGCAGGTTTGGGTGTTGCTTCAAGCAAAAAAAGCAGGGTTGCAATATTGACTGGTGACATAGACATATCATGGCTTGTGGTCTATGTGAAACAAGTTGAAGAGGATAAGCTCAGGGATAGAGGAATATCAAAACAAGAAAGCGAAGATTGAGAATGAGTCTAGTAACCAGAAGGGTGGTTCAAGTCGACCACAATTTCAGAAATCCGAAGCACATGCACCATCATCTACTAGTTCACCTGCGCCCTGAAACCTAGGTGAGTATAGTGGCAAGAATATGCAGCACTTCAAAGTGAGATAAACTCAATCTCTAGGTCATTTGGAATAAGGAGGAAGTAGGTTTCCTACATGTACTAAGTGTGGTAGAAACCACCCAGGAGATTGTTTTAATGGCCAGATAGGTTGTTTCAAGTGTTGTCAAGAGGGTCACTTCATGAGGGAGTTCCCTAATAATAAGCAAGGTGGTTGAAATCCAGGCAATAGGTCTCAATCTTCATGAGTTGATCCACCAGACAGGGCTGCACGAAGAAGAACCACTTCTGGTACTGGCGGGAGCGGGTGGGGGGCAAACCGTCTTTATCAATCACTAGCCGCCAAGGGCAAGAGAACTCTCCAGATTTTGTTACGGGTATGATCAAAGTATTTACTTTTGATGTTTATGCCGTGTTACACCGAGGAGCAAGTTTATCCATTGTAACTTCTTATGTTGCAAGTAAGTTTGAAATTCTTCCTAAAAAGCTTTGTGAACCCTACTTTGTTTCTACACTTACTATAGAGTCTATTCTAGTGGAAAAAGTCTATCATGATTGTCATGTTTCCATCAATCATAAGAGCACTATGTCTGATCTAGTAGAGTTAGACATGGTATATTTTTATGTCATTCTAGGTATGGATTGGCTCCATGCCTGTTATGCATCAATAGATTGACGAACTTGAATTATCAAGATTCAAATTCCAAATGAGACAGTCATAGAGTGGGCTAGTAGTTCAGCAGTGTCTAAGGGTCGTTTAATTTTGTACCTTAAGGTGAGGAAGTTAATCTCAAAGGGTTGTATCTATCACTTAATCTGAGCTAATCACTCAAGTGTTAGGTACCTTCACTTCAGTCAGTTCCTATAGTCAGTGAGTTTCCAGAAGTCTTTCATGATTGTAATATTATGGAAAATGTACTCGTCTAGTGAAGAGCCTATTAGTTTTAAAGAATACGTATTGAGGTACATAGGCATCCCAATGCCCAATATTGAGTAATTTGGGCATGTTAGGGAATATTGGCTTAAGGGTGTTAGCCAATTTCTATGTATACACAAGTAAATGAAAATATATTTGAATGTTCAAATGCTCCAATCCAAGCTTGTTTAGGAATTGTACCTACAATGAAGACCCTAATCTAAAATAATCTCTGCAATTCTCTGCCTCATCGCTTACTCACATTAGTACTAGGCATCCAAGTGTGAAGCCTAGGTACCATAACACATGACCATTTAAAATGACCATGTAGATTAAGCAGTGACCAAGGACATAGTGAGGATCCTTCGACAATAATTGAACTTTCCAGAATTCCAAGGTTAGGAGAATACACGCAACACATGTGCAAGCACATGTTCTACCAACGGCCGAGAGACAAGCCCCAACCAAATCGGTTTGGGAGGTTAGGGAGCAGGCGTGTCCAGCCACGTGGGGCAGAGCCTCCTAACTAATTTTAGGACCTAAATAACATCCCTAACTAACTAACTAACCTAGTACCAACTAAAATTAACTAACTAGGGTGCCCGAAATCCTAAGACCTAATCGAGTGTCACCAAACCATGTAACTAACTAAGAGACAACCTAGTACCTAACCTAGGATGGTCCAAAGGGTTGGTTATGGTCCTAACAACTTAGGGGTACTTTAGTAATTACCCTATGTTACTTAATTAATTAATTTAGCAACTTAATTAATTAATTTAAATGGACAAACCCGAAACCACTAAGTAATTTCCAGATTTCGGTTAAGTTAAGTAAGAGAAAACCTAGTACCTAACCTAGGATGGTCCAAAGGGTTGGTTATAGTCCTAACAACTTAGGGGTACTTTAGTAATTACCCTAGGTTACTTAATTAATTAATTTAACAACTTAATTAATTAATTTAAAAAGACAAAACCAAAAACACTATGTAAGTTCCAGATTTCGGTTAAGTCAAGTAAGAGACAACCTAGTGCCTAACCTAGGATGGTCCAAAGGGTTGGTTATTGTCCTAACAACGTAGGGGTACATTAGTAATTACCCTAGGTTGCCTAATTAATTAAATTAGAATCTTAATTAATTAATTTAAATACTCAAAACCGAAATCCTTAAGCAATTTCCAGATTTAGGTTAAGTTAAGCGTTCTTCTATTTCAAGTCAATTTAGGAGGGACGTTTTGGGAATGAGCTAATTGGTTATGGTCCAAACGACTTAGTGGTACTTTAGTAATTACCCTAGGTACCCTAATTTAATTAGCAACTTAATTAATTAATTTAAACCTAGTCAAACCCGAAGACCCTAAGTCAAATGTTCTCCTAGTTGTAGTCAATTTAGGAGGGGCATTTTAAGTAATTTTAGTGGAAGGTCTTTAGGGTATTATATGGGACGTCTATATATAGATATTAACTCAGTTTTAGACCAAAATTACACGTCCCATATTAGAATCAAACGAAATTCTCTTAATCTCTCAAGAACGCTCTCTTTTCCAAACTCCATTGAAAAACTAGAAAAGCTTACGGAAAAAGACCAAGGTTTCGAAGTTTCCAACCAAGATTTTCGTTGATTCTTCATCTTCAAGGTATGGGTTTTCACTCTTGGGATTCGTTTCCCCAAGAGGTCCTTTCAACTAAGTTTTCAAGAACTTCAAATAGTAGGATTTTTACTCAACAAAACGGATTTTCTTCCTAACCCTAGAATTATGATTTTTAATGAAAAGTAAACATTTTTCTATATCTAATTTCGCATGAATTGTTAAATAATTGATTGATAATGTTTGAAGAACGTGTGATAAATGATCTTTCTCTATGTGATGGTTTTGAATGGGTTTTTTAAAGTGTTTGATAACATGAAAACGTTAGGGTTAGAATTTAAGATTTGAATAAACCCTTTTATGACTGGTTTACCTTCTCCTATGCTATACATTCATCTTGTACATGATTTTATGAGTTTTTCTTGATTATGTCATTGAGTATTTCACTATAAATGATTATGAATATTGCATGATGAATAAGATTCTTGGAAGCAAGAGGTAAGTCTTCTAAAGGTGATTACTCTTGGGTGTTTATGCTAGCCTATAAGTCATGATGTTATGTTATGAAAGTATGTATGATGTTGCTATGTGAATATGCTGGACTATGAACATGTAAATCGTGAGATTATGATAAGAATATGAATATGCAAGTTATAATACTCTCTTGTATGCTTTACACAAGATGATTATGCCATGTAAATCTCACGTATGAAGGGTTACGATGAAAGGAAAATTCTCATCTAATCTAAAGGAGTTCATGATAATGTTATACAAGGAGATAATCTCCTATGACCTATGATAAGTTTTTTTATAAAAGACAAATTAAAGGTTATTTCAATAAAAGGGACTTAAGCGAAGCACCGATGAACTAGATATGGGAAGTGTCCCTTCCCCAGCGGGAAGGTAGGTTCACAAATATTCTCATGAGATTGAGGCTTCCATGTAATGTGGAACTATGGGTCTCTAATAAATCTCCTAGTTCTTGAACTATGTTTCCACCATAGGATACTAGCTAGTGGATCCACCTAGAAAGCTACGTCATATTCGGTTCTACTTTGGCCGGTAGGTCCACCTTTTTTCAGTGTGGGGAAGACACCGGATTCCATGTTTAGCTCACATGATCTATGTCGGTTAATGAGTATGTTCCCTCATGTAAAACGAAAGAAAGTAAACGAACGTTGACTAGGGTGACTTGAGGAGTTGGCTTAGTATAGGTAGTGGTATGGGAGGCTACCTAGACATTGCACAAGTGGACTCTAAGGAAAGTCCTAGGAGATTGTTCATAAGTAATATGATGATACGAAAGATATATGTTTATGATATATGATGTCACTTTTATATGAATGTTGGCTATTGTGATTGAATATGTTATTATGCTATATTGTTATGTGAATGATAACTAACTGTGTTAAAGTTATATGATCAAGTTTTACTTATGGTCTTCTATCTTATCTACACGATTATGTGGGGTTATTGGGCTTCACATGACCATTTCACTTGTAGGTTGGATATGGGATCATTGGTAAGTGTTTTGTATATTATGTTTATATGATCTTTTGAATATGAAATGTTAACATGATGCCATGAGAAGATGTCTTTGATTATGATCATGCTTTAAGTGATGAAATATTTGTCTTATATATGCTATATGGTATGTTTATTGAAGATTTTCATATGACTTGGCATATTTTTAGAATGAGATAATAAATAATATTTTTCATGCATGTCCCGATGTGTTATGTGTTATGTGTTATGTGCATATACTCATACTTAGTACTTGTGGCGTACTAACCCCATTACTCTATTTTACTACAAATGTAGGTTCCAGCCATTGAAGTTAAAGAGGTCAATTTGAAGAAGCTTGGAACCCTTTCACCAAGTCTTGGTACGTCCTTATGTTCGGGATGCTATCCTTTCAATTTTCCAGCATTATGAAGACTTAGTATTTTTTAGGTTTCCATTATGTTCTTTCGATTCTTTCTATTAAGGCCTATATGACATATTGACTATTATTGGCTTTTCACTCTTTAGATGATTTTATTTATGTGAGACAAGTTTTAGAATGTCGTACGGTCTAAGTATACTTCATTATTATAAAAGTTTTAAATTTCCGCAAAATTTGACTGTATAATTGTGATGAAAGCTAAGAAGAGGCTTGTCTGCGACCTTTGAGCGGTTAACGACGCCGGTCTCATCCGGGGTCTAGATTCCGGGTGTGACAAAATTGGTATCAGAGCCAGGCAAAGACAAAACTTGGTAATCAGAGCATGAGGTTAAATATTGGAATCTTAAACTTTGTATAAGAACATGAGGTTAAATGTCCTTAGGATCAATGTCTCAGTAAACCACATTACCTAGTGTCTTGTTCATGGTTGTGAAGCGCGCCACAATCGTGGACGAGAGGCTATGTGATGATTAGGAAACTTCTCTTTTCTTGATACTCTTATGTCGTGCCTCTAGAGCTTTGACACTATGTATCTTTTAGCATCTAATCCCAAAGAGCTTGAAGAAGAAGGTCGTACAACCATGCTTCATGACAATATGGATCTTTCTAGTTTGATGGTTCATGATCAACAGGTTGAGGAAAGTCGCCTAAGGAAAAGTAATAGAGAAGCTAAGTAGGCAAAGTCTTTTGAGAGTGGTTCTCCTAAAAGTAGACTTGATATTCAAGACAAACCTAAGTTTAAGAAGAGTTTTTCCAACCAAGTTCCTTCAAATTTCTCCAAGGATAGTAATGATAGAGGTTCTAATCCCGAACCTCAAGAGGGGAGAAATGTTGATCCACCAAGAGAAAGACCAACTTGTGGTAAGTGTGGTATGAATCATGGGGGAGAATGTCTTCTTGGAACTAATAGTTTCTATGGTTGTGGCAAAGGTGGCCATATGGTGAAAGATTTTCCTAATGTTAGAGGCCAAGGTAAGGGTAATAGTCAAGCTCAACCAAGCGTTCCTAATCCAGAAGCTCCAAAAAGGAACCTTTTCTATGCACTCAAGGCTACGGGTGAACAAGAAAGCTCTTCCGACGTTGGGACGGGTATGTTATAAGTTTTCTCTTTTGATGTTTAGGCTAATCAAACTTTAAAAGTTGGCTTGCTTAAAATGATGCAATTACTATAGGATATACAAGAAGTTAATTGACTTGGCTAGTAATAATAATCAAAGAATGGGCCTAGCCAATAGAGATTGGCTTATAAAGACTGCATGCTCAATTTAACAAAAAGAAAAAAAAGAAATTAACTTGTTTACCAAGTAGGTGCATGTTTTGGTAAAACATAGTACAAACTAGAGTTTTAAGAAGATGATTTCATACTCTATTCTTGCACTTATGTGAAACTTGTATGCATATGTTTTCTTGAGATTTTGCTGTTTTGTTTTTATCTTGAGAAGATTGATAGCATGATAGTTCTTTGATGCATTTTTGAGTTTATGATAAAGTTAAGAAGGAAATTCCTCACTATGTGTTATGAATATGTAGATCTTATATGTTTGTGCATCATGATTTGAGTGCTAAGTGTAATGATATGTTATGTGTTGTTTGTTCTTATCGAGTCTTTTCCTACCCAACAAAAGATTTTAGTGTCATTCGGGGATGAATGTTCATAAGGGGGGGGGATAATGTAATATTTCGGAAAATGTACTCGTCTAGTGAAGAGCCTATTAGGTTTAAGAATAGGTATTGAGGTACACAGGCATCCCAATGCCCAATATTGAATAATATTGGCTTAAGATGTGTTAGCCAATTTCTATGTATACACAAGTAAATGAAAATATATTTTGATGTTCAAATGCTCCAATCCAAGCTTGTTTAGGAATTGTACCTACAATGAAGATCTAAGCTAAAATAATCTCTACAATTTTTATCCTCATCGCTTACTCACATTAGTACTAGGCATCCAAGTGTCATGCCTAGGTACCATAGAACATGACTATTTAAAATGACCATGTAGATTAAGCAGTGCACAAGGACATAGTGAGGATCCTTGGACAATAAGTGAACTTTCTAGAAGTGCAAGGTTAGGAGAATACACGCACCACATGTGCAAGCACATGTGGGACGAGAGACAAGCCCCAACCGAATCGGTTAGGGCGGTTAGGGGGCAGGCGTGTCCAACCACGTGGCAAAGAGACTCCTAACTGATTTTAGGACCTAACTAACATCCCTAACTAACTAACTAACCTAGTACCAACTTAAATTAACTAACTAGGGTTCCCAAAATCCTAAGACTTAATCGGGTGTCACCAAACCGTGTAACTAACTAAGAGACAACCTAGTACCTAACCTAGGATGGTCCAAAGGGTTGGTTATGGTCCTAACAAATTAGGGGTACTTTAGTAATTACCCTATGTTACTTACTTAATTAATTTATCAACTTAATTAATTAATTTAAATGGAAAAAACCGAAACCACTTAGCAATTTCCAAATTTTGGTTAAGTCAAGCAAGAGACAACCTTGTACCTAACCTAAGATGGTCCAAACGGTTGGTATGGTCCTAACAACTTAGGGATAATTTATTTATTACACTAGGATACTTAATTAATTAATTAGAAACTTAATTAATTAATTTAAATGGACAAAACCGAAACCACTAAGTAAGTTCCAGATTTCTGTTAAGTCAAGTAAGAGACAACCTAATGCCTAACCTAGGATGGTCCAAAGGGTTGGTTATGGTCCTAACAACTTAGGGGTACTTTACTAATTACCCTATCTTACCTAATTAATTAATTTAACAACTTAATTAATTAATTTAAATAGTCAAAACCGAAACCCTTAAGCAATTTCAAGATTTCGATTAAGTCAAGCTTTCTTCTATGCTAGTCAATTTAGGAGTGGCGTTTTGGAAATTAACTAATTGGTTATGGTACAAATGACTTAGGGGTACTTTAGTAATTATCCTAGGTCCCCTAATTAATTCAATTAGCAACTTAATTAATTAATTTAAATCCTAGTCAAACCCAAGACCCTAAGTCAAATGTTCTCGTAGTTGTAGTCAATTTAGGAGGGCTGTTTTAAGTAATTTAAGTGGAAGGTCTTTAGGGTATTATATGCGAAGTATATATATAGATATTAAGTCAGTTTTAGACCACAATTAGACGTCCCAAATTAGAATCAAACGAAATTCTCTTAATCTCTCAAGAACGCTCTCTTTTCCAAACTTCATTGAAGAACTAGAAAAGCTTACGGAAGAAGACCAAGGTTTCGAAGTTTCCAACCAAGATTTTCGTGGATTCTTCATCTTTAAGGTATGGGTTTTCACTCTTGGGATTTCTTTCCTCAAGAGGTCCATTCAACTAAGTTTCCAAGAACATCAAATACTAGGGTTTTTACTCAACAAAACGGATTTTCTTCCTAACCCTAGAATTATGATTTTTAATGAAAAGTAAACATTTTTCTTTATCTAATTTCGCATGAATTGTTGAATAATTGATTGATAATGTTTGAATAACGTGTGATATATGATCTTTCTAAAAGTGATGGTTTCGAATGGGTTGTTTATAGTGTTTGATAACATGAAAACGTTAGGGTTAGAATTTAAGATTTGAATGAACCCTTTTATGACCCATTTACCTTCTCCTATGCTATGCATTGCTCTTGTACATGATTTTATGAGTTTTTCTTTATTATGTCAGTGAGTATTTCACTATATATGATTATGAATATTGCATGATGAATAAAATTCATGGAAGCAAGAGGTAAGTCTTCTAAACGTGATTACTCTTGGGTGTTTATGCTAGCCTATAAGTCATGATGTTATATTATGAAAGTATGTATGATGTTGCTATGTGAATATGCTGGACTATGAACATGTAAATCATGAGATGATGATAAGAATATGAATATGCAAGTTATGATACTCTCTTGTATGCTTTACACAAGATGATTATGCCATGTAAATCTCACGTATGAAGGGTTACGATGAAAGGACAATTCTCATCTAATATAAAAGAGTTCATGATCATGTTATACCAGCAGATAATCTCCTATGACCTGTGATAAGTTTTTTTATAAAAGACAAATTAAAGGTTATTTCAAGAAAAGGGACTTAAGGTAAGCACCGATGAACTAGATATGGAAAGTGTCCCTTCCCCAGCGGGAAGGTAGGTTCACAAAGATTCTCATGAGATTGAGGCTTTCATGTAATGTGGAATTATGGATCTCTAATACATCTCCTAGTTCTTGAACTATGTTACCACCATAGGATACTAGCTAGTGGATCCACCTAGAAAGCTACGTCATGTTCGGTTCTACTTTGGACGGTAGGACCACCTTTTTCGGTGTGGGGAAGACATTGGATTCCATGTTTAGCTCACATAGTCTATGTCAGTTAATGAGTATGTTCCCTCATGTAAAACGAAAGACAAGTAAACGAACGTTGACTAGGGTGACTTGAGGAGTTGGCTTAGTATAAGTAGTGGTATGGGACACAATCTAGACATTGCACAAGTTGACTCTAAGGGAAGTCCTAGGAGATTGTTCATAAGTAATAAGATGATATGAAATATATATGTTTATGATATATGATGTCACTTTTATATGATTGTTGGCTATTGTGATTGAATATGTTGTTTAGCTAGATTGTTATGTGAATGATAACTAACTATGTTAAAGTTATATGAAGAAAGTTTTACTTATGGTCTTCTATCTTATCTACTCGGTATGTGGGGTTATGGGACTTCACATGACCATTGCACTTGTAGGTTGGATATGGGATCATTGGTAAGTGTTTTGTATGTTATGTTTATATGATCTATTGAATATGAAATGTTAACATGATGCCATGAGAAGATTTCATTGATTATGATCATGCTTTAAGTGATGAACTCTTTGGCTTATATATGTTATATGTTATGTGCATTGAAGATTTTCATATGACTTGGCATGTTTTTAGAATGAGATAATAAATGATACTTTTTCATGCATGTCCCTATGTTTTATGTGTTATGTGCATTTACCCATACTTAGTACATGTGGCGTACTAACCCCATTACTTTATTTTACTACAAATGTAGGTTCCGTCCATTGAAGTTAAAGAGGTCGATATGAAGAAGCTTGGAACCCTTTCACCAAGTCGTGGTAGGTCCTTATGTTCGGGACGTTATCCTTTCAATTTTCCAGCATTATGCAGACTTAGTAGTTTTAAGGTTTCCATTATGCTCTTTAGATTCTTTGTATTAAGGCCTATATGGCATATTGACTATTATTGGCTTTGCACTCTTTAGATGGTTTTATATATGTGAGACATGTTTTAGAATGTCGTACGGTCTCAGTATACTTCATTAGTATAAACGTGTTAAATTTCTGCAAAATTTGATCGTATGATTTTGATGAAAGCTATGAAGAGGCTTGTCTACGACCTCTGAGAGGTTAACGACGCCGGTATCATCCGGGGTCTAGATTGCGGGTGTGACAATGATGATCTACCTAGGATCCCTCCTAAAAGAGAGATAGACTTCCGCATAGAAATCATCCCAGATATTCTTCCTATATCTATTCCGCCATACTAAATGGCACCAACATAGTCAAAATATCTAAAAGAGCAATTGAAAGATTTGTTAGATAAAGCTTCATTTGACCAAGTGTCTCACCTTGGGGAGCTTCGTTTTTGTTTTTTAAGAAGAAGGATGGGTCCCTTAGGATGTGTATAGACTATCGTAAGTATAGTAAGGTTACCATCAAGATTAAATATACTCTTCCAAGGATAGATAAATTCTTTGATAAAAATTATGGTGCTTCTTTCTTTTCCAAGATTGACCTCAATTCAGGCTATCATTAGTTGAAAGTAAGGGAATGTGATATTCCAAAGACAATTTTTAGAAAAATGTATGTGGTTTATGATTTTTGGTTATGTCCTTTGGTTTGACAAATGCACCTACAGCATTCATGGATCTTATGAACATAGTCTTCAAACCTTATTAGATGTGTTTGTCATCATCTTCGTTGATGACATACTGATTTATTCAAGGAGCGAAGAAGATCATGCTAGTCATCTTAGGATTGTTCTTCAGACTTTGAGAGATAAAGAGTTATATGTCAATTTCTCCAAGTGTGAGTTTTTGCTTAAGCTTGTGACATTCTTAGTCCACATTGTTTCTGGTGAAGGGATTAGAGTTGACACTTAGAAGATTGAAGTAGTTCAGAGTTGGCGTAGACCCACATCTCCAACAGATATAAGGAGTTTCTTCGGCTTGGATGACTATTATAGGAGATTTGTTGAAGAATTCTCATCTATATCTTCTCTTTTGACTAAGCTAACTCAGAAGACGGTCAAGTTTCAATGGTCTGAAGCTTGTGAGAAAAGCTTTCGGGAGTTGAAATAGTGATTGACTACTGCTCCGGTTTTGACCTTACTAGAGGGTACTCAAGGCTTTATAGTGTATTGTGATTAATCAAGAGTTGACTTGGGTTATGTGTTGATGCAAAATGTCAAGGTTATAGCCTATGCTTATAGACAGTTGAAGATTCATTAGAATAATTATCCAACTCATGACTTAGAATTGGTTGCAATGGTGTTTGTTTTGAAGATATGACATCACTACTTTTATAGTGTTCATGTTGACATATTCAGTGATCATAAGAGCCTCCGATATGGTTCACCTAGAAAGAACTCAACCTCAGATAGAGAAGGTGGTTGGAATTTGTGAAGAATTATGATATGAGTATTCTTTACCACCCAGGTAAGGCTAATGTGGTTGCTAATGCCTTAAGCAGAATGTCCATGGGAAGTACTTCCCATGTCGAAGAAGGGAAGAGAGAGTTATCTTAATATGTGCAGAGACTTTCATGTATGGGAGTCTGACTTATGGATTCCACATAAGGAGTCATAGTGGTGACCAATGGGGTTGAATCATCATCACTGTTAGAGGTGAAAGAGAAGCAAGACCAAGACCCTATTTTGCTTGATTTGAAAGCAAGTATCTATAAGTAAAGAGTATTGGTTTTTGAATAAGGGAGAGATGGTGTGCTGAAGTACCAAGGCAGATTATGTGTACCTAAAGTGGATGGACTCCAAGAGAGGGTCTTGGAAAAGGCTCATAGCTCTAGATATTCCATTCATCCGGGTTCCACCAAGATGTACCATGATTTGAGAGAGGTATATTGGTGGGAAGGTATGAAGAAGGATATTGCTGAGTTTGTTGCCAAGTGTTCAAATTGTCAGCAAGTGAAAGTGGAGCACCAAAGGCTTGGAGGCAACTCAGAATATAGAACTTCAAGAATTGAAGTGGGAGATGATTAATATGGACTTCATCACAGGCTTTCCAAGATCTCGAAGGGAACATGATTCTATTTTGGTGATTCTCGACAGAATGACAAAGTCAACCAATTTCTTGTTGGTAAAGACTACCTATTCGTTCGAGGATTATGCTAAGATTTGCCTTTAAGAGATTGTGAGACTTCATGGAGTTCCGGTCTCCATTATCTCATATAGAGGTGCACAATTTAATCCTCAGTTTTGTATATCTTTCTAGAAAGGTTTGGGTTCAAAGTGAACTTAAGCACTGCTTTTCATCTTCAGATAGATTGACAAGAAGAGTGTACTATCCAAACCTTAGATGACATGTTGAGAGCTTGTGTGATCGACGTCAAAGGGAATTGGGATGATCACATACTTCTCATTGAGTTAGTTTACAACAACAATTACCATTCGAGCATCAAAATGTCTCCTTATGAAGATCTTTATAAGATAAGATGCAGATCTCTTATTGGGTGATTCAAAGTTTGTGAAGTAGGTTTAATAGGACCAGATCTAGTTCACCAAGCTATGGAGAAGTTGAAAGTGATTTAAGATATATTGAAGACGACACAAAGTCGCCAAAAGTCCTACACAGATGTTAGGAGAAGGCCATTAGTGTTTGGGGTGGATGATTGGGTGTATCTTAAGGTTTCACGCTTGAAAGGTGTTATGAGGTTTTGTAAGACGGGGAATCTTATTCCCAAATTTATTGGACCTTATAGAATCTCCAAAAGAGTGGGAAATATGGCTTATGAGTTGGACCTACCCCAAGAGTTAGCAGCGGTTCATCCGGTATTCCATGTTCATATGTTGACGAAGTTCTTGGTTGATCCTTCATTGATAGTACCAACAGAGAACTTTAGGATTAAGAATAACCTGTCCTATAAAGAAATTCCAGTTCAGATTTTGTATTGTCAAGTTCGCAAGTTGAGAACAAAGTAAGTTGGTTCAGTCAAGGTCCTTTGGAGGAACCAATTCGTTGATGAAGTGACTTGGGAAGCTGAGGAGGATATGAATAAAGGATATCCACATATCTTTGAATCTGGAGATAATGCAGATCAAGTTACTAAATCCTCTTCGTATCACTTTAGAAGGCTATGTATAAGCATGTTATTACTTGCTTTTGTTTGTTGAGTGCTGAAATGATGTTACTACCCTTAGCTTAGTGAAAATATTCTCATTTGAGGACAAATCTTACCAAGGGGGAGATATTGTAACATCTCATAACTTTAATTAACTAACAATAAGTTAAGAAACCAAGAAAAATCATTTTTAGAATTAAGTAGGGAAATATGGAAATTTTTGAGCTTTCAAAAGTGAGTTTATGTTATTTTCAAATGGCCATAACTTCCAGCTCAGGATAAGTTTGGATGAGTTCTTTATATGGTTTGGAAATCCCTTGGGGATATCTTTTAACAGCTGAGTTTGCACAAATCCGATGTCATATGAGGGAGATATGCCTTTCGGAAGTTGGGCTGTTGGAATAAGGAAAGTCGAATCCGGATTTTAGTAAGGGCAAAGTTGTCTTTTCACCCTAGTATTGCCTAATTCGTTTTAAGGGTTATTTAGGGGTAAATACCAAGTCCAAAATCAGTTTTACAAAAATTAAGAACGCTTAGGACTTGGGAGAAAAGAGATAACAAGAGGAGGATCAAGAATTTTCCAAAGAACACAAAGATCGTTGCGTAGATTTCGTCGGGTGTGATCCCTATCGAAGTATGTGAGATCATACGGTATTGTGTCCTTTCACCCACACCTAATTTGTTTCAATTTAGCAAGTTAGACTATATGGAATGTTGAATATGGGAGTTCTTGATGAAAAAATTGCTAAATTCTTGTTGGTTGAATTGTAGTTGATCTAGTAGATTTAATGCATGTTTCCAGACATTTTTTGGGTCTAATGATTGGGTAATAAATTATTTAGTTATACTAAGTTTTCCAGGTGGGATCCATAGAAGTTTAGCAGGTTTAAAGATAAAAAACGGAGGAGAAAAGTCGAAAATCCCGTCTGATAACCCCTGAGGCGCCGCCCCAGCCAGAGCCCATCGGAAAGGCTCTATGTTATAGGCCCTGGCGCACCGCACATCTCAGAGAGCCTCAGAACATAGTCTGTTCGTCAGGATGTGGCGTTCCACGCAACTCAGAGCGCCAAGACCCCGTTCTTTCCCTATCTTTTTGTAATAGTTCCTAAGTGATGTACCTATCATTCCTAGTTGATTCCAACACTCTAGAGCACATATAAACATAATGAAATCATCCATAAACATGAGATCATGATCCTTTAATCAATAATCCAATTCAAGGGAAGTTAAGTTCAAAGTCAAAGAAGTTAAAAATTAAGTTTAAAATTAAAGAAGCAAATCAAAGTGAGTTCTTAATGTTTTCAAAGAGTCTTTAAAAATCATTTTAACTTTGATTTAAGGCTCAAGTTACAAGTCGAGCAAAGGGAAAAGAGTTGAGTTAAATTCTCAAAAGGTATAAGGGAACTAAGTATATCCCTAAGAGTTAAAGTTTCAAGTTAAGTAAAGTGCAAGAGTGAGTTCATTTCTCTAAAGTTATAAGGGGGACTAAGTATTTCCTAAAGGTTGATAAATGTTTCACATTTAAGTTTAAAGGAAATGAAGAATTTCCAAAAGAGTTTGAACTAATGTAGGGAACATTGATTCCAAAAGGAGCTTTTACATGTAAAGGGTTTTGTAAATTATCTCAACCCAAAAGAAGGAATGATCAAAAGTATTAGCTAAAGCATGTTTTGGGAGTAGTATTGAGCACCAATGTGAGAATGAGTCTTCAGATAGCTCAAGTCCCCATGTAAACCATGTAGACATCATGGGTATTAACATGTCATTCTTTTTAGATGATCACGTAAATTTAGCCAGTGGATCCACTAGGTTGAGCATGTTATATGCGACAACAAAGTATAGTACAGTTTTGGCAGCGTGGAAGAGATGTTGTATCATCACTCAGGCTCATAGAGGTGGTTGTAGGTTATAGAAACTCCCACGGAACTATATTTCTTTCATATATAAGTAAAGTTGAGGTTTTTATTATTTCATCATCAATGAACTAATAGTTTACACTATTTTTATATGTTTTATATATATATTTCATATTTTCTTATTGCCATATATTGAGTTGTCATCTTATCGGTTGATTAGGTAAGTTCATCCTTACTCCATTTATAGCTTTATAGTTGTGTTTAGAACTCCAACTATCATACTCATACATTCAATGTACTGATGTCAGTTGGCCTGCATCATTTTATGATGCAGACGCATGTAACCAAGATCAGCACGCACTGCTTTGTTGATCCAAATTGACCTCCAGAGTCAGTGGTGAGCCTACTTGCATTATGGATGACATCTTTTAGATTTGTTTTACTAATTTAGTTTTTAGGATGTTGTGGGGTCAATCCCAACATCAACCTCAGTTAGTTTAGAGGCTTCGTAGACAATTAGTAGTTCAGTTTGGAGTCTATCTACTTGTTGAAACTTAAATGCCATTTTGGCAAGAATATTATATGAAGTATTTCTTTTAAACATGCTTTATTTCTTGATTAAGTTAAGTTTAGTCTTCCGCTGAGTTAAGTAAGCCAGGCCAAGGGTTTGATTAGGGGCAAGCAATGGTCTTCGAGTGCCTGCCACGTCCAGGGTGTAGGCTCAGGGTGTGACACAAAGTCTAAGTTATGACCTACCAGTATGTGTTCATCTCTCTATGTGAGCTCATCTTTAAATCCGTTTCATAAAGTTCAACTAGTAAGAACTAAACTTTCGAATCAAACCTTGGAAGGTTTATAAATCAAGAGGGATTGTCAAGTCACAAGCTAATCTATGAACTCAGTCTAAACAGAACCCACTGGACCTTAACACTATCATCATGACAAATCTTTTCTCACATAACCAAGAAAACATTTTGAATCAATTCCGTCTACAACAAAAAGTGAATTTGAACAAACCAACAGACACCCATTATTCCCTAACCATCACAAATTCTATCAAGATTCCCTTCTCACAGCACAATCTTTCCATGATATTAAGTTATAAGAATCTGATCTTTAGACATCAAATACTAATCCAAAGAAGTTAAAGATCAAGTAAACACCGAACAAGCGATACATTTCAAAATGTAGAGCCTCTAACAACACTTTTAGATAATTGTAACTCTTCATAACTCTTATATAAGTTCTCATAAGCAAGGTTGGGTGTAGAATTACTAGTACATCAACTATCCCAAACAATATCATATCATAGATAACTGAAATGCACAAGTCTAAACAAGGATGCCACCCTACCGAGAGGAGAATAATAGGATCGGTACACCTGATCCACCACTAGGAATTCACCCATATATATGAAGCACGTGTGCGTATAAGTAGCAAATCACGCTCCAAATCATATCCAAAATAAAGTAGATAGTCATATAAGAATATGTAGCACCAAAGCCAAATAACACTAGATACTTCTTCCATAGTGCCCATATCAAATATTTTTATTCATATGGCTCAATCACTTAAAATTTTCTAGCTACCCACAATCAGGAATCTAGTCCCTATTATATTTGTTCACATATTTTGTTTTTTATTGAACCACATATGCTCTTCACAATACTTTACTAAGGTCAACACTGTTAATACTAACAACTTATCATAGCCACACCGTCCATTTACCTTACGTTCAAATAGTCACAACTATTAAAGTCTCAGCAAACACATTATCACCTTAAATGTTTTTTAACTATTGCGCTCGTTCGTTTCATTTAAGAATTCCATGACAGGTAAGTGTCACATCTAAGACTAGTAGAACTACTTCCAAATCTATTAACACTTTTCCATTGAGGTACAACAATTTAAACACACCCAACGTCACTCTACGCATTTTTTCACATACTGAATTTTGACTAATATTCAAAACCATCTATACCTCATACCAACACTTAAGAATTTTTTTTGGTCACTCCAATAATTTTGTAAGACCCCGAAAATGAGATAAGGTGTGTAGAGCCTATCATGTTCATCTTAATGTTATAAGGTCCTAAAATGCCTTATTATGTGATATAGAGGCAGTGTGCAAAGTTTGAAGTGATTTGGAAGTTGAACGTCAAGGGACGTCCAAGACGTTCGACGAATAGTCGCTTATGTGCCTAATGTGTGTATGCATGCCTAAATTGTATGAAATGAGTCTAATGAGTCTTGAAATGGTTTAAAATGATGTTGAATGTTATTGTATGAAGTTTCGTGAAGTTTGGAGGTCAAACGCCCAAGAACGTCCAAGGCGTTCGAAAGTAGCTCCTAAGATGTTCATCGTATGTCATGTTGGGGTTAAGGCTGTTTGGACGTCTTATAGGTGTTTGTTTTGGATGAAATTTATGTGTAAGGTCTTTAACATGTTAATTTTTGTAATTTCATTGTAAGCGTCCGGGAAATTATCACCAAGGACCATCGAAGGTTCCTTGAGGAAGGACCCAAAAGCTGATGGGCAGGCTGTCCCAGGCAGCCTTGGCGACGGAGCTGCCAACGGCCTGTCATGGCTGTGACTCCCCATCACAAGGGTTCCGTCATGGGGGCCTTGTCCAAGGGTGTAAAGGGGACCATTGGCAAGCTACTGTAGCTTGCAACGGAGGTCCATGACGGCCCGTGTCTGCCGTGACGCCCCTTCATGGGCAGGTCGTCGCGAGCCTTGTCTCCTGCGCAGATTTTTCTGCCAAGTCAGAGGTGAATTAAATTCACCCCACTTCCAAATCAGAGTTTGGACGGTTTGTTAAGGGATTTTTGGGTATTTTAAATGAGTATATAAGTGTTTAACACTAAGAACAATTCATTCTTCTAAAAATCAAAACCCAAAGTCTCTTAGAAATCCCAAAACCTCCATTGAAGTCCAAATTGAAGAGGCAGCTTGGTGAGGGGTTCTTGAGTGGAAATTCTTCATAAAAGTGAAGGATTATAATCCTTGAGGTATGGCTTTTGATCCTTGAAACTCGTTTCATCAAGGAGCCCAACTTTCAAAGATGTTTTCAAAGTTTTCTAAAGAGAATTGTCCAATTTCGGGATTCTACCATGGGTTCTTGCATAAATGATTTCTAAACATCAAGTTATGATCTAATTTATATTTTATTGATGATTTCAACATAAATTACCTATGAACCAATGTAAATTGATGAACCCTAGTTTTGACTACTTTTTGGGTTACTTGATATTAAGCTTATATTGATGAATTTTTTTTAAATTTATGATATGAAGCTCTAGAACCATTCGTAGTCAATTAGAAACAAGGTACTTTCTCGTCCCTAAAAGTTCATTTAGGACGAGGTATTTTTTTCATGAAGTTTTAACTAGGATGAGTTAGTTTCTCATCCATAAAGGTTCATCTAGGATGACGTGGCTTCTCGTCCCTAAAGTTTAATCTACGACAAGGTAGGTTCTTATCGCGAAAGTGTATTAACGACCAAAAATTAAGTTCATTGAATAGAAGAAAAGAATCTATTTGGGACGACATATATAGTCTCTAAATGTGTTTTGGCGACCAGTATTGTTTCTGTCTCTATAAACATTTAACGACTGGGAAAGATATCCCGTCTCAAGTAACTTTTAGGTAAGGAAACGATTAGGACGGGCGGCAACCAGCCTTTTCCCGTCGCAATAGACCATTTGGGACTAGTTTTGCACTTTTAGGGACTAGATTTCCCTTCCTTAGAGGCTGATTTTCTTGTAGTGGGGTGCCTAAGAATACTCCAAAACTAGATAGGTGCTTGAATATGCTATAAGCATATGAATGATGAATATCCTAAGTCTATGTTTTTATCAATAACGTAATAAAGGTTTTCAATAAAGGGAACTTAGCCTAGCACCGAGTGAACTTGACATTGAGAGGTGTTGACTTTCCTTGGTGGAATATTCACCATTCGTCCCTTATAGAGTGTTGACTTCCATTAGAGGAATACTCACCTATGGACCTACATAAGGTGTCGACTTTCCTTAGAGGAATATTCACCTATGGACCCACATGAAGTGTTGACTTTCCTTGAGGAATATTCACTCATGTTTTCTCATGAGGTGAGGTCCCATTACCAAATGGTATATAGAGGGAATACCTATCTCTTGGTTCCATAAACTATGCTTGTCACATAGGATCTAGCAAAGTGATTTCACTTAGGATGCTAGAATGTATGTTAATGTTCTACCTTGGCTAGGTAGGAACACCTTCCTTTCGTGTAAGGCTCTACAACACCAAATTCCATGTTTAGCACCCATGGTCTTATTGTCGGTTAAGGCTATGTTTTTCCTAAAGGTAAAATGGACAATGAAAGTAATTGAATAGGATCGTAACTAGGAGGACTTAAGGTAAGTTACTTAGAATAGATGGAAGTACTGAACCCATCTAGACATTGCACAAGTGACTCCTTAGGAAGTCTTAGGAAGGTACCCTAATGCATATGATTATGTATGTGTCCATTCTGTATGATATTTTAGTCTTGGTTTGGCTATGTCTATATTGCACTATACTTATATGTTGGCATGTGTTGTCTTGTGTAGATGCTATGTATGGTCTTCTCTTGTGTCCCTAAGGTGATACGTTGCACCAAGTATCGTTAAAGGATTACTTGGAAGACTAATGGATTAAAAGAAAGAGTTAATGTTTAGGATAGCGAGTTCACTGTAAAGTGACCTCAAATGGGGATTAAATTCTATAAGTGCTTTTCTATGATGTTTGGCCTTTGATTGTGTTTCGATGAAGTATGTGGATGATATAAATGCTATTGATAAAAGTTTTATGATGATTTACTCAAAATGGCATGAAGTATGATTTCAAAGGAAATGTCCCTTTTAAATGCATGTTTTTGCATAGTTGACATACTTAGTACATTCTTGTACTAATTCCATTCTTCTCTACTTTTTACAGAAAGTGTAGGTTATGAAATGCTTAAAGGAGATCTATGATTGAGGAGCTTGATAGGTGATTTCCCATGCTCAAGGAAAGGAATTCTTAAGTTCAAGGATGTCCTACTAATGTCTTTAATGTAAAGTCTTTAAATATTGTATAGTTATGTAATGTGTCGTATGGGCCGTGTCCCTAATGTATTCTAAAGTTATTGAGTCTAAGATGGCAAAGAGACTTAGAGTCTAAATATGTATGTTGACTTATGTTTTATATATATATGATGTGATGTTTCTAGCATATGATGTGCTTTGAAAAGTTTTAAATTTTTCGCTAAATTTACTATGCCAATGCAATGAATGATATGAGAGGCTTGTCTTAGACCTCCGAGAGGTCGCCGATGCCGGTTACAATCCAAGATCGTACCCTACCTTCTAGGGTATGGTTTCGGGTTGTGACAAACTTGGTATCAGAGCATGAGGTTAATGTAGCGGTTTTAGGTTCTAAGAAGTCTCATATTGCCACGTCTAGTAGAGTCTTGTATCATTGGTGGTGAGTCACGACACATCAAATGGTACGAGAGGCTATAGGACGATAGAGTTTCCCTTCTTCATCAATCTCATATCGTGCCATAAAACTTAACTCTATAAGATCTCTCTCTTATGTTTTCTTGTCCGGTGGTCTTTTAGATATGGTTGCTTTGATAAGATTGCTCTATGCTTGAGGGAGAAAAGGTGAATTTAAAATGCTTATTTTTGTTTTATGGTTTGAATGAGTATGTGTGAAGGTGACATTTGTCCTTACTTGATGATGTATATACTAACGAAGGCGACTTGAAGGGTTAACTAGACTTAGGTAGGGGTTTGGGACTCTACTTATGTCTTGCACTAGTTTGCCTTGATGGAGACCTTGGGAGGTTAATACTATGTATGTGTACGATGATAAATGTCAATGTCCTTATGTAATGATCTCTATGCTTATAATCATGTAAATAGCCTATTGTGCTAAAGATATGGAGTTACCAATGCATGAATGTTATGGATGAGTGGAGTATGGTGCTAGTTGTAGTTCTTGTTGGGTTACTTGGTTTAGTGAAGTTATGGAGCTTTACTTGATTATTGCACATGTTAACTCTATGGGGATTATGATTGGTTATCTTACCTTACTATGTATGAAATATCTCTTAGTTGATGATGTGATGCCAATTATGGCAATATATGAAGTCTTTGTGAAAAAGCAAGTTATGTCGAATGATGTATGTCATGATATAGTTGAAGCATGCTAGAAGTTATGGTGGTTAAAGTGAATTCTCTTAAATTGTGCATTCCTATATGGTTTTGTATGATGGTAGCCAAATATTAGGATTTGAACTTAGAATGTTTAATAACTACTTATGGAGGTATGCTATCCTATGAATGTGTGAGATTAAAAGTGTGCATTATTTTCCTTTGTATATAAGTGGTACTTAATGAGTTGCTAGTATAAATTGGAGTCTTTTGTAGAGACTTGAGTTGTAAATATAGTATGCATGCTTATGAAGAATGAGTTGGTAAAGCTTTGTATCTTATAATTCCATACTTGTTACATTAAATGTCTAAATGTTGCACTTTTGGGTATTTGGAAGCATGCTCGTTGTAAAGACTAGGCAACTTATTGTATCATGTTTGGAGAACCTACTAAATTGTCATTTTGATTAAATGTTGTTAAAATATGTGTAGAATTTATGAATTTGAACATGATAAGGAATGTGGAATTTTTTTTTGCTATTTAGATTGAAGGATGAGAATCTTATGGCATGATGAGTAGTAGAGTTATTTCTAAACTTATGTTATGAACTTCCTTGTTGTTTCCCACTAATGATGTATGACCTTAGTGTCTAGTGCAATGTAGGAAGACCTTATGTTAATTGAATAGTATGATCAAAATTGATGGTTGAGGATGATTTGCCTAAAATGTCAAGGTTTAGAATGCCTTAGTGTTGCTAAATTGAATTTATGAAGATTCCCTCTAAAGTAGAAATCACTTTAAGTGATGAATATGAAGATTGTGTAGTTAAGATCCTCTATATGTTGGGTTAAGTTGCTCTTAATTGGGTTTACCCTAAGTGGGGGATGGTGTTTGAGTAGTGAGATGGTAGAAATTGTCTACATTGTTCTTCTATTCTTACTTGAATTAGAAAATGTGAATTCTTACTATGCTTGTTCATGAAAATAGTCTTGCATAAAGTGTGAATTGCATGATGTTTATACGATTGGTATGAATTGATTGACATCATCTTAGAGACATGGTGAATTTTCCAAGGAGCATGAAAAGAAATTTTTGATAAAATCCATGTTTTCTCTTGTTGACTTGCATTTTAATGTGCTAATTGTGAAGTTGACTTCACGAGGTAACACAAGGAACTTGGTAATAGTCACTTGTAGGGTAAATTGTTTAGCCTTGTAATGGAAATTGAGTTTCTTTTACCATGAAATATGTTGACTCTCTTGACAATTTAGTGATTTCATGATTTGTAATGCAAAATTGTAGGCTCATTCTTGAAAAGGTGAAAGCATGTTTAGCTAAGTGTTAATATGTATGCCTATGATTTGTGTTATTTTTCCAAAATGAGACTTACTATAAGGGTGAGTATTATGTTAAGAAAAGAAATTCGTGGAATGACTTCCTATTTTGTTGTGATGTACTTGGGGTGACTTACCATTTAGACTTCACTAGGAAGAAAAGTATATGCATGTCTTGGCTTGAAGGTTGAGATTTCTCATTTTTTTAAAAGAAATTGACCTTGTACTTTGCTAAGGTGTGAACTCATGATACATGTAATGTGTTGAGGAGTAAGATATTCCTCCATGGACACCACTAAGCATGGTATGGTTGAGTATGACCTTCATGGTACTAGGTCTAACTAATGAAGATTTTTGTTAAATGCAATTAACTCAAGTCTATGTGCATTGAAGTATGAGTGCCTACTTGTTTTGAGTATTGTTGAAATCTGCCTATATGTGGCCTTGCAAGATGATATCTTGATGAATTAAGTTGCAATTACAATGTTATGATTAGGAGAAGTATGTTCCTCCTATGAACATGATAAGAGCCTCTTTGATTAATGCATTAAGGGTGAGTGAATCGAAGTTTTGCTTGCTTGTGTGCATTGAGTGCTAAAGGGTGTAAAGTTGTGTTCCTTTTAAAGATTGGTGCATGAACTCCTATGTGATGATGTTATATCATATATGAACTGCTCTATGATACATTTAAGTCCTTGTTGTGATTAAAGTGTCCTAAGTGTCATTCGAGGACGAATGTTCCCAAGTGGGGGATATTGCAAGACCCCAAAAATGAGATAAGATGTCTAGAGCCTATCATGTTAATCTTAATGTTATAAGGTCCTAAAATGCCTTATTATGTGATATAGAGGCAGTATGCAAAGTTTGAAGTTATTTGGAAGTCAAACGTCAAGGGACGTCCAATACGTTCGACGAATAGTCGCTTATGTGCCTAATGTGTGTATGCATGCCTAAATTTTATGAAATGAGTCTAATGAGTCTTGAAATGGTTTTAAATGATGTTGAATGTTATTGTATGAAGTTTCGTGAAGTTTGGAGGTCAAACTCCCAAGACCGTCCAAGACGTTCGAAAGATAGCCCTTAAGATGTTCATCGTATGTCATGTTGGGGTTAAGGCTGTTTGGACGTCTTATATGTGTTTGTTTTGGATGAAATTTATGTGGAAGGTCTTCAACATGTTAATGTTTGTAATCGCATTGGAAACGTCCTGGAAATTATCCACAAGGACCATCGAAGGGTCCTTGAGGAAGGACCCAAAAGCTGATGGGCAGGCTGTCCCAGGCAGCCTTGGCGATGGAGCTGCCAACGGCCTGTCATGGCTGTGACGCCCCGTCACAAGGGTTCCGTCGTGGGGTACTTGTCCAAGGGTGTAAAGGGGACCCTTGGAAAGCTACTGTAGCTTGCAACGGAGGTCCATGACGGCCCATGTAACCCGTGACGCCCCGTCATGGGCAGGTCATCGCGAGCCTTGTCTCTTGCGCAGATTTTTCTGCCAAGTCAGGGGTGAATTGGTAAATTCACCCCACTTCCAAATCAGAGTTTGGACGGTTTTTTAAGGGATTTTTGGGTATTTTAAATGAGTATATAAGTCTTTAACAATTAGAATAATTCATTCTTCTAAAAATCAAAACTTAAAGTATCTTAGAAATCCCAAAACCTCCATTGAAGTCCAAATTGAAGAGGCAGCTTGGTGAGGGGTTCTTGAGTGGAAATTCTTCATCAAAGTGAAGGATTATCATCCTTGAGGTATGGCTTTTGATCCTTGAAACTCGTTTCATCAAGGAACCTAACTTTCAAAGATGTTTTCAAAGTTTTCTAAAGAGAATTGTCCAATTTCGGGATTCTACCATGGGTTCTTGCATTTCTAAACATCAAGTTATGATCTAATTTATATTCTATTGATGATTTCAACATAAATTACCTATGAACCCATGTAAATTGATGAACCCTAGTTTTGACTACTTTTTGGGTTACTTGATATTAAGCTTATATTGATGATTGTTGTGTAGTTTCTTATGGGCTTTCTATTGATGTAATAATTCTATTCAATTGATATATATTTGATCTTAGATTGTTAAACCTAGATTGAATTGATGTAGATTCATTGAGTTTTATGGTTATTGCTTTGAATTGTTGTTCATGGCCATGGGTAAGGGCCTTGTGATGTTGAATTGGTTGAATTGGCATTGAATTGAGGTGTGGATATGGGGATGAAGGTATGCTTCCCCATTTTCCTTAATTTGATATTTATTATACTTCGATTCTATTGTGATTTGTATGGTCAACTTATGGTGGCGGTGTTATGTGCTTTACTTGCAATTGACGTGGCCTTGTCGGCGTTACTTTATGCAACATTATGAGCATGTCCTTATGGGCAACTACTTGAAGTTATGTGGATATTTGTGTAGTTTGATTATGTGAAGCATGATATTACCTATCTACATGTGAAGTTATATAGTCATGTATGTATTCTTCTAGTTATGTTGCCTTAAGAGATCATGTTAGACTTTGACTTGATATTTTGAAAATAGTGTTAGGTTAAGTCTTGGTTATTCCTACTTGACTTTATGAGTCTATGTGGAGTATATTAATGATGTTATGATGATCAAAGGGTGAGAAATTGGTAAGAATGCTTATTTCCTCTACTTTTGTACTTCTCTATTCCTTTATAGTTATGTTGACGAAGCCTTGTATGGCATTGTGTGGTATGGTCCACTTATGGTGGCGGTGTTTACTTTATTGTCATTATATATGTGTTGACCATGGCCTTGAAGGCAAATTGATGAACTTATGAACATGTGCTTAAAATGATACTATGAGAAGCTTATGCCTACTTTCCTATTCTAGTTGTGGATTAGGTTGTGTGGCTATTTCATGAGCATGTGTATAATTATGTGCGGGTATTGTATAGGTGCTGCCATTGATTTGTTAAAGTGGTTGATAGCCTCTACCCATGTATCCTTTATATGAAAGTATAAAGAGCTAAAGTTAGGGGTCTTGATTATAAGGTAGATATTGTCTTGTCTCCTATGCTATTATGTGTTGAGTGGTATCTGCTTGGAAGTGTAATGTGGTCTAATAGGGTGGCTGACTTGAGAAGTTATGGATAGACATTATGTGATCATGTTGGTCAATGTACACACACTCTCACTTACACGCATATTATAAGTAGTATAAGTCATTGTGTCTAAATGAAAGGTAGTTCTCACATTCACTAGTGTCTACTACTATGCATATTAAGGTGATGTTTATGAAAGTATGATTTGTATTCCCTTACTAGGATGACTTGATAGGTGTACTAGTATGGACAAGGGTATGAAACCTTGTCTATGCATTGCACATGTGTATCTTGATAGGATATTTCCTAGACTTTGTTTCTATGAACATGAAGGATGAATGTATGAACATGTTATGAATATGATGTATATGATATGATGAAGTATGAATGTGCATAGTGTCTTAGTAGGTTTATATGAAAGGATTGCTCATATAGTTATGCCTATAGACTTATGCATTGATATATGAACATGTGTGACATTATGTGTTATGTGAAAGATTTGCTCACATCTAAGTATACATTCACACACATGGATGATCTAGTTAGTGAGAGGGGCCTTGCTAGGGGTGCCTAAGAATACTCCAAAACTATATAGGCGCTTGAATATGCTATAAGCATATGAATGATCAATATCCTAAGTCTATGTTTTTATAAATAACGTAATAAAGGGTTTTCAATAAAGGGAACTTAGCCTAGCACCGAGTGAACTTGACATTGAGAGGTGTTGACTTTCCTTGGAGGAATATTCACCATTTGTCCCTTATAGAGTGTTGACTTCCCTTAGAGGAATACTCACCTATGGACCTGCATAAGGTGTCGACTTTCCTTAGAGGAATATTCACCTATGGACCCACATGAAGTGTTGACTTTCCTTGAAGAATATTCACTCATGTTTTCTCATGAGGTGAGGCCGCATTTCCAAATGGTATATAGAGGGAATACCTATCTCTTAGTTCCATAAACTATGCATGCCACATAGGATCTAGCAAAGTGATTTCACTTAGGATGCTAGAATGTATGTTAATGTTCTACCTTGGATAGGTAGGAACACCTTCCTTTGGTGTAAGGCTCTACAACACCAAATTCCATGTTTAGCACCCATGGTCTTAGTGTCGGTTAAGGCTATGGTTTCCCTAAATGTAAAATGGACAATGAAAGTAATTGAATAGGATCCTAACTAGGAGGACTTAAGGTAAGTTACTTAGAATAGATGGGAGTAATGAACCCATCTAGACATTGCACAAGTGACTCCTTAGGAAGTCTTAGGAAGGTACCCTAATGCATATGATTATGTATGTGTCCATTATGTATGATATTGTAGTCTTGGTTTGGCTATGTCTATATTGCACTATACTTATATGTTGGCATGTGTTGTCTTGTGTAGATGCTATGTATGGTCTTCTCTTGTGTCCCTAAGGTGATACATTGCACCAAGTATCCTTAAAGGATTACTTGGAAGACTAATGGATTAAAAGAAAGAGTTAATGTTAAGGAGAGTAAGTTCACTCTAAAGTGACCTCAAATGGGGATTAAATTCTATAAGTGCTTTTCTATGATGTATGGCCTTTGATTGTGTTTCTATGAAGTATGTGGATGATATAAATGCTATTGATAAAGGTTTTGTGATGATTTACTCAAAATGGCATGAAGTATGATTTCAAAGGAAATGTCCCTTTTAAATGCATGTTTTTACATGGTTGCCATACTTAGTACATTCTTGTACTAATTCCATTCTTCTCCACTTTTTACACAAAGTGTAGGTTATGGAATGCTTAAAAGAGATCTATGATTGAGGAGCTTGATAGGTGATTTCCCAAGCTCAAGGAAAGGAATCCTTAAGTTCAAGGATGTCCTACTAATGTCTTTAATGTAAAGTCTTTAAACATTGTATAGTTTTGTAATGTGTCGTATGGGCCGTGTCCCTAATGTATTCTAAAGTTATTGAGTCTAAGATGGCAAAGAGACTTAGAGTCTAAATATGTATTTTGACTTATGTTTTATATATATATGATGTGATGTTTCTAGCATATGATGTGCTATGAAAAGTTTTAAATTTTTTGCTAAACTTACTATGCCAATGCAATGAATGATATGAGAGGCTTGTCTTAGACCTCCACCAAGAGGTCGACGATGCCGGTTACAATCCAAGATTGTACCCTACCTTCTAGGGTATGGTTTCAGGTTGTGACAAATTTAGTATACTATAAGCTCATAAACTCTACTCACTATCAAATGCCTATGTGACATATCATAATACTCCACGTTGTCTCATAAAAATAGTAGTTTCAATCCCCTCAAAATTCGCAATAACCTTCTATAACTAGGTCCATACTTTAATGTATCCACAAGTCACCTAGCATAATCTGAACACAAAGGTAAAAATTAATACAACCTTCAACTCCGAACCAAGGATTTATACGAGAGATCTTATTCCTTCACATCTCTTAAATTATTTACATGAGGTATATTGTAAATACCTTGAACTCTTCAACACATCAGACTCTTGTTCCTTCTGTTGAGTCTCTCCAAAATCTTTTTCTTTGACCAACAATGCCTTACATTTTTACCTTATCCATTAAATAAAAACCTTACTCGAAACCCCCCTCAGGTATGACAATCAAAAGTAACAAAATTTACTACTCAAATTTATTTTAAGTACTTCCAAGTGTGTCATACTCAATGTGATCGATCATTTCTTACCTTACCAATTCATACCGTGACAAAACACACCACCACAAACCTAAAATCATAATGAAAACCTTCAATTTTGAATCCAAATGTGTAACCTAATCCCTTTATCTATCAACATTAACTCATACCTTGAAGATCTTTTTTTATGAATTCACATATCTTAGCTTATTATTGTTCGCCTCTCCATCGACCTTATAATACCGTTACAAAACACACCACCACAAACCTAAAATCATAATGAAAACCTTTAATTTTGAATCCAAATGTGTAACCTAATCTCTTTATCTATCAACATTAACTCATACCTTGAAGATCTTTTTTTATGAATTCACATATCTTCGCTTATTATTGTTCGCCTCTCCATCGACCTTATCATATATTTTGCTAAAAGTATAACCGTACTCACTACCAAACTCAAAACCACCAAAAAAACTTATAATCAGACTCGAGTTAAAGATATATATGCTATTTTTTCCCCAAGTTTTATCAAATAGTTTTTTTAACCAATATGATGAACCCGTAAAACTATCACATTAATTTGGGCAAAACAGATGAAACCACATGTCTTAGAATTCAATTACCCACTCTTTCGGAACATACATCTTTGGCCCTTACAATCTCATTTAATATCCTTATTCTCGATCACCTCTTTCTAAAAAACAAATTACATAACAGTAATTCTTTTAATTTATGACTTTGGCTCTTTTCAATTTTATTGAAGCGGTGTCTCAGCAACTGCTATAACTTTCCATGCAATAAAGATACTCACACAATAGTATCAAACTACAACCTTAAATGCTCGCAAGTCGTCATTACAATACAAAATTCATTTAACCAACAATCCTCATTATATAGTTTCATGTCAATAACAATTCATCGCGAACTCTTATTACCATCATGCTTAGCTAGCTTTTGTCATTACCATGAAGTTAACCTTTTCGTCAATATTACACCTTAAATCCAGTTATACCAACCAAAATGAAAGTACTAAATCAATCTTATATGCATTTTCTTACTAAAATATTCAATTATCTTCACAAAAATATACTCTTTCATACTTTCTAAAATATGAGTGCAAAATAATATCTTATTATTTGAGCATGTCATATAATTGATACCCTCTTAAGTAGTTTGTATTCACACTTACAATCTACATATACATTTTCATATAACACTAGTACCACATCGTGAAAGTCTATTAGATTCACCACTAGAACACAACATACCTATTGTGAAGATTGTACCCAATTAGCCCACAAATTCGTATCCATCGAATAACTGCAATTCACTAACAAATTTGTTTGGTCTCTCACTGAAAGAGATACACATTCCTTTGTAGATCAGTTTCATAGCAAGAGTAACACAATCCATAACGCTAACAAAGTAAGAATTGATATAATTGTAATAGTCATATCATAACCCTCTTTGGTACACACTCATTCCAAGAAACTACAATACAGATTTTGACCTCATCATTCACTAAATAGACCATATATGTTATGAAACTTTTACTAAATGTAGCTTCCAAATTTATGACATTAATTATCTAACCTTTTTTAATCATTCACTTTCAATTGTCAAACCACTCAAAGATATTGCCTATACCACAAAAGTATTGATCCCACTACTAGATGACTAGCCTAAAAAAAGTATAAGATGCTCATGAAGTCCCTTAAACAATTGTTCAACCTCATCATTTGAATATCCTCAAAATGCATCGAGTCCTCACTCTACTCATCTATTTCAAACTACTGAACATTCTTAATCTAAACACACATTCTTTTCAAAAGTATATTACTTCCATCTTAGTACCAGATCTAACATCAAAACCATACACGACACCATTACTCACATGAGGAACTACACACAAGTCATCGCATAAGTGAGAGAGAATGGAATGAACCAATCTGAATCATAATCATATGAATGACGCACGATAGAGATCAAAAAAGTGAATATTTTTCCTAAAAGTCACTATAGTCTCTCAAAGATAAGTACAGACATCTTCGTACTGATCCTCGAGACTCTACTTACACTCGGCTCATAAACAAATGAGACCTATGAACCTGGTGCTCTAATACAATTTAGTTACGACCCCAAAACGGACGTGATGACACTCGTCTTATCCCACCAAGACAAGTCATCCTAAAACTGAATCATTACAACAAAATACGAAATTTTATAATAACCTCAAAAATAACCCCAAAATTTGGTTGTCACGTGTACAAGTCTCTAAAATATTACAATTGATTCAAACGACACACAAGTCTTAAACGAAATTATTTTAAAATAGAGCAAGATCATAATTAAGGAGAAAGAAGGTTCGCTGAAATGACAAGCAACTACCTGACAAACCTCCACAAGAATCCCCAGACCAGGAGAAAACAAAGTATTACAAAGATCCGGGCTAGTAACTTACAAAAAAATGTAGAAGCAAGGGGTGAGTACCAAACCATACGGTATTCAGAAAGCAAACCTCTAAACATGAGTTAAGGGGATGAAATATGGGTACTCATACCACCCCAACTAAACCTCCACAACTACAACCTGCATAAAAATCAACCCAACCTAATAGCTCATAGTTTAGATAACATGTAGATCAAGAAAACACTTAGATAAATTACATATATATCCTCGAGAACAACATTTTGACAAATTACATATACTCAGCGAAAACACTTTAACAAATACATAACCTCAACAACAAGCTCAGTATTCACCAATCATAAGTTCCATAGTAAGGCATTCACATGATCATAAAAACACAATATCGAATTCGCTAATGATAAGTATGTGCAATGCCATGGAATGCAATGTCAAGTAAAATGACGCATGTCTGACCTATTGATAAACACCCGATGTCTCTCAGTCCGGGACTGATACGCTCAAACTTACTTCTCAAATAAGAAGTAAAGCGGTCGTATCAAGTAAAGAACCCAACTAATGAGGTTGGGATCGATCCCACAAGGAAAATAGTTCACACTTAACTTTATTTTATTATTACTATTATTTAGCCAACTGTTTTCCAATAAACCAAAAGACAAAAAGGGGGGTTTTATTTCTAAATTAATGAAAATAATTAACTAAATAAGAATGAACAACTAACAATTTTAACTTTCAGAGTTTAATCAAATTATAAAAGTAACTAGGGTTTTAGTGTTCCCCACAGGTTCCTAACTTGGTAAATCTAACTATAACATCTCTATCCTGATATCTTGCATGTAAAGTGATAAGTTATGTATCTCTAAATCCTTGGTCCGGCATCTAGAGAATTTCACTCCGCACCTTGGTCCGGCTACGTGTGTTGCTATACTAACCCTTATCTTTACCTCATATTAAACATCGTATTCGGTATTTGACTAAGCTATTAACTCGTACCAACCAATACTAGTCTATTAGATAGTCTACACTAAATCTATGTTGATAATTCTTTTCCTATTATCTACCTCCTTGGTCCGGCAAGTAGCATTAAGGCGAGTTCTAACGTTGGCCACCGTTAAAAAGAATTCTAAACGAAAGAATTATCAATACATGCAAGACAATACTCTAGAAATTGTTATTGAAGTTAGATTTCTACCTTGTTATTCACCCATGGTTCCCACAACCCTAGCTATGAGGTTTAGTTACCCATGTTCGTAATTACACAATTCATATCGTTAATGGAAAAGTTCATGCACTTACTTTTATGAAAACGAATAATTTCCCAGAATTCAACTTGATTAATCACCGAAATCCACAACAAT
Organism: Solanum sitiens; assembly: GCA_016801875.1. Taxonomy (NCBI): domain Eukaryota; kingdom Viridiplantae; phylum Streptophyta; class Magnoliopsida; order Solanales; family Solanaceae; genus Solanum; species Solanum sitiens. The sequence continues at coordinate 954,322 of JABWTJ010000049.1, read as the reverse complement.
CAATTCCCGGAAAATATCTTAATTTCCAAAATCAAGAGTTTACTAATATAATCGAAGAACTATAAACTAAAAATTATCCAGAAAGTCTCACCTCAAAAATGAGGTTTTTCCAACTATTTATAAGAAAAATAAAAACCTAATCAAATAAGGATTCTATTTACTAAAAATCTGTCCAAACGCGTCTGGGTCGACGGACCACGTGACGGACCGTCATGGACACGACGGACCGTCATAGCCTTCGTCGTCCCATACTTCACATCTTCTCACGTTGCTTTCTTCATTCCCCCCACGGAGAGGTATGACGGACCGTCGCGAGCATGACGTCCCGTCGAGGGTCTTCGTTCCAATACACTTGAACTTTGGAATTTTGGGTACTGGGATTACTCTCTGATAATTACGACGAACATGCAGGACGGGCCGTCGTATCTGTGATGGTCCGTCACGAACTTCCGTAATCCCACACTTGGTCAGACTTCCCCAAATTTCCTTCAGCAACTTCTTCCTTCACTACGATGCCACCTACGGACCGTCACAGCCGCGACGGACCGTCATAGGCTCCGTAGGTGGTCTCTTCTGCAATTCTTTCTCAAAAACTCCCGCGTTCTTCCTTAGACAGATTTTCTGCAAACAAAGATAAACTTATATCAAAATCAACACAAAAAGGCTCTCGACACACACTAAACTTAAGGAAAAAGTATTAGAAATACCGTGAAACCACGGTACATCAGGGACCTATGGGGGACATATCTGTCCATGCATCCATCGCGGCGTGCGATATGAACCTCGATAATAGTAACAATCGCGGCGCGTGATACGTCCATTGATATATAGTATCCATCACAACGTGCGATAGTCCCTCGAAATATAGTATCAATCGCGGCGTGTGATACGTTCCTCGAAATGGTACATCCTCTTTAATTTCTTATTATTTCTCAATGCACATAACACTTGTCACAACCATGTCTTATAATGCAAACAACATGTTCAGACAAATAATGAGAAGATGACCATTTTCATAACAAGGCACAATTCACAACAATACAAGCGTAATACAACATCAACAAATAAGAAATACACCTTCAAATTATTCACAAACATCACGCACCAACAATTTATCACATTACCCTTTTTCATCATTAAAACTACTCAACATTAACAAGTCAACCCATTATAATTCCCATTGCTCCCAAACATATACCCCAAGAAAATATATGAATTCGATACGCTTACCAAGGGTTTAGAAATTAGCTTGCCTGAAATAACCAAACAATCACTCCGACACTTGACCCTCCCCTTTTCGTTGAGCATCCAAATTAATGCAATCTATTAAAGTACAGTTCACATAAGATTTTGAAACTAAAAACACTTGTATTGCTATATGTTTCGTCTGGACCCAAAAACTCACATCGAATCTATAGTCAAGTTATCCTAACTTGATACCAATTAATATGTCAAGTCCTTCAATCTCCTTTTTTTCTCTCCAAATTTTAAGCCTAGGGTTAAGTTCCAATTCCTTCAAATAATTTGATCGAACTTTAATTAGATTAAAATGATACAATACACTTAATTAATAATATTATAATTACATAATATAATTAATTATTAAGAGTCAATGACAGGTGGTTATCAAAACCAGTGGCAACATTCAGAAAATAATAGTACATTTTTCTCCAAGTCAAACCCATAACCAAAATGAAACCACAAAGCATGAAATAACCAACAGCGTCAAATTATACCTATAACTAACCATTTATATCACAACCCAATCATCACCGATCATTATTTTTCCACTAATCTTATTCATTCCTAGATTTTCAACTTGTTAAACCCACATCTTCTGAGACACACATTTAATACTACAATACATACATATATCATATAACCTTCACTAATAAACAAGTGATATATTGAATTCTTACCTGATGGAGATAGGTCGTCCGTCTAGGTTTTGCCTACTTCCTCTTCTTAGTTTAATTGTTTATGACAAACCCTTTAACCTATTTTAATATATGAATCTAATAAAATAATGTATTAAAAGTAATAAATCCTACTAATCTATTTTAATATTTCATACTTGATTTATTATTATTAAAAATAACCAAATTACCCTCAAATTATTTAACAATAGTTAAATGACTATTTAAAATTATCAAAAATGACCATTCGGGTCTGGGTCATTACATGTGATTTTAGACTGGCAAGTACATGGGAAACGAATATGTTGCTTTTGTGAAGGTTCTTCTGATAAATCAATTTGTTGAGGGTGCTACTTGGGAGGTGGAACACGATATTGTGATCATGTATCATCATTGTCACATCCGGGTTTACCCCCAGACGTAACCGGCGTCGTCGTCCACTTTGAGGACTAAGACAAGCCTCTTAGCCTCGTCATAGCATTCATCTATTAAAAATGTGAAGGAATTTAAAAGTTTTTATCTATAATTACTCGGAGGTTTACATAGACCTCTACATACATATAATCGTATTTATATCAAGTATACATAGACTTGTTCATATACGAAGATTACATAGTCTTCTACTTTTATTTCACCCATTTATATAGTAAAGAATAATAGTCATAAAAGCCGTCTCATCTCATAAACCATCTATCAAAGACAATAAATCTTGTGCATAGCCCTACATCAATACAAGAAGCCACATATAGTCTATAGACAACATCGTCTCAAACGAGTAATAGAGTCAATACAGAATTATAGTAACTAAGTAACATAGGAGTAAGATGTCGGCAATGCCCTCAGGAGAATGAGGACCTACCACTTGGATGGTAAGAGATCCAAGTCTTCCTTTCCAGCAATTCGGAGCAAGTTCAACGACCCGAACCTAAAATGTTTGGGAAAAAGGGAAAGAAATGGGGTTAGTACTCCATATGTACTAAGTATGGAACCATATATACACGTACCAATCAAATATACATAAAAAAGGACATTTAGGAAAAACTATTATAAAACATGTATACGAGTGAAGCATAGCAAAGCAAAGCATACTAACTATACCCTTCACGACGGTCACAAGTGCAATGACCAAGTAAATTCCCATGACTCTTACTTAATCAAGTAACCTATCAAGACTAGAATTAGCAATTATCCTTACCTAGCATACTCTCCCATTTCATGAAAACATTCTTCTTCAACCAAAAGCAACAACCTTATACTCATAAGCATGTTATTCAGTGTACAAAGTCATTTACATTATATCACTACTTTACATACATAATATTGACCTCTCAAAGCTCCTATCAAGGCAAACTAGTGCAAGGCTTAAGTAGAGTCCCATACCCCTACCTAAGCTATAGCCAAACCCTTTCAAGTTACTTCAATTAGTCTATATCTTATTCATTCATTTTAGTTTAGGGAAACTTTGCCTTAACCGACATAGACCACAGGTACCGTGGTTTCACGGTACTTTTAACGCTTTTTACTTAAGTTTAGTGTGTGTCTAAAGCCTTTTTGTATTTATTTTTTATGTAAGTTTCTCTTTATTTGCAGGAAATCTGTCCAAAGATGAACGCGGGAGTTTTGAGCAAGAAATGCAGAAGAGACCACCTACGGAGCTTATGACGGTCCGTCGAGGCTGTGACGGTCCGTAGATGGCATCGTAGTGAGGAGAGAAGCTGCTGAAGGAAGATGGGGAAGTCTGACCAAGTGTGGGACTATTGAAGTTCATGACGGACCGTCATAGCCACGACCGTCCGTCCTGCTGGTTCGTCGTAATGATCAGAGAGTAGTCCCAGTACCCAAATTCCAAGAAGTTAAGTATTATGGAACGGAGCCCCTCGACGGACCGGCGTACTTGAAACGGTCCGTCATACCTGTCCGTTGAGGGTAATGAAGAAAGCAGTAGAAGAATTTGTGAAGTATGGGACGACGGAGGCCATGATGGTCCGTCGTGCCCACGACGGTCCGTCACAAGGTCCGTCGACTCAAACACGTTTGGACAGATTTTCATTAATTAGAATCCTTCTTTTACTAGGTTTTGTTTTTATTATAAATAGTTCGAAAAAACTCATTTTTGGAGTTAGACTTTTGGATGATTTTTAGTTCTCTTGTTCAAGTATTGAAGAATTAATTTTAGTAATTGATACACTTTTTCTGGAATTGATTGTTGGTGTTTTTGTTGATTAATCAAGTGAATTTCTGGATTTTATTCTTTCTCATTAAAGTAAGTGCATGAATTCTTATATTAAAAATATGAATAGTGTGATTATGACCATGGAAACTAAACTCCATAACTAGGGTTGTGGGAACCATGGGTGAACAATAAGGTAAAATCTAACTAAAATAACAATTCTAGAATAGTGTCTTGCATGTACTGATAATTCTTTCGTGTAGAAGTCCTTTTAACGGGTGGGCAACGTTAGAAATTGCCTTAATGCTACTTGCCGGACCAAGGAGGTAGATAATAGGAAAAGAATTATCAACATAGATTTAGTGTATACTATCTAATAGGCTAGTGTCGGTTAGTACGAAGTAATAACTTAGTCAAATATCGAATACAATGCTTAATATGAGGTAAATATAAGGGTTAGTATAGCAACACACGTAGATGGACCAAGGTGCGGAGTGAAATTTTCTAGATGCCGGACCAAGGATTTAGAGATACATAACTTATCACTTTACATGCAAGATACTAGGAAAGAGTTGTTATAGTTAGAATTATCAAATTAGGAACCTGTGGGGAACACTTAAGCCCTTGTTACTTTTATTAATTGATTAAACTCCGAGATTTGAACCTGTTAGTTGTTTACTTTAATTTAGTTGATCATTTCCATTAATTTAGAAATAAAAACCCCCCTTTCTGTCTTTTGTTTGCCAGGGAAATAGTTGACTAAATAGTAGTAATAATAGAATAAAGTTAAGTCTGAACTATTTTCCTCGTGGGCTCGATCCCAACCTCATTAGTTGGGTTCTTTACTTGATACGACCGGTTTACTTCTTATTTGAGAAGTAAGTTTGAGCATATCAAATTTTGGCACCGCTGCCGGGGAAAGTAGCTTTTATATTAACTTAAACTTATTACTAAAGTTTAGTCAATATTTTCCTAAGTTTACTTTTTCTTTTGTTTTTTTTTCTTGCTGAACTAACTTCCTTGTATGCCAAATACGCGTAGAGGAAGAGAACCCTTGTTTCCCTACGACCATGAATTAGAGCGTACACTTCGCAATATGAATCAAAACTTGGGTATTAATGAGGATGACCCAAACCAGAACATCCCAGCTCCAGTTGATGCTCATGGTCGGTTATTACATGATAATCCTGGTGAAGATGAACAAAGGGGACAAAATCCTGCTCCACGTCCTCAAGAATACTACAGAAGTTATGATAACATTGCAGACTCTAATGGGCCACTTGTCTTGCCTCCTCTACCACACGGCCACACTTTTGTGGTAACCAGTAGTCTAATGCAAATGCTCACTGCCAGAGGTTTGTTTTCAGGGCTACCTTCTGAAGATCCACATGCCCACATCGCTAAGGTAAGGGCAGTGTGCAAAAGTTGTGTAGGGAGGCCCGATTTGAACATGGATGTAATTGGGCTAAGAGTATTTACTCTTTCACTAATGGGAGAGGCTTCTATATGGTTTACTGAGCTCCTTTATAACTCAATTTTCACTTGGAATCAACTGAGGGATGCCTTCTTAGCACGTTACTATCCGGTCTCTAAGAAACTAAACCACAAAGACAGAGTGAACAACTTTGTGGCACTATTGGGAGAGTCAGTTAGCAGTTCTTGGGATAAGTTCATTTCATTCTTGAGAAATGTCCCCAATCACCGCATCGATGATGAGTCACTGAAAGAATACTTCTATCGAGGACATGATGATAATAATAAAGCGGTATTGGATACTATAGCAGGTGGTTCTTATGGGGAGTGTCCTTATGCTGAGATTGCTAAAAAGTTAGAGAAAATCTCGCGAAATAATAAAGCTTGGAGTACTAGGAAGTCAGATACTGGAAGAAACACCGTCGCAGTGCAATCCATACACAACCCAGCCACAGACGAGATTCGTGAAGAGATGGCTCAGATGAGAACTGATCTTGGGTTGGTATTAAAACATGTCACTGGGGGTGCAAAAAAGATAAATGCAGTGAACTACTTGTCTAAACCACCACCACCAACTGATGAATATTATTATGAGGAGGATTCCTATGCGGTAAATGAACAGACGGGGCGGTTCCGACCGAATGCCCAAGGCTCCAATCAGGAGAATTAAGGTCAAGGAAACCAAGGTCGGAACTATGGTAATTATAATCGTGAGGGTAATTATGTCCGAGATGGAAATTACAATCGCGACAACAACTTCAACAGGGGAAACTATGGTAATACAAATGATAGGAGTGGGCCCTATGTTCCTCCTCAAAATCGTGATGTTGCTCCTAGGGATGGTGGAGGTAGTATGGCGCGAGTTGAGGATATGTTGCACAAAATGATGAGGAGGTTCGATGATGAGCACACTAAAGAGTTAAGAGTGATTTAGCGGGTATTGGGCAGAAAGTCGATACACATGCAATATCGATTGAGCAGCTTGAGTTGCAAATGGCCCAATTATATGCGACGGTGAACACACGGCAACCGGGCACTCTCCCTAGCAACACTGTCCAAAATCCGAAAAATGATGGACACTGTATGACAATCACTACTCGGAGAGGTAAGCAAACCATTGACCCACCTATACCGTCTGATGCACAAAAGGTGATAAAAGATAATGATAAAGTGGTGAGTTAGAAGATAAAACTGGAAAAGATGCTGAAGTGCCCAAAAAGGTGACTCCCATGCCTAGACCCCCCCCCTTTCCACAAAGATTGGTGAAAAAGACCGAGGATGGTAAGCATCGGCGTTTTATAACAATGTTGAAGCAGCTTTCCATCAATGTCCTTTTGGTAGAAGCTCTAGAACAAATGCCCGGTTATGCCAAGTTTATGAAAGATTTGGTTACGAAGAAAAAATCAGTTACTTTTGAGGATGATGATAGAATGCAGCATTGTAGTGCTATTGCTACAAGGTCTCTAGTGCAAAAGAAGGAAGATCCGGGTGCTTTCACTATTCCGTGTACAATCGGGTTATTGCATTTTGCGAAAGCATTATGTGATCTGGTGGCAAGCATAAATCTTATGCCCCTCTCGATTTAAAAGAAATTGGGTTTGGGTAACCCAAAGCCCACTGCGATGCGGCTACTGATGGACAATCGAACAATAAAAAGGCCTATTGGGATACTCCACGTTGTGCTAGTGAGCGTGGAGCCATTCATATTTCCGGCCGATTTTGTTATTCTTGATTGTGAAGTCGATTTTGAGTTGCCTATTATTTTTGGGAGGCCATTCCTTGCTACGGGTAGAGCCTTAGTTGATATGGAAAAGGGGTAGATGAAATTTCGGTTGAATAATGAAGAAGTGACCTTCAACATTTGTAGGTCCATGAGGCAGAGTGGTGAGCTCCAATCGGTATCTGCTATATCCTACAAAGTTGATAAGTCATCCGAGACACAAATAGAAGAACGTCTAGGTGTAAAAGCACTAGCGGCAGTGATAATGAATTTTGATAGCAATTGCATTAAAGAGTATGGGTCATTAGTCGCGTCTCTCGATAGTGGTGATGTTTGGTTTAAACCGAAGAAATATGAGTTAGATATGAAGAATCGCGAGTCTCCACCGGCGAAACTATCTATAGAAGAGGCTCCAAAGATAGAAATAAAAGCTCTCCCACCTCATCTCAGGTATGAATTCTTAGGAAATGGTGACACTTTGCCGGTAATCATTGCATCAGACCTGAATGAACAACAAATTGAGAGTTTGGTAAAAGTGCTAAAAAGGTTCAAAAGAGCTATTGGGTGGACTATTGCGGACATTATTGGGATCCCTCCTAGTATTTGTTTTCATAAAATCCAACTCATGCCCAACCATAAGCCAAGTATTGAGCACTAAAGACGCTCAAAATCCACCTATGCAAGAGGTCGTGAAGAAGGAAATCATTAAGTGGTTGGATGCTGGAGTAATATATACGATCGCCGATAGTAGTTGGGTATGCCCTATTCAGTGTGTACCTAAGAAATAGGGAATGACTATGGTCCCCAATGAAAAAAATGAACTTGTTCCAATGAGACCGGTGACTGGATGGAGGGTGTGTATGGATTACCGGAAATTAAACGCATGGACCGAAAAAGACCATTTTCCTATGCCCTTCATGGATCAGATGTTGGATAGACTTTCCGAAAAAGGGTGGTACTGTTTTCTTGATGGTTATTCGGGGTATAATCAGATTTCTATTGCACCGGAAGATCAATAGAAAACCACCTTCCCTTGCTCATATGGGACCTTTGCTTTCAAGAGAATGCCGTTTGGGTTGTGCAATGCACCTTCCACCTTTCAGAGATGTATGATGTCGATATTCTCGGATATGGTGGAGGAAACTATTGAGGTGTTTATGGATGATTTTTCTGTAGTTGGTGACTTCTTTGAGCGGTGTTTGAGTCATTTATCTGAGGTTCTTAGGAGGTGTGAAGACTGCAATGTAGTATTAAATTGGGAAAAATGCCACTTCATGGTGAATGAAGGTATTGTTTTGGGTCATAGCATTTCAGAGAAGGGTATAGAGGTTGATCGAGCTAAAGTCGAGGTAATAGATAAACTTCCCCCACCTATCTCTGTAAAAGGTGTGAGAAGCTTTCTTGGGCATGCAGGTTTTTACCGGAGGTTCATCAAAGATTTTTCAAAAATTGCGCATTCGTTGTGCAAATTGCTGGAGAAAGAGTGTAAATTTTATTTTGATGAATCCTGTCTTAAAGAATTCGGCGAGTTAAAAGAGAAGTTGGTGTCTGCACCTGTCATTATTTCTCCGAATTGGAGCATTCCATTTGAGGTGATGTGCGATGCTAGTAGGGTTGCTCTAGGTGTGGTATTGGGACAAAGAAGGGACAAAATTCCTCATCCCATTTACTATGCTAGTAAAGCCCTCAATGAAGCCCAGAAGAACTACACAGTGACTGAGCAAGAGCTCCTTGCAGTAGTCTTTGCTTTTGAAAAATTTTGATCCTATTTGCTAGGTACTAGAGTTATAGTGCATACTGACCATTTAGCGTTGAGATATTTTATGGCAAAGAAGGATGCGAAACCGAGGTTGATTCGTTGGGTATTACTACTGCAAGAATTTGACTTTGAGGTGAGGGATAGAAAAGGGACCCAAAAATCAAGTTGCTGATTACTTGTCCCGTTTAGAAGATGAAGCTATGAGAGAGTTAGGGGATAAGACTGATATTGATGATGCTTTCCCCGATGAACATGTATTGGCTGCCTCACAAGACTTGATTCCATGGTTCGCAGATTTAGCGAACTATCTGGGTAGCCATATTGTTCCATCGGATTTGTCCTTTCATCAAAGGAAAAAGTTCATGTACGATGTGAAGAAGTTCTTTTGGGATGAACCATACTTATATAGGAGCTGTGCCGATGGGCTTATTCGGCGTTGTGTGCCAGAAGTTGAGATGTTGAGTGTTTTAGAGGTATGCCATTCCTCACCCGTTGGTGGACATCATAGTGGTATCCGGACCGCTCATAAGATCTTACAATGTGGTTACTATTGGCCAACTATTCATCAAGATGCTCATGAGATCGTCAAAGCATGTGATAGATGCCAAAGGGATGGCGGCATATCAAGAAAGCAAGAGCTCCCTCTAAACCCCATTCTTGTGATTGAATTATTTGATGTTTGGGGTATTGACTTTATGGGTCCTTTTGTGAGTTATCATCGAATGAAGTATATTTTAGTAGCGGTTGATTATGTATCTAAATGGGTGGAAGCTATTGCCCTCGCAAACAATGAAGTGAAGAGTGTCACTGCATTATTGAAAAAGAATATTCTCTCGATTTGGTACCCCAAGGGCAATTATTAGTGATGGGGGATCCCACTTTTGCAATAAATTGTTTAAGGGATAAATGGAGAAATATGGGGTTTGCCATAATGTGGCCACTCCTTACCATCCTCAAACTAGTGGGCAAGTTGAGGTGTCAAATATGGAGATCAAACAGATTTTGTCAAAAACAGTGAACGCTAGTAGAACGGATTGGTCAAGGAGGCTCGATGATTCTCTTTGGGCCTATCGGACAGCGTATAAGACTCCCATTGGTATGTCCCTTTACCAACTTGCATATGGAAAGCTTGTCATCTTCCGACTGAATTAGAGCATAAAGCCATGTGGGCTATGAAGAAGTTGAAAATGGATTGGAATGAAGCTGTAGAACGGATGTTAAATGGGTTGAATGAACTAGATGAATTTCGCCTTAAAGCTTATGAAAGTTCAGCCCTCTACAAAGAAAATATGATGAAATACCATGACCAGATGATTGAGAAAAGCGATTTTATAGTTGGAGATTTGGTGCTTTTATTAAATTCTAGGTTGCGTTTGTTTCCGGGCAAGCTCAAGTCCAAATGGACTGGCCCTTACTTGATCACCCAACAATTCCCTCATGGAGCGGTTGAGTTGGAAAACAATGAGGGTGTGCGGTTTAAGGTAAACGGACAACGAACAAAAATCTATTTGGGGCATGCTGAATCGTCGAATGAAGTGATTGAGGCAGACCATCTTGATAAAGTCTGAGTAATCGAGTATCCTCTATCGTGCCGCGACGTAAAATCAAGCGCTGGTTGGGAGGCAACCCAATATGTATCCTCTAAGCCAACTATAGTTTTTTTTTCTCTAGTAATACTCGCATTTTCTTTGTTTTTCTTTTGTTAGAAGTGTTGGCTAGATCGTAGTTTAGGGTCCGTGTCCACTAAGTCTCCAGTCAAACACATAGAGAATAGCTTAATGGGTGTTAACTTTGCAGGTAGCACATCACCAGAAAAATCTACAGAAATTGGTCTGAAACACTCAATGACGAATCCATTGACGGACTGTCACGCTTACAACGGACCATCACAGGAATCCATCTTTCCAAGTAAGTTTGTCTATTTTTTTTAAAATTAGGGCACCCGCAACGGAACCCACAATGGACCGTCTCACGTGTGATGGACCATCGTAGGGGACTCGTCGCGTCATTAACCCGCAACCCGACCCGACCCGGCTGGGGAATTTTAAAAGTTTTCAACCTTTTAAACTCCCCACCGCTTCATTTCAACCGTTTCTTTCCCTCTATCTCCCATTTCCTTCCTTTTAAACTTCCTTCCATCATCATCCTCTTCCCTATCAACTAATCCACCATCACATCCCCAAATCCCCACATTCTCATTTTCCCCTTCCCCAATCTCCTTTCTGCTGGTTGGAGTCTGCTGCTGTGTTTCTGATCTTCCTAGATGAGTGCCTCACTTTCTTGTTTTTCTCCTCTTCTCAAGTATGTGTTTCTGATCTCTACCCATTTACACTACATTGTTGTTTTTAAATTACTATTGGCCTGTTTCTTTTTGGTGGGTCTTTGATTTTTGATCCCTTGTAGTATGCTAAAGACAACATGACATGCTTTAAAGGCCTACACTTATAATTACAATTGATGTGCGTAGTGGGTTAACCGAATCAAAGCAGGGGTATATGTTTTTTTTTGGAATATTGTCTGACCTAGGTTGATAGTCCCAAGAATTGCCTTGTTAAAACTCGAGAAATTGGTGTTTTAGCATTGCTAGTTTTCTAGGTATTTGGGTTAGAAATATGTAGGTTAATATGGAGTCTTTCGTTTTAATCACAGGGGATGATTGTGGCATCCTCAGTTCTTTCACTGAATGACAGAACGAGACCCCGACGACGGACTGTCGTACCCACGATGGACCGTCATAGGGTATGCCCCAACACCCCACGATTTGTTTTCTCTAAGTGTCCACCAACGGACATATGCGATGGACTGTCGTGCCCTCGACGGTCCGTCCTGCACAACCGTCATGGTTGTCAGAGATCCTGTTCCTAAGGGTCTTTAACTTTTTCTAAGTGCGCACTTACGGACCTATACGACGGACCGTCATTCCCACGATGGTCCGTCCTACACAACCGTCATGACGGTAAGAGATCCCTATCCCAGGGGTCTCCAATATTTTTTTAAGTGTCTACTAACAGACATCTACGATGGACCGTCAAACCCACGACGGTCCGTCCTGCACAACCGTCATGGTTGTCAGAGACCCAGTCCTAAGGGTCTCCAATTTTTTTCCAAGTTTCCACTTACGGACCTATACGACGGACCGTCGGAACCACGACGGTCCGTCCTGCACATCCGTCTTAACGGTCAGAGATCCCTCTCCTAAGGGTCTACATACTTTTTCTAAGTGCCCCACGATGGACATCTACGACGGACAGTCATGATTACGACGGTCCGTCCTGCTTATCCGTTGTAACTGTCAGAGACTTTCCTTCTGAGGGTCTCCAAAGAAATATTGTTTAAGTAATACATGACAGACCCCATGACGGTCCGTCATACTCACGACGGGCCGTCAACTGGTCCATCGTGTTTCACTGCTACTTCAGAGATGTCATTACAACTTTGATCTTATGTGTATTTTGTTTCATTTTTGCTTGTCTTGTTTGCTCCTTCTAGTACTAATGAGGATTCTTTACAGGTACTATCTCTCATGGCACCAAAACAAGATCGCGTTTACGCACGTGGGCGTTCAAAGTCCGTCGCCCCGTCTGCCCGACTGGTTATAGGCTCTGATGATGAGCATGATCCCGAGTATGTGCCCCTAGGCACTGCCACTCCAGCACGAGCTGCACGTGCAACCAGAGCCACGCCCAAGAAGGTGGCATCCGGTGTAGTCACTGCCTCCCAGTCTTATGAGGAGCGCACACTGACCGGCACACCTTCTGGGTCAGTTGCACAAGACGAAGGAGCATCTGGCTCCTTAGGAGTTTCTTGGTCAGAGGAAGCCTCGGGGTCCGTAGAAGCCTCTGCACCCACCACAGCTGCACAGTCTGCCTCGTCTGAAGAGGCTGACAGTACTGATTCTACTCCAGGCTCACCGACTGGAGTTCCCTCCCTGGTTGTTGACCATCCCAACCAGTGGTGTGTCGACGGGTAATACCAAGTGTATTCAGACGCCAAGATGCAAAATGATAAGGGCGTCATGACACGGACCCTTACACTGGAGAGGCGGGTCCTTACGGGTAGTCTTCCCACCATGCCGGATATCCACACTCTCTTCACCAGACACCGGCTAGAGTGGACAGCTCGTTCTTTGGGCCGATACAGTGAGGAGTTGGTCCGAGAGTTTTACGCCTCTTATGTGGCTACTCTCCGATCACAGATCGATAGGCGGGCTACCCCCGCCAAACAGGCCCCACTTGATCAGGTCAGAGTCCGCGGCATACAGGTCGACATATCTCTACCAGCCATCCACCGGTATCTGTACGGCGAGGATATTGATGCCACCAGTACCCCTCTCACCGCCGAGTTCGACTACCGATGGCAAATTGTTAAAGAGGGCCGGTTCTTGCATGAGCCATCGCTGAGAGAGACCACCAAGAGGTGGATGGCCCAGCACTTATCTATTGATGGAGAGGCTGTTGACTGGGTAATGGAGCCGAAGGGAGCCATCAGGAAGGCTAACTTGACCTTCACAGCCAAGTTTCTATGGTTGATTGTCGACCACTGCCTCTCCCCCACTGCTGCAGATAATATAGTTACATGGGATTGCGCAGTTCTGATGGCAGCGATGATGGCAGGGTTTGAAGTTGACTTCGTTTGGCTTCTTCTGGCGGTCATGCACGAGAGGGCTTTCAAGGTCACCACGACTTACCCTTTTCTGTGCGTGGTGTTTTCCTTATGCAGGTCCGCAGGTGTGCCCATCTGGCACATTGATCAGCTCAAGACCCCACAGGGCAATATTGATATCGGCCTCATCAGGGATGAGGCCAATGAGTTGGCTCCACGTAGAGGGCCCCACCCAGAGATGCCTCCACTTGGTGAGAACCTGGCAGATACTGTAGCGCATGCTCAAGCGGCTACCCAGGCTGCTTCTGCACCCACTGAGACTACCCCAGTCGAGTCTATCTCGGGTAGTAGCACTGCCCCGAGCTCTTCTCGCTCAGCCCCTTCCCCCGCTCAGGTCCCACTTGCTAGGGTCTAGAAACTAGAGGCTCAGATGGCCACACTTCTGCATCACATCCAGCCTTGGATGCAGAGGTCTATTGCTGAGGCAGAGGAGCGCTTGGAGCGTAAGATGGCACAGCACACAGAGAGGAAGATCTCGAAGGTTTATCAGCGCTTAGACATTTTTGAGTTGTGGGTGCTAGCTCCGCCAGCCCCTCCAGTGGACGTGTCGACCCTTCAGGCTGCGGTTGAGAGTTTGCGAGCAGATCTTGATATGATCCTAGAGGCTAGGGTGCCTGAGTCTGAGGCCCCTTCTACAGAGCCTGCTGAGGACACAATGATGGCTGCTTTATTCGCCACTTCTAATATTCCACCACCTCCCCCACGAGAGCATGTCAAGAGGCGCAGGGGTCGAGAGGAGGATGAGGCTAGGGCAAGAAAGAAGGAGCGCCATGAGATGGAGGATGCAAGGAGATCCTCGATTGCCGATGAGGAGGCCCGTACATTGAGGTATGTAGAGTTAGCTGCCGGGGCGTCTAGCTCCAGAGTTGTGGAGACAGTGAGAGGCACTATTGATAGTGTTGTTGCTGCTGAGGACACTACTGAGGGTGTCAAGACTACGAAGGGAGTAGGTTCCGGGGAACCGGACCCACCAGCTTGCTGATCGCCGGCGCTTTGCGCCTCAGGTTTGCTTCACCTGCCATTCACGTATTTTAGTTTTTTTATGCATTGGGGACAATTGCATATCTTTTTTGTTGGGTGTGGGGTAAATGGAAAGTGAATGTTAGGGTGAAGTCTGAGTAGCCCAATTCACGATCCTCTCTTGGTTTTTTTTTGTCTGTGTTCTTTTTTCCCAAGAGACTGATTACTTTAATTTTAGAACCGGCATGTTTATATATTGTGTACATAGTTAACTCTGAAGCATGATGGCTAAAACAGAAATGATATCCCGATGTAATGAATATGATGCAATGACTAGGCATGGTAATTGATAAATGTGTGGCTCTAAGCATGACAGAGAGAAACACTACTGCATGACCCTGAATCTAAGAATCGAACTAGGTATCTGATAATTTGGTAGTGTAACAAGATGTCAAGTGAGTGTGAGGAAAATTCGAATGATGCACCATTGATACTAAGCTAGAACTTGCCTGTCTAGTCTTGCTGAAAGTAAGCCGAAATAAATAATTAGGAAAGGATCATAGGCCCTTGTTCGAAATAGTCAATCATGAGCCTAAAAATAACAGAAAACCAAATGAAGTTAATCCCGTTTTGATCCAAATGAATTGAGCTTAAAATAGATCTTTCTTTTTCACCCCAAATGATCTTCTCTGGGAACAATGTGTTGGCCCTGGTCCCTCCTTGGACATGTGCACCTCAGTTTATGCCAAAAGCATAAGTTGAGGGTGGCTAATGCAGAAAGCAACCTTGTTTTGGCCCTGACCCAACCATGGGTATTGTGAACCTTGACTCATGGCAAAATCATGTGTTGATGGTGGCTATTATAAGGAAAACCCCGTAAAGTGGGGTTGAAAGAATGAAGAGGAAGAAAGAACAAAACAGAAGTGACTATATAAATAAATAAATAAAGTATACATATGAAACAAAACAAACACAAGAAAAGAGAAAAGTCACTTACACATAAGGATAAGAAAGGGAAAACAGCAAGGTGAAAAGAAAATTGAGAAATAGGGCGAAATAAATGATAAAAAGGTGGTACGCTTAGCCGATATGTCAAGGAGGGAAACAAGTCACTAAATTATACCTAAATATACCCTACCTGACCCTGAGCCTATGTTTCAAGCTAAGAAAGTCCTGTCGTAATCCTAAGAGTTGTATGGCGAACTTAAAGCAGTGAAAATAAGGGCAAGCTCATGACAATATGTATAAATGAGTTGTGAATTTTTTCTGAGAGTGAGTGTTGAAAAGTAATACTTATACTCAAACTGAAATCATTGTGTGAAAAATGAGCATGTTGCTTTGAAGTGAGGACACTAGTAGCAATATCGGAAATATTAGTACCTTGGTGAGAAATTGAAGAGGATAGGTGTCAGTGCATAGTGAGTCTATGTCATGGTCTGGTTCCACATAATTCAAGCCTAATAGTGATAACATGCATGAACATAATGAGAATGATCGAGATTGATAGCCAAATGATTGCGAAAGCTAAAATTTGGATACTCTTGTACAAAGATTTTGTAGTGAGTCATAGTGCGTCGCTTGAGGACAAACAACGAATTTAAGTTGAGGGTGTTGATGTACCGTGGTTTCACGGTACTTTTAATGCTTTTTCCTTAAGTTTAGTGTGTGTCTAAAGCCTTTTTGTATTGATTTTTTATGTAAGTTTCTCTTTATTTGCAGGAAATCTGTCCAAAGATGAACGCGGGAGTTTTGAGCAAGAAATGCAGAAGAGACCACCTACGGAGCTTATGATGGTCCGTCGAGGCTGTGACGGTCCGTAGGTGGCATCGTAGTGAGGAGAAAAGCTGCTGAAGGAAGATGGGGAAGTTTGACAAAGTATGGGACTACGGAAGTTCATGACGGACCGTCATTGCCACGACGGTCCATCCTACTGGTTCGTCGTAATGATCAGAGAGTAGTCCCAGTACCCAAATTCCAAGAAGTTAAGTATTATGGAACGGAGCCCCTCGACGGACCGTCGTGCTTGAAACGGTCTATCATACCTGTCCGTCGAAGGTAATGAAGAAAGCAGCAGAAGAATTTGTGAAGTATGGGACGATGGAGGCCATGACGGTCCGTCGTGCCCACGACGGTCCGTCACGAGGTCCGTCGACTCATACGCATTTGGACAAATTTTTATTAATTAGAATCCTTCGTTTATAAGGTTTTGTTTTTATTATAAATAGTTCGAAAAACCTCATTTTTTGGGTTAGACTTTTGGATAATTTTTAGTTCTCTTGTTCAAGTATTGAAGAATTAATTTCAGTAATTGATACACTTTTTCTGGAATTGATTGTTGGTATTTTTGTTGATTAATCAAGTGAATTTCTGGATTTTATTCATTCTCATTAAAGTAAGTGCATGAATTCTTATATTAAAAATATGAATAGCGTGATTATGACCATGGGTAACTAAACTCCATAACTAGGGTTGTGGGCCATGGGTGAACAATAAGGTAAAATCTAACTAAAATAACAATTCTAGAATAGTGTCTTGCATGTATTGATAATTCTTTCGTGTAGAAGTCTTTTTAACGGGTGGCCAACGTTAGAACTCGCCTTAATGCTACTTGCCGGACCAAGGAGGTAGATAATAGGAAAAGAATTATCAACATAGATTTAGTGTATACTATCTAATAGGCTAGTGTCGGTTGGTACGAAGTAATAACTTAGTCAAATATCGAATACAATGCTTAATATGAGGTAAAGATAAGGGTTAGTATAGCAACACACGTAGACGGACCTAGGTGCGGAGTAAGATTTTCTAGATGCCGGACCAAGGATTTAGAGATACATAACTTATCACTTTATATTCAAGATACTAGGAAAGAATTGTTACAGTTAGAATTATCAAGTTAGGAACCTGTGGGGAACACTTAAGCCCTAGTTATTTTTAATAATTGATTAAACTCCGAGATTTGAATCTGTTAGTTGTTTACTTTAATTTAGTTGATTATTTTTGTTAATTTGGAAATAAACCCCCCCTTTTTTTCATTTGTTTTTCCAGGGAAATAGTTGACTAAATAGTAGTAATAATAGAATAAAGTTAAGTCTGAACTATTTTCCTCGTGGGATCGATCCCAACCTCATTAGTTGGGTTCTTTACTTGATACGACCGCTTTACTTCTTATTTGAGAAGTAAGTTTGAGTGTACCATCTACCAGCCAAGGTAGAACCTAACGTAAACGTAGCTATCTAGGTGGATCCACTAGCTAGTATCCTATGGTGGCAACATAGTTGATGGAGCTTGGGGAAAAGAACCATGGATATATCGACTCTACACCATATTTGGGTCATGAGGCTATCCACCCCGTGAGGACCGTAGTGAACCCTACCTTTCCTTATATAAGAAAGTGTCACTCCCTCACATACAAGCTCACTCGGTGCTAATCTAGGTCCCTTTATTGAAAAGCCATTACTCTTATCATAATCATAAATATACATACCTATATATATATATCATATGGCCTAGCCCTCATATTCATTCGTTTATCATAGCTCAATAAGAATTGTATGAGAAATAATCCTTTCATTAACAATTCATATAGGTGAAGTTAGCCCTTACACATCTCATCACAATAGGGCACATCTTTACATAACAACTTCCCTATAGCATGTACTCCTAGGCAGCCTAACAACCAACCTAAACATTTCAATTCGATCATCATACCAACCTATCACCTTAAACGAGGTATACTTCAATACAACATTATCACTTGATGACAATTAATCACAATTTCAAGTAAGGATTAGGATATTCAAGACTTACCAATACTTATCCATAGTTCACCAATAAGGGCCTTACCATAAACCCATAGATCAACCCCAATTTCGGTCATCATACCAATGTAATTCAATAATCAACATAAGAACTAATTTAAGAGAAGCACTATACCACAATGCAATACCAAATAAAAGCTTGGTAGCATGATATCAAAGTCTATCTTCTTACCCTAGATTCAATACTCAAGAAATAGGCATGAAGAACTTCAATTCATTACATTATACTCATGATCAATACAATAACAACCATTAAAGATGATTTAAACAATAATTAGATCAATTACATCAATCCAACCCAAATTCATATCAATCCCAATACCTAGGGTTAAGGGTTAGGGTCATCTCCCACAATCTAGACCAACCTACATCAATTCATCATAATCAAGTTACAACACATGATAATATATTCATTATAACCCAAAGAATACATAAACAACTAAATTCATATAATCAAATTCGAAATTGGATGAAACCCATATGAAACTCAACTTTTGGAAAACCATTGAAGGAGCCCTTTGAGGGAAGAATCTCAAAGGTGAATTAAATTCCAAACCTAAGATTTGATGACGGTTTGATGGTGAATTTCTTGCTAAATCAACGCCCAATGATCTCCCCAAGTTGTTCTCCAATGGAGTCTTCCAATAGAGAGAGAAAGTAGAGAGAAGTAAGAGAGTTTTGTTTTGAGAATAATGATTAGGCTAATAAGTGTTGGGGTATTTATAGTGGGGTCTTAAGTCACTTAGTTAGTCTTCCCTTAATCCCCTAATTACCCCTAAGACACTTAATAAAATAATTAGTATAAAACTTAAATCTGAAAACCACCACAGGCCCTCCCCGACGGCTCCCCGACGACGGGCCGTCGTAGGCGTGACGGACAGGACCCCTCCGTCCTGCACGTCCGTCGCACTAGTCAGAGACTTGTACGACGGTGGCCTTGACGCCCCGTCGCGCCTGTGACGCCCCGTCATGGGGTCCGTCGTGGCCTACAGTTTCAAGGGTCCTACTCGAGGGCCCTTAGTCGATCCTCGGGGAGTCGTACCCTGACTTTTCCAACATGAAACCATCCCACACTATGTGTTACACCTATTATTACAAAATTTACGAAATTCCGACTCTTTAACTTGGTTAAACTAAAAGGACACTCTAGCCCTCTTATGAACCAACTTACCGGACGTTATGAACGTTGTGGTTCCAAAACACTTCAACGACTCCATATACGCCTAATTTTGCTAGGAACAATGGTTTAGACCTTAAGGAGCCTGTTTAAGTCTTATCACATGACTTTGGGCTTTCGAAATGTTACATTATCCCCCCCTTAGGAACATCCTCGTCCCCGAAAGACACTAAACACTCTTTAAATGAGGGAATAGACTCAAGACTAGCAGCTCAACCAATTCACAATATTCAATTAACATGAATCATATCATTTCAATAAAACACTTCAACACATCACTTTATCATACATAAGCTCAAAGTTTCCTCATGAGATACTTTCTACTCACAACACACATAAGCTCAATCATTTGATATACAAGTCACTTAGCACAAAGTTCATCTTATCAATATGCTTAATATAACATCCACGAGGATTCACTAATCACAATACACAGCTTGACTCAAATATGCAAGAAGCAAGAAAATTTAATTTAATTAAGGTCATCCTACAATGACTTCATTGTGAAGTCTCAAAAACTAGGATTTTTGAAGAAACTTCACCAAAACATCAAGAATACACAAAGTCTATTAAATTTATATCATTAGAGAGAAAGAATAACCTTAATCATCAAAAAGACGAGGATAACGGGTTTTCATGTCGGCCTCCGCCTCCCATGTTGCACCCTCAACTAGGTGGTTCTTCCATAACACTTTTACGAAAACCACCTCCTTGTTCCTCAACCATTTCACTTGCCTATCAAGGATTTGAACCGGAACCTCCTCATAAGAGAGGTTATCCTTGACTCCAAGACCTTCAATAGGGAGAATTGACTCGGGATCCCCGACACACTTTTTCAACATAGAGACATGGAAAACCGGATGAACCGAAGCTAAATCGTTAGGTAGTTGTAAGCGATAGGCAACTTTACCAACTTTTTCCAAAATCTCATAGGGACCCACATAACGAGGGTTCAACTTCCCTTTCTTGCCAAATCTTACCACTCCCTTCATAGGTGAAATCTTCAAATACACCTTGTCACCCTCTTCAAACTCCAAATCCCTTCTTCTATTGTCAGCATAGGACTTTTGTCGACTATAGGCTGTTTGCAACCTATTTCTTATGATATGCACATTCTCCAATGTCTTATAAATCAAGTCGGTACCAAAGATCGATGATTCACCAACTTTAAACCATCCTATAGGAGACCTACACCTCCTACCATACAAGGCTTCATAGGGAGCCATAGAGATGGACGAATGAAAACTATTATTATACGCAAACTCCACCAACGGCAAATGCTTATCCCAACTTCTTTTAAAATCAATAATGGAAGCTCTAAGCATATCCTCAAGGGTTTGAATTGTGCGTTCCACTTGACCATCCGTTTGAGGATGAAAGGCGGTGTTCAATTTCACCTTAGTACCCAAACCTTTTTGAAAAGACTTCCAAAACCTAGAAGTGAATTGTGCACCCCGATCCGAAATTATGGATAACGGGATACCATGGCGACACACAATCTCATCTATGAAGATCTTTGCATAATCCTCCGCCGAATACGTAGATATGACGGGAATAAAATGATCAGACTTAGTTAATCTATCCACAATCACCCATATAGAATCAAATGACTTTTGAGTCCGAGGCAATCCTACCAGAAAGTCGATATTAATGTCCTCCCACTTCCAAGTACGAATTTGGATCTCTTGTAGTAAGACACTCGGCTTTTGATGTTCCGCCTTCACTTGTTGGCAATTTGGACACTTAGCAACAAATTCTGCTATGTCCTTCTTTAAACCTTCCCACCAATATATTTCTCGAAGGTCATGATACATCTTAGTAGAACCCGGGTGGATGGAATAGTGGGATCCATGGGCTTCATCAAGGATCCGATCTCTCAATCCATCAACATCAGGAACACATAACCTCCCTTGGTACCTCAACACACCATCTCCTCCTAAGGAGAAGGACTCATTCATCTTTCCAAGAACAGATTCCTTCAACTCCATTAATAGTTGATCAAGGTGTTGTTTGGATTTCTCCATTTCGAGAATTCTCCAACCGAACTCCTAATCTGGCCAAATTATGAACATCCTTCACTAGATATTTCTTGTGTCCATCTATATGAGACACACTACCCATAGTCATACGGCTTAGAGCATCAGCCACCACATTGGCCTTGCCGGGATGATATAGGACACTCATATCATAATCTTTCAACAATTCTAACCACCTTCTTTGTCGGAGATTCAACTCTTTTTGAGTAAACATATATTGAAGACTATTATGATCGGTGAAAACATCTACATGAACACCATACAAGTAATGTCTCCATATTTTCAAAGAGAACACCACGGCCGCTAACTCAAGGTCATGGGTAGGGTAATTTTTCTCATGCACCTTAAGTTTCCGTGAAGCATAGGCAATCACCTTCCCATTTTGCAGAAGCACATACCCCAAACCTATGCGGGATGCATCAAAATAAACCACGAACCCTGTAGAACCTTCCGGTAAGGTTAACACCGGAGCGGAAGTAAGCCTGTCTTTCAATAATTGGAAACTCTTCTCGCAGGCCTCCGACCACTCAAACTTTTTACCCTTTTGAGTTAATGAAGTCAATGGAGATGCAATGGATGAAAAACCTTCTACAAACCTTCGATAATAGCCCGCTATACCCAAGAAACTCCTAATGTCAGTTGGGGTCAAGGGTCTAGGCCAGTTTCTTACCGCATCAGTTTTCCTTAGGTCTACCTCAACTCCCTCACTAGAGATGATGTGCCCATGAAAGGCTACCGACCTCAACCAAAGCTCACACTTGCTATACTTGGGCGAACAATTTATGCTCTTTAAGGGTTTGCAATACCATCCTTAGATGACCCATGTGATCAACCTCAATCTTCGAATACACCAAGATATCATCGATAAATACTTTAAATAATACATCAAGGTAACTTCGAAATACCCTATTCATTAGGTCCATAAATGCCGCCGGATCATTTGTGAGACCAGAGGACATAACCAAGAACTCATAATGCCCGTACCGAGTCCAAAAGGCCATCTTTGGAACATCTTCATTTCTCACCCTAAGCTGGTGATACCCTGACCTCAAGTCAATTTTGGAGAAGTAACTCGCCCCTTGGAGTTGATCAAATAAATCATCAATCCGAGGAAGAGGATACTTGTTCTTGACAGTAACCTTGTTGAGTTGGCGGTAGTCAATACACATTCTCAAGGACCCATCCTTCTTTTTCAAGAACAAAACCGGAGCACCCCATGGAGAAATTCTAGGCCTTATAAAGCCCTTGTCTAGCAAATCTTTAAGTTGCGCCTTCAACTCCTTTAACTCGGTCGGAGCCATTCTATTAGGAGGAATAGAGATAGGGTTTGTTTTCGGTAGCAAATCAATACCAAAATCGATTTCTCGTTCGGGAGGAATGCCGGGAAGGTCATAAGGAAAGACCTCCATAAATTCACTCACCACGGGGACCGACTCAATAGGAGGAACTTTGGAATCGACTTCTTGGACTCTCACAATATGATAAAGACACCCCTTTGAGATCACTTTGCACGCTTTTAGACATGATATGAAACGACCTCTTGGAAGAGAATTTCCACCCTTCCACTCAAACATGGGTTCATTTGGGAAACTAAACCTCACAATTCTAGTTCTATAATCAATAGAAGCGAAGCTAGCATGTAACCAATCCATACCCAAAATGACATCAAAATCAAGCATGTCTAGTTCAACTAGATCGACATGAGAAACTCTATGGGGTATTGAAATAGGAATTTTGATAGACTCTTTTTGCTACAACTGACTCACCCACCGGAGTAGACACCAAAACAGGTTCAAGCAAAACATCGGGTAAAGTACCAAACTTCTTAGCTACTAACGGAGTAACGAAAGAGAAAGTAGCACCCGGATCAAGCAAAGCATACACATCAATAGCAAAGATTTGTAACATACCAGTCACCACATCGAGAGAGGCCTCTTGGTCATCTCCCGAATGAAGAGCATAAAAGCGGTTCTTTTTGGGAACATAATTAGAACCACTTGGTTGACCACCCCTCTCTTTCCCTTTAGCATTTGGACAATCCCGCACTTTGTGACCAATCTTTCCACAACCAAAGCACTTGTCCGAACCTAGGAGGCAAACACCTAAATGCTTCTTCCCACATTCCTTACAAGGTGGATTCTCATTAGACGAGTTACCACTTTTCCCTTTTTTAACTCTAAGCCTAGGGACCTTCCCATCCCTAGCCTTGGGAAATTTGGATGGAACTTGATTTGAGAACCTTTTCTTGAATCTAGTCTTGTCTTAAATTCAAAACCTATCTTTAGTAGTTCCACTCTCGGAAGACATTGCCCTTCTTGAATCCTAATCCTTCCTTTTTGCTCTAGCCTCCTCAACTCTTTTTGCATGCCCCATGAGATGACCAATATTCATGTTATCATGTAGCATAGCTGATTGACATTCCTCTTGCAAGTCATCCGACACACCTGTCACGAATCGACTCATCTCGTCTATAGGATCGAAGACGAAGGAAGGAGCATATTTGGCCAATTGAATGAACTTCAAAGAGTACTCATGAACACTCATTACTCCTTGGCAGAGATTGATGAATTCCACCACCTTAGTTTCTCTCATCTCCTTAGGGAAGAACCGATCAAAGAAAGCCCTTTTGAACAACTCCCAAGTCACCGGCCCACTTTGAAGTGGCCTATTGTCTTTCCATTGCACATGCCATGTCTGAGCCACATCCTTGAGCTGGTGTGAGGCCAACTCGGCATTCTCACTAGAAGACAACCCCATAGCACACAAAATCTTATAAACCTCATCAATGAATTCCTGAGGGTCTTCATCAACCTTAGACCCATAGAAGATAGGAGGATTCATTCGGGTGAAGTCCCTAAGTCGGGAAGCCATAGTTTGCTCATGAACTCTAGGTGCCATATCCCTATTAGCTTGGGAAGTCATGGCTTGGGCTTGCACCGTTGCGGCTTGAGCTTGAGTAGTCATGGCTTGAGCCATTTGAGCAAGAATAGCCCTCATCTGAGCCTCTGTCATAGGTGGAGGGTCAATGGGAGCCTGATCATCAATAGCAATCTCTTCAAGAGGAGGAACTGGATCATCACGGGGAGGTATTCCCACAGCAGCAATCTCCTCCTCAAGTCTTCTAGCTGCATTCCTTCTAGTATTCATCTCCTATAACCAAAACATAAGGTTTAGGCAAATACATATACGATGTACATTCTAGATGCACGATATGGATTTCCAACAATGAGAGTGATTCCTAAGCATCAAATAAGTTCCTATTTATAAGTGTGGCGCGCTTCACAATTATGAATACAAACCTACATAACGTGTTTGAGAGAGACGTTAACATCAAGGATATTCAAACTCATGCTCTGATACCAAGTTTGTCACATCCGAGTTTACCCCCAAATGTAACCGGCATCGTCGTCCTCTTTGAGGACTAAGACAAGCCTCTTGGCCTCGTCATAGCATTCATCAATTAAAAATGTGAAAGAATTTAAAACGTTCTATCTATAATTACTCGGAGGTTTACATAGACCTCTACATACACATAATCGTATTTATATCAAGTATACATAGACTTGTTCATATACGAAGATTACATAGTCTTCTACTTTTATTTCACCCATTTATATAGTAATGAATAATAGTCATAAAAGTCGTCTCATCTCATAAACCATCTATCAAAGACAATAAATCTTGGGCATAGCCCTACATCAATACAAGAAGCCACATATAGGCTATAGACAACATCGTCTCAAACGAGTAATAGAGTCAATACAGAATTATAGTAACTAAGTAACATAGGAGTAAGATGTCGGCAACACCCTCAGGAGAATGAGAACCTACCACTTGGATGGTAAGAGATCCAAGTCTTCCTTTCCAGCAATTAGGAGCAAGTTCAACGACCCGAACCTAAAATGTTTGGGAAAAAGGGAAAGAAATGGGGTTAGTACTCCACATGTACTAAGTATGGAACCATATATACACTTACCAATCAAATATACGTAAAAAAGGACATTTAAGAAAAACAATTATAAAACATGTATACGAGTGAAGCATAGCAAATCAAAGCATACTAACTATACCCTTCACGACGGTCACAAGTGCAATGATAAAGTAAATTCCCATGACTCTTACTTAATCAAGTAACCTATCAAGACTACAATTAGCAATTATCCTTACCTAGCATACTCTCCCATTTCATGAAAACATTCTTCTTCAACAAAAAGCAATAACCTTATAGTCATAAGCATGTTATTCAGTGTAAAAAGTTATTTACATTATATCACTACTTCACATACATAATATTGACCTCTCAAAGCTCCTATCAAGGCAAACTAGTGCAACGCTTAAATAGAGTCCCATACCCCTACCTAAGCTATAGCCAAACCCTTTCAAGTTACTTCGATTAGTCTATATATTATTCATTCATTTTAGTTTAGGTAAACCTTGCCTTAACCGACATAGACCACATGAGCAAATGTAGAATACGGTTTCATGAAACCTTACACCGATGGAAGGTGGTTTACTGGCCAAGGTAGAACCTAACGTAAACGTAGCTATCTAGGTGGATCCACTAGCTAGTATCCTATGGTGGCAACATAGTTGATGGAGCTTGGGGAAAAGAATTATGGACATATCGACTCTACACCCTATTTGGGTCATGAGGCTATCCACCCCGTGAGGACCGTAGTGAACCCTACCTTTCCTTATATAAGAAAGTGTCACTCCCTCACATACAAGCTCACTCGGTGCTAAGATAGGTCCCTTTATTGAAAAGCCTTTACTCTTATCATAATCATAAATATACATACCTATATATATATATATATATATACACAATAGGGCACATCTTTACATAACAACTTCCCAATATCATGTACTCCTATGAAGCCTCACATCCAACCTAAACATTTCAATTCGATCATCATACTAACCTATCACTTTAAACGAGGTATATTTCAATACAACATTATCACTTGATGACAATTAATCACAATTTGAAGTAAGGATTAGGATATTCAAGACTTACCAATACTTTTCCATAGTTCACCAATAAGGGCCTTACCATCAACCCATAGATCAACCCCAATTTGGGTCATCATACCAATGTAATTCAATAATCAACATAAGAACTAATTTAAGAGAAGCACTATACCACAATGCAATACCAAATAAAAGCTTGGTAGCATGATATCAAAGTCTATCTTCTTACCCTAGATTCAATACTCAAGAAATAGGCATGAAGAACTTCCATTCATTACAATATACTCATGATCAATGCAATAAAAACCATTAAAGATGATTTAAATAATAATTAGATCAATTACATCTATCCAACCCAAATTCATATCAATCCCAATACCTATGGTTAAGGGTTAGGGTCATCTCCCACAATCTAGACCAAACTACATCAATTCATCATAATCAAGTTACAATACATGATAATCTATTCATTATAACCCAAAGAATACATAAACAACTCAATTCATATAATCAAATTCGAAATTGGATGAAACCCATATGAAACTCAACTTTTGGAAAACCATTGAAGGAGCCCTTTGAGGGAAGAATCTCAAAGGTGAATTAGATCCCATACCTTAAGATTTGATGAAGTTTTGATGGTGAATTTTGTGCTAAATAAGCCCCCAATGATCTCCCCAAGTTGTTCTCCAATGGAGTCCTCCAATAGAGAGAGAAAGTAGAGAGAAGGAAGAGAGTTTTGTTTTGAGAATAATGATTAGGATAATGAGTGTTGGGGTATTTATAGTGGGGTCTTAAGTCACTTAATTAGTCTTCCCTTAATCCCCTAATTACCCCTAAGACACTTAATAAAATAATTAGTATAAAACATAAATCTGAAAACCACAACAGGCCCTCCACGACGGCTCCACGACGACGGGCCGTCGTGGGCGTGACGGACAGGACCCCTCCGTCCTGCACGTCCGTCTCACTAGTCAGAGACTGTGCAGGTGGAGGCTTTCTTCCCAGCAGCTAAGGCTGGCACGACGGTGGCCTCGACGCCCCGTCATGGGGTCCGTCGTGGCCTACTGTCTGAAGGGTCCTCCTCGAGGGCCCTTAGTCGATCCTCGGGGAGTCGTACCCTGACTTTTCCAACATGAAACCATCCCACACTATGTGTTACACCTATTGTTACAAACTTTTACTAAATTCCGACTCTTTAACTTGGTTAAACTAAAAGGACACTCTAGCCCTCTTATGAACCAACTTTCCGGACGTTATGAACGTTTTGGTTCCAAAACACTTCAACGACTCCATATACGCCTAATTTGGCTAGGAACAATGGTTTAGATATTAAGGAGCCTGTTTAAGTCTTATCACATGACTTTGGGATTTTGAAATGTTACACTCATATTTCTTCGTCCCCTCCTATTCTAGCTCGAGGTATTATCCCCATGTAACACCCCATAAATGTTTTTGAACTAAGATTAGAACCGTTAATCGTAGTGAGTGAGATTTCACCAAGGAATTAAAAATTTCTTAAGTATTAAGTTCAAATCATTACATTTAGCACAAAGAATTCCAAAAAGAATTAAATTGGTAATAGCAAACTATGAAAATTTTCAAGTTAAGCTAAGTATGAGTTTTGGGTAATCTTCAAATGACCATAACTCATAGTTCAGGATGATTTAGGTGTTCAAAAATATATCATTGGAAATATATTTGAATTATATTTCCAAATCCGCCAAGTTTGCTAAATTTCGTGTTCGGGTGAGTGAGATATGACCTTTTGAAGTTAGGATGTCTAGTTAAGGAAAGTTAGCCGAAAATCGTGAGGGGTATTTTGGTCCCTTCCTTACCCAATTAGATTTAACTAGTTTTTATTCATATTTCAGGGTTCTAATCCTTTTAGTTCAGTTTTATAATCCTAATAAACACCTCAGGTTTTAGTTGAGAGTTCAAGAAGAGGCAAGAAAAGAAAGGAGGAGAAAAGAGGCAAGGATGAAGGCGTTCGTCGACATTCTTGAGTGTAGTTGCGGATTTTTACCATGGGTCTAATCCCTAAGAGGTATTTAAACTTCCATAGTGTTGGGTTAGTTCACCCACACACCAATCATGTATTATTTTTAGCGAAATTTCATGCTTAAAGTTTAAAGATTAGAGATCTTGATGAGTTCTTGAAAGGTGTTCTTGAAGTTAATTCTAAATCTTGTTGTGTTGGAGTTTTGATGATTTCATGAGATCAAATTGAGAAATTTTAGTAATTTTTCCAGTATATTAGAGTGTAATCAAGTTAGTAATCAAATCCAACTTATTGGGGAAGAAACCGTTCGAATTTAGACAATTTAGGGTGAAAAAACAAGTAAAAGTGCTCGGCAAAATTTTCTTGGTAGGGGCCTGGCGCGGCACACCTGCCAGATAGGCCCAAACCCATCCCTGTCCGTCAGGGATTGGCGCCCGGCGCCACCCATAGCCCCAAGGTCACCTGCCCCCTCCAGTTTGCCCCCGGTTGCTCCATTTGAGCTCATTGAAAGTGTATCTTCACTCCTTCTGATTCTAAATACTTTAAGCTACTTCTAAACACTTGGAAATCATTCATAATATTAATCATAACATTGAAACAATATTTCAAGTTCAAGGTGAAGTCAAGATTATGTTTTGAGGGTTCTTCCAAACTATTTGAGAGAGTTCCTTTGAGTTCTTTTGAGGAGTCTTCTACAACTTATAGTAACTTGTTTCAAGACTCAAGTAAGTGAGAATGAAGTGAGGAGAATGTATTTATAAGTCTGCAATAACACCTAG
Organism: Solanum sitiens; assembly: GCA_016801875.1. NCBI lineage: Eukaryota > Viridiplantae > Streptophyta > Magnoliopsida > Solanales > Solanaceae > Solanum > Solanum sitiens. The sequence continues at coordinate 924,882 of JABWTJ010000049.1, read as the reverse complement.
ATCCTCTATATCATGAACCAAAACTCTTCAATTCATAATTCACTTTCAAGAGAGAGTTAAGAGTAGAGTTCAAGAAAGTCATTAAGTTAAATAGTGAATTCTTTGAGATCCATCATTGATTTGAACTATGTTTTGAGGAAGTAAATAAGATAATGAGAGAGTCATATACATGAGTTCCATCTAGTTACTTAGACATTCAAGTCGAATTGTTCATGTCCATAATTCCGCATGAACCCTATAAATCGAACATTCTTTTGTTGAGAAGTATCCTTGAGTTCTCGATTTGAGTAGTTCATCCTCATAATTACGCATGAACCCCTCCAAGTTGAAAAAAATAAAATCATCCACATGAGATTATGAACTTTGAACCCATAATTCAATTCAAGGTAGGTTAAGATCCAAGCCTATAAGTTAAGAGCAAGTCAAAGTAAAGTTTATAAAGTTTTCTAGAGTCTTTCACAAAAGTTTTCACTTTCTTTTAAAGACGTAAAGTTCAAGTCAAGAAAGATTAAAGAGTTGAGTTCATTTCTAAAAAGTTATAAGGTAAATAAGTATTTCGTAAGAGTTTATAAATGTTTTCGCATTTAATTAAAAGGAAATTATGAGTTACAAAAGAGTTTTGAACTAAAAGGGGAACATTGATTCGAAAAGGGGATTTTTAAAGCTAAAGGGTTCTGTAAATTATCTCATCCCAAAGAAAAGAAAGTTACATTAAAAGTATGAGCTAAAGTATGTTTTGGGAGTAGTATTGAGCACCGATGTGAGGATGAGTGTTCATATTAACTCAAGTCTCCACGTAAACCATGAAGCCATTATGGGAATTGACGGATAATACTTTTTAGATGATCACCTAAGTTTATCTAGTGGATCCACTAATCTAAGTAAGGTCTTATACGGATGGAAAGGTATACGATAGTTCTGGCAGCGTGGGCAACACGCTGTATTACCGTTTAGGCTCATAGTTGTGGTTGTCGGTTAGAGAACCTCTCACAAAAACTATATTACTTTCTTATAAAAGTAAAGTTGAGTTTGTTATTGAATTTTCTTTAACGAACTAAGTTTCTTTTATTGTTTTATAAATCTTTTTATATATAGCATGTGTATTATTACTTATATTGAATTGAATATCCATAGTCGAGTATCATATCTTTGAGTTCATTATTTAATCTCTGAGTTGAATATCTTATTCTTGAGTATTCCTTGAGTTTCAAGTTTGATAAGAGGTAAGTATCTTCACATATTTTATTCAAGTATCAAGCTTATGTTATGCTTTAGAATTCCCCTTACATGCTCGTACATTCCACGTACTCAGCCAATTGGCCTGCATCTTATCATGATGCAGACACAGGTATATAGGATCATCAACATGAGTTTCGTTGATACATCAAAGATTTTGAGTAAGATATGGTGAGTCTCCTTTCTTTCGGAGGATTTCATTTACTTTTCAGTTTAGTTAGGAGGTCGTGGGTCTTGTCACGATTTCCGTGTTTATCAGTTAGAGGCTTCATAGATAGTCAGTAGTTAAGAAGTCTGTATTATTCATTTATTTCATTAAATGTTTTAAAGATTAAAGTTGCCTATTTTATGGCTAGTTTAATATATTATTTTACTCAAAGTTGTTCATTTGAGTTTATTGAATCTTATTTAAGTTTTAAGCTTTTGTGTGCTTAAGTTAGTCTTCCGCTTGTAGTCAGCCAGTACGAGGGTTCAGTTGGGGACCAACAATGGTTCTTGAGTGTCGGCCCCATCCAGAGTGTAGACTCGGGTCGGGAAAAACTTGGTATCATAGAACTTTTTTAAGTGTCCTAGGGTGTCTATGAAGCCGTGTCAATAGGATCTTATTTATGATTATAAGGGCCCCACTTTTATGAATGAGGTACTATAGGCATTTAAGAAAAGTTTCCCTTTTATCTAGTCTTTCTCGTGCAATAGAGATATGTCATAGGTAGCTATTCTAACTCGCGCCTTCTTATATTCATTCGACTACCCTATATACTAGAGGTGGTTGAAAAGTAAAGTTTAAAGATCCTGATGGATGAGTTATTCTTAGCAAGAATATTGAGACAATCATGAGAATCCAGAAGGGCTTGAGAGGAGCCCAAGAGTAAGTTAAGTGCTCAGTTTCAGAGTAATGCACCCATATTCATATGAATCGTGTGTTTGACCTAAAAGCAAGTTGTACTCTTTTCCCTAAATCTTGATTCAGCTGAGATCCGTTTTAAGAAGTATGTTCAGAGCTTTGGTATGATTTTAAGAGTAGAATGAGTTATGATATCATGAGAAGTACTAGTGAAAGAGCCATAGTTAGAGGAAAGTATGCAGAGGTATAGAGATCTATGAAAAGGAGATGGTATTTTGGCAAACTATGTTTGTATAGTCATGCACCTAATACATTATTAATGAAAAGTTTCCCTTGTGGTTGACAAAGAAGTGATGAGTTGTGAAGGGCTCAGGATAAGAGGTAGAGTAAGTATAGCAAGTCAATGAGTTAGAGTACCTTAATAGAAAGGGATTATGATAATGTGTCATTGTGTTAGTAATGACCAAGTGTAAGTGCTGAATATTATAGAAGAGCCACATTATTCATAATGTGATCAATTAATCTAGGCTTATGAATTTTTAAAGGAGAACGTCATGGTATTCAAACGATGATACAGTTATTCAGAGATAATGCGAAGTAAGTGAGTAAGCAGTACTTATGTTGTGAAGTGTAATGTGATAGTAATTCGAGTATGCAGACTAAGATGTAAGGATTGACTATGTCACATCCGGGGAGCACCCCCTAGGAGTAACCAGCATCAGCGTTCTCAAAGAGGACTAAGACTAGCCTCTTAGCATTCATCATTACATTCATAGGTTAAAAATGCGGAAAATTTAAAACATTTCGATTACTTGTACATTGAGGTTTACTTAGACCTCTCGCTTACACACAATATATATTTATCGAGTATACATAGACCCTTCGTATAAGAAGATTACATAGTCTTCTACTTTTATTTCACATACATAGTATAGGAACATAATATCATAAGAAGTCTATAATATCTCATATTAAACCATCTGACAACGAATTCAACAATTAGGCTTAATCCATATTAAATACAACAAAGAGACTCATATAGGCTATACAACAATCGTGTTGAAATGAAAGGGAAAGAACTAGAAGTCTTATTACTAGAACAACATCAATAGCTTGATAATGTCATTGTCCTCGTAAAGTGAGGACCTACCGAACTCTTAGGGAATATCGAAGTAGTCTTCAAAGGTCTTCTATAAGCTCAACGGTCGGATCCTACATTTGTAGTAAACAGAAAAGATGGGTTAGTAAACACTTGTACTAAGTATGAATTTATGCGCATAAAATTAGTGAAATCATGTTAAAGAGGACATTTGTTCAAAACATGCTAATTTACTTTGAAAAGCATTATGCATATCCAAGAACTCATATAAGCTAATAAACACATAACTATTAAGTCAAGACTATATAAAACACAATTGAGCACATAATCAAGACAACTCTATCATCAAGTTATATCACCAACAAGCATAGGTAAGAGTTCATTACATCATAACCAAAGCAAGACAATTACTTATGAATCCCAATTAAGTCCACTAATGCAATGACTAAGCAAAGACCCGTAACCTTACTCAATCAAGTAAACCTAACAAGAACCACAACAAATGTCCAACTTCACATATCATATCATTAAGAGTACAGAACATCATACTTTAGCAATAGAGACCAAATATATATTCATAAGTGAATTAAACATCATATGGTACCATCAACATGTAAGATCATAATATACATATCATATACATTTATAAGCAGAAACATACATAAAAACATCATCCTAAGACTCCCTTCAAGGCTAACTAGTGCAATGTATAGGTAGAGTCCCATACCCCTACCTAGACTAAGCTAAACCCGTTAGGTCATCCTAGTTAGAGTTCATTCATTACTATGATTTCACCTTTGGGAACATCTTGCCTTAACCGACATAGACCACAAGAGCTAATGTAGAATCCGGTGTTGTAAAACCTTACACCGATGGAAGGTGATCTACTAGCCAAAGTAGAACAAAACATAAACATAGCTTTCTAGGTGGATCCACTAGCTAGTCTTCCTATAGGGCAACATAGTTAAGGAACTAGGAGATATGGATGAACTCTCTACATGCCATTTAGCATTGTAGCCTCATCTCATGAGAATCCATAGGGTGAGTATCCCTCATAAGGGAGTCAACACCTCATGTGGAACTAATCTTTCTCTATGGAAAGTCAACACCTCCCATTGTCAAGTTCTCTCGGTGCTAATTTAAAGTCCCTTTCTAAATGTCTTTAATGACTTTATTAATGATCATAGCTTTGTTATGTCATAGGGTCTATCCCTTATATAATCATCATCATCATCATAGGTCAATAAGAATTGCATGAGTATTTTCCTTTCATTACAATTCATACATGTGAGGTTAACACATTTACATAGTCACATCGTAATAAATAACATTGGTAAGTTATAACCATCCTTATAACATTTACATCTTAGCCAAAAACTAACACACCATAGTCAAGACATTTCAATTCAACATTATACCAACCCTATGAATCTCATCATAAGGTATACTTCAATGTAACTTCATCACTGAACACAAGTAATCATAATTGAAGTAAATGTTAGAATCATAAAGACATACTCGATATCCTTCTCAAGTCATCATCCATGGTTTTACCATCAACCATCGAATTCAACCCAATAATGGGTGTAATACCATCACAAAATAGTAACTAACATAATAGTTAGGTCAATTGCGTCATCACTATCCAAATTAACTTAAATTCATAACCTAGGGTTAATGGAATAGGGTTCATCATGAATTCTTCAAGAAATAGATCCAATACAAACAATACATTACCCTAGGCAGTCCATAAATGAATTAGAATAGATAAAACAAGTCTATCAATCCATACATTCTTCAATTCCCATCAATTCATAAGCAAGATCCAAGATTTGGGGAATTGGGGAAAGGGACATGATCCACATAAAATTGGATAAATTAAAATCAATTAACCAACAATCTACACTTAATTAGTCATAGGCAATCACAATTTATCATCAATTTGAAGTTTAGAAGAAAACACATCAGAATTGGAAAATCCCATGAAATTGGGTTATTTAGAAATCAACTTTGAAATGAGCTCTTTAGGAAAGGAAATACCAAGAGTGAAGAACCCATACCTTAATGAATATTAGTCCACAAAATTGAAGTGAAATGCTAGAGAAATTGGCCTTCCTCTTCAACCTTTGTTCTTCTATAAATGGAGGATTTTGGGAGAGAGAAAGTAGAGAGAGAAGAGACTTTTGGGTTTTGTTTTGGGAATTTGATATATGTGAGTGAAAAATGACTTAAAACTGACCCTTAGGATACATATAATAACCCCCTAAATTACCCAAAACACCCCTCACTTAAATGAGTCTTTTTGTAAAGTCAAAATATATAAAATACGATTTAGACGAATCTGTGAAGTGGCTCCGCGTCGCGAGGCTAATTCCCAATTTTATTTTTAAAAAATGATCTGGGGCGGTGGAACTCGTATGGGGTGCACGACGCGCATTAGCCCCTTGATTCTTGATTCATGCAGGCTACTTTGGCAGCCTGCCTACCCATGTTGGAGTCCTCCTCATGGACCATTCTAGTGGTCCTTAGGGAGTCGTTATCGAATGTTTAGACCCTCTATACTACATTTTACATATTTAAAGTCTTTTTACAAGTTTTAGACATCATTTGACCCTCCAAAACCTTCTTCAAACTTAGCAACGTCAACTAGTTCAACCTAGCTACCTTCCGGACGTCATGGGCATTTCTTGACGCCTTGACTCTAAAACTTCTTCGAAGAATTTTAAACATTAATTTAGGTATTAAAATAGTATTACCAACATTAGATACACTTGTGCGGCTCTAGATTATGTGTTGACATTTTGGAGTGGTACAGACTAATTGTCATGAAGTCCTAGTGGACAAATGTTCCCAAATTTCCATAGTGTTAATGAGGTACGGTATAGTAGGTAAGCAATAATATTGACCTTCAGGTTTAGTAATGAACATTAAGCTTGAATTTGAGATGAGTGACATATCCAAAATAATGGCAACAAAAGGGTGATGATGTTAGTCTTCAGGTTTGATCCAATAGACTTCACATTGAGTAGCCGAGGAATTGAGATGGTTGTTGCAATGAATGCGAGTAGTAGAGAACCAACCTTCAGATAAGGGCAGCGATGTGTGGCTAAGTCACAAGAGTTAAAAGTGCATTAAGAGAATGTACACCAGTTAGATATATGGAATAAGTCCATAACTTTCAAGTTTTAACTTTAAACCCAAGGGGGAGATGATAATATGAAAAATCAAGTCATGTTTTGAGAATTTCATAAGGAGTTCATTCATAGGAGTTCATGGAGTTGTTAGATTTCTAAGCTTGAATGTGGTGGTAAAGAGTAATAGTTTGAGATGAGATTCCCTATAGAGATGTATAGAATCAAAACTTAAAGATTTGAGTCAATATTGAATATAGTAAGAGCATACCATTAGAAGTAGACCTTAGTAAGAGCAAAAACATTCCATAGCGAGTTCTGTCGTCATTCGAGGACGAATGATCTCAAGGGGGAGATATTCTAACACCCCAGAAATTTTTTCGAACTATGACTCGACCGTTAATCGTAGTGAGTGAGATTTCACCAATAAATAAAAAATTTCATAAGTATTAAGGTCAGGTCATTAGATTTAGCACCAAGAATTACAAAAATAATTAAATTGGAAATAGCAAAATATGAAATTTTGCAAATTAAGCTAAGTATGAGTTTTGGGTCAACTTCAAACTACCATAACTCCCAGTACAGGATGAGTTAGGTGTGCTAAAAGATACCATTTGAAATATCATTGAATTATCTTTACAAATCCGCCAAGTTTGCTAAAATTCGAGTTCGGATGAGTGATATATAACCTTTTGAAATTAGGTTGTCCAGTTAAGGAAAGTTAGTCGAAAATAGTGAGGAGTATTTTGGTCCATTCCTTACCCATTCAGTTAACTCGTTTTTAGTCATATTTTAGGGTTCTAATCCTTTTATTTCAGTTTTATAATCCTAATAAACACCTAGTATTTTAGTTGAGAGTTTATGAACAAGCAAGAAAAGAAAATAGGACAAAAGAGGCAAGGATGAAGGCGTTTATCAACGTTTTTGAGTCTAGCTGCGGATTTTTGCCATTGGCCTAATCCCTAAGAGGTATGTAAGCTTCCATAGTATGGGTTAGTTCACACATATGTAAATCGTGTATTTTTTTCATTGAAATTTCATGCTTAAAGTTTAAAGATTAGAGTTCTTGATGAGTTCTTGAAAGGTGTTCTTGAACTTCAATCTAAATCTTGTTGTGTTGGAGTTTTGACAATTTCTTGATTTTAAATTAAGTAATTTTAGTGTTTTTCCAGTAGATTAGAGTTTAATAAAGTTAAGTTGTCAAATCCAAATGATTGGGGAAGAAGCCGTTCGAATTTAGGCGATTTAGAGTGAGAAAACGAGCAAAAGTGCTCAACAGAATTTTCTGGGTTGGGGCCTGGCGCGGCGCGCCTGCCAGATTGCCCCAAACCCATCTCTTTCCACCAGGGGTTGTCTCCCCGCACCACCCATAACCCCAAGGTCATCTGACCCCTCCAGTTTGCCCCCGTTGCTCCATTTGAGTTCATTCAAAGTGTATCTTCGCTCCTTCTAATTCTAAACACTTTAAACTAATTCTAAACACTTGTAAATCATTCATAACATGAATCATAACCTTCAAACAATAAATCAAATTCAAGATAAAGTCAAGATTATGTTTTGAGAGTTCTTCCGAACCTTTTGAGAGAGTCCCTTCGAGATCTTTTGAGGAGTCTTGTACAACTTCTAGTAAGTTGTTTCAAGACTCAAGTAAGTGAGAATGAAGAGAGGAGAATGTATTCATAAGTCTACAATATAACCTAGATCCTCCATGTCATGAACCAAAACTTTTGAATTCATAATTCACATTCAAGAGAGAGTTAGGAGTAGAGTTCAAGAAAGTCTTTTAGTTAAATCGCGAATTCTTTGAGAGCCATCGTTGATTTGAACTATGTTTTTATGAAGTAAATAAGAGAATGAGAAATTCATATACATGAGTTCCATCTAGTTCTTAGACCTTCAAGTCGAATTGTTCATGTCCATAATTCTGCATGAATCCTATAAGTCGAACTATCTTGTGTTGAGAAATATCCTTGAGTTCTCGAGTTGAGTAGTTCATGCTCATAATTTGGCATGAACCCCTCCAAGTTGAAAATCATTAAATCATCCACATGATATTATGAACCTTGAATCCATACTTCAATTCAATGAAGGTTAAGATCCAAGTTTGTAAGTTAAGAGCAAGTAAAAGTAAAACTTATAAAGTTTTCTAAAGTTATTCACAAAAGATTTCACTTTGTTTTAAAGACGTAAAGTTCAAGTCAAGAAAGAGTAAATAGTTGAGTTAATTTCTCAAAAGTTATAAGGGAACTAAGTATTGATCACCGATGTGGGGATGAGAGTTCATATTAACTAAGAGTTCCAAAATAGTTTTGAACTCAAAGGGGAACATTGATTCCAAAATCAGCTTTTTAAAGCTAAAGGGTTCAGTAAATTATCTCAACCCAAACAAAAGAAAATTTTATTAAAAGTATGAGCTAGAGTACGTTTTGGGATTAGTATTGAGCACCGATATGGGGATGAGAGTTCATATTAACTCAAGTCTCAATGTAAACCATGAAGCCATCATGGAAATATACGGATCATAATTTTTAGATGATCACGTAAGTTTATCTAGTGGATCCACTAAGATAAGTAAGGTCTTATACAAATGGCAAGGTATAGGATGATTCTGGCAGCGTGGGCAAGACGCTGTATCACCGCTTAGGCTCATAGTGGTGGTTATCGGTTAGAGAAACTCCCACAGAATCTATATAAATAAAGTTAAGTTTGTTATTGGATTTTATTTAACAAACTAAGTTGTTTTTACTGTTTTATAAAGCTTTTTATATATAGCATGTGTATTATTGCTTTTATGGAGTTGAGAATCCATAGTCGAGTATCATATCTTTGAGTTCAGTATTTAATATCTGAGTTGAGTATCTTATTCTTGAGTATTCCTTGAAATTCAAGCTTAAGAAGTTGTTATTATGTTCACATCTTTTATTCAAGTATCAAGCTTATGTTATGCTTTAGAATTACCCTTAAATGCTCGTACATTCCACGTACTGTGCCAATTGGCCTGCATCTTATCGTGATGCAGACACAGGTATACATGCTCAACAACAGGAGTTTCGTTGATACATCAAAGATTTCGAGTAAGCTATGCTTAGTCTGCTTGCATTCGGAGGATTTCATTTAATTTTCAGTTTATTTAGAAGGTCATGGGTCTTGTCCCGATTTCCATCTTTATCAGTAAGAGGCTTTATAGATAGTCAGTTTAGTTAAGATGTATTTATTATTCATTTATTTTATTAAATGTCTTAAAGAATGAAGTTGCCTACTTTATGGCTTATTGAATCTTATTTCAGTTTTAAGCTTTTGTATGCTTAAGTTAGTCTTCCGCTTGTAGTCAGTCATGATGAGGCTTCGGTTGTAGATCAGTAATTATTCTTGAGTATCGACCACGTCCAGGGTGTAGATTCGGGCCGTGACACGCCTTATGGTTCATTCTTTCAAATTTATATGTCTTAGTCATTATCATATTTTTCATGCGTATGCACGTTCATGAAAAACCTCATTTTTTATGTTATGGTTTCACTAAGAGTGATATTCAATGCTTATGTACATTTTTATTAAATTACATTCATCTTTGGTGGTTAGTTTCTCACCTACTCTATTCATGTTATCTTGAGTTCCATTTGAGGATAATTGTTCCCAAGTGGAAGATATTGTAATATATCTTAAGTGGGAAAGTTGAAATGAAAAGGAAAATATGGAATTGGGCTGTCAATAGGGGTCTACAAGTCCCATCTACATAATGTAGAATTTCCTACAGGTCGTAGAAAGACAACCGCTGAAGTTGTGTTAATTTTTAGAAAAATCAAGTTTCAATATCTCATTCTATGATTGCCTCAAACGGTCCTTCAAGTGATCTACGAGTCATTGATATTTCTTGTAGGAACGTCCCAAATTTAGTTAAATTTTATCATCAAAATTTGAGTTCTACATTTGGGGTCTACACGTGGTAGGACATCCTACAAATCGTGGACATGCTCCATCGAAGTTTGCTTAAATTTATCGCTCCATGAATGGGGTTGGCAGTTATTTTAAGGGTTTTTTGGGTCTTTCCCATAGGTGTTTGATACCAAACAATGTTACATTATCCCCTATTTTAACACATGTATAAGTGGATTAAGTCCTAGAACTACCGATTCCAAATCATTCATCTACTTCCTAAATTGTTGTTTAACATCACCTAAAAAATTGTCTCTAACGCTAAGGAAGATGAAGTTAGGGTTTCAAGTAAGGATCTCCCATTCACCATAGATTTTGGTAATTTATCAAGAATGTATGCTAGTATTCACCTATGTAGTCCTTTCCTCTTTAGGATTCCTAAAAGCTCTAATTTTACAAGTTAGATTATTAATTCGAAGTAAGGTTTTATTTAATCTACATATGTACTTTGAAATTATGGTTCGATTAATTATTTTCTATATTGTTATGCATGAACTGAAGTAATTACATTATTTTAAGTTAAATTCATATGAACTTAGAAATGAACCATGATTTTTTATAATATGAACATATGATTAAGCTTCCGAACAATGAATGATGAATTTAATTATGATGATACACATTTCTTATGAAGTTGATGTAAATGATATGAGGATGCTTTCAGAGTAAAGAACCAATGATGTTGTAAATAGTGTTCTCATATACAACGATGAACATGTTTGTGAAATGATTTCTAACAAAATGGATCCATAATGTTTAAAGGTTTTCTCAGCTAGTTCGAATAAAGTTTAGGAGATATTCTAAATGAACGTTAACTTAGGTTACTTTATTAATTTTTCCTTCCATGGATGATGAAAATAATGTGATTAAACACTATTCTGTTGGATATTCTACTCAACACCGAGTGGAGCAGCATCTATTATCCATGTTCTTTGAACCTTGTGTCACCCTAGGATGATTTTCTGAGATAAACATTAGCTAGTGGACCCCTTTAGCTAAGTGTTTAGGTTCATACCATGTAAATTAAGGAAATCACTTTTCGATGTGGGATAGACACTTAATTCAATGACATAGATCACATGGTCTATGTCACTTACATTGTCAGCATCTCACGATAATGAACTAAGCTTAGTTCTAAAGTTCCTCACAACTGATTTACAGACGTTTCACTTGCATTGACTATGATTATGATATATGTTTTCTAACCTCTTATCCTATGGTTTAGCTTTATTATTCCATGTCATGTAAAGTCCTTTTTAGTTGGACTTAATGAATCATAGGCACTGCGATCATACTTAGAACATTATATGTAGTAATGCATACTTATTCCTACACACTTTCCTTAATGTAGGATCCGACACTCCCAGCACTAACACTCGTGGCTAGTTGATTTCATTTGCATTGAATATTTGTGAGTTCTCATTTTCTGAGGATGGAGATACTTTTATTAATTTCTTTATTTGAGTTTTAAGAATTTTTATGTGATGGGCAGTTTGCATCCAAATGACTTTTGTTGATGTAGTAGATGACTTATTTATACTTAAGTTAGACTTCGGCTTTTTATCAAACTCTTTTATAATATATGAATGTTTCTTTGAAACCTTTATATCTATTAACTTCTATGATCTATGCTAAGTTGCTTATGTGGGGAATATCGAGGTTCAATATGTCATGTTACACCTAGGGTATACTTTGGGTCTTTACACACCCCGCCTCAAGTATGGAATAAATATATTAATGAAGTACTATCAAAGTACTGGTTATCACATCCGGAGAACCTTACGATCCCGTCGAGTTTGAAGAGTATAAAATCTAATCTTCTTCGGAGCACTAATGTGAGGCCAAAATACATAATTTTAATCATTATTTGCCTCACATTTATTTTATGTATATTTTTCCTTTTTGAGCATGGATTTTATAAAATGTGATAAATAGTATTATTTTTTATTTGTAGGATTGAGTTGGTGTGAAGATGAAGAAATTTAAAAGTAAAAACGAATTAAATATGGAAGGTTAAAAAAGGAAATCAAGCAGACAACCTAATGGATTAAATTGAATATAATAATATATAATATATTAGAACTGCACTTGAAGAAGAAATTGAATTGAAGTATAAGTTGCTGACACATGCAATCATGTGAAGGCACTTCAAATTGAAGGAGGCGGACGAAGCAGTTTAAAGCGTACATGAATCCAATTTTGTCAAGGTTTCTAGGATAGGGATATACCTAGAAACCTTTCTTGGGTCACCATACACGTAGATAACGTAATGTTTGGTATTTAATCATCATATCCCTGCTCAACGATGTAGTTAGGATGTTATCTATCGTAGGAGATTAGAGGTCGGGAGACCATGACAATACATTAAACCTGTGATTCAACAACTAGATAATCAAGTAAGTTGATGAAATTTACGCTAAATATGATTGTTAGTTAAATTATAATCTTAGATCGATTCATTTATTGATTGTGTAAACATATATCTTAGTTAATTGGTTTTTTTAGTTTAGTTAATATATTCATCTTTTGAAATCATACCCTTAAATAAATAATTAGAATTAGTATGACTTAGTAAATATTTAATTAACAAGTCTTTTGGGTTCGATAATCCGGTTCTTTTATGTCACGCCCGGAGCCTACAACCTAGAAGTGTCCGGCACTTAGTGACCGATGTTGGCCTCGAGCGAACCCTTGTCCTGGCTTACTTAACTCAGCGGAAGACAAAAATCATACTTAAGAATGAAAGAACTTAATAAAACTACACAATAATACTATCTGGAATGTTTTAAAAGTTTAAACATTCAAACCGGCCAAAATGGAACTCAAGTCTTTAACATAAGAATGAAAAGTAAAGACTACTGAATTACTAGCTGTCTAAGAAGCCTCTAAACTGACTGAGATGGATGTTGGGCCAGACCCCACGACATCCTAATGAACTAAACTAGTAAAGAAATGTAAAGGATGTCATCAAGAATGCAAGGAGGATCATCACTGACTCTAGAGCTCGAACTGGATCAGTGAAGCGCTGCGTGCTGATCCTGGTTACCTGCGTCTACATCATAAGACGATCCAGGCCAAATGACATCAATATATTGAATGTAAGAGTATGCAATTTTGAATGCTAAACACATCTACAAAGCTTGAAATGAATTAAGGATGAACTTACCTTGGGTCTGCTTGACTTACAAGATAACAACTCAATATAAAGCAATAAAGACATACACCATATATGTATAATTGGTAAAATAGTGTAAACACTAAGTTCATTAAAGATAAAACAATACGAAACTACAATTTTTTATATATTGAAGTAATAATTTTTTTGCGGGAGTTACTCTAACCGACAACCACCACTATGAGCCTATGTGGTGATACAACGTCTCGCCCACGCTGCCAGAACTGTCCTATACTTTGTAATCGCATAAGATATCCTCAACTAAGCGGAGCTACTAGCTAACTTACATTATTATCTAAATAGTATGACACGTTAATACCCATGATAGCTACATGTTTTACATAGAGACTTGAGTTAATCTGAACTCTCATCCCCGCATCAGTGCTCAATACTACTCTCTAAATATACTTTAGCTCGTACTTTTAAAATAGCCTCTTTCCACTGAGTCGAGATAGTTTTCTCAACTCTTTTAGCTTTAAAAATCTCCTCTTGGAATCAATGTTCCACTTTTAATGAAATAACTCTTCTGGAATTCTTAGTTTCCTCTTGATTTAAATGTAAAAACATTTATAAACTTCCTAGGAAATACTTAGTTCTCTTATACCTTTTGAGAAATGAACTCAACCTTTACTCTTTTCCTTAAACTCGAACTTGAGCCTTAACACTAAATAAAAAACGTTTAAGTAAGACTCTAAGAAATTTGAAAAGCTTTACTTTAACTCACTTCATATCTTTGGACCTGACTTCTTAACTTTCATAACCTTGATTCTAACTTCCCTTAAATTGGATTATGGATTCAAAGATCACGATCTCATGTTGATAGATGATTTCATGATGTTTAGTTGTACTTTAAAGTGTTAAAATCAACTCAGAATGAAAGATACATAACTTAGGAACTATCACGATAAGATAGTGAAAGAACGGGGTCTCGAGGTGACCTTGGCGCTCTGAAATGTGTGGAGCGCCAGTGCTTGATGGACAAACTCTAGTCTGAGGCGCTCTGGCTGGCGCGGCACCCCAGGGGTTGTCGAACGGGATTTCCGACTTTTCATCTCTATTTTTCATGTCTAAACCTCCTAAAAATCAATGGATCTTCCCCCAAACACTTAAAAACATTAATGTACTCAATACCCAATATATTAGACCCAAAAACAGTCCGGAAACAGGAATCAAAACTACTAGATATGAACTACAATTCAAATAACAAAAATTTCACAATTTTTCGTCAAGAACTTCCATGTTCATCATTCACTAACTCTAACTTGCTAAATTGAAACGAATTGGGTGTGGTTGAAAGGAACCAACACCGAATGATCTCACATATCTCGATAGGGATCACCCCCGACAAAATCCACGCAATGATCTTGGCGTTCTTTTACAATTCTTGATCTTCCTCTTTTTCTGCCAAGCCCTAAGGGTTCTTAATTTTTCAAAACTGATTGGGACTTGGTTTTTACCCCTATATAACCCTTAAAACAAATTAGGAAATACTAAGGTGAAAAGACAACTTTAACCTTACTAAAATCCGGATTGAATTTTTCTCAACTCAACAGCCCAACTCCCGAAATGCATATCTCCCTCATCTGACATCGGATTTTCACAAACTTGGCGGCGTTGGAAGGATATTCCCGAGGGGTTTCCAATCATATAGAGAATAAACCAAACTCCTCTTGAGATGGAAGTTATGACCATTTGAAAATGACCAAAACTCAGTGTTGAAAGCTGGAAATTTTCCAGATTTCCCTACTTATTCCCAAAATTGATTATGCTTGGTTTCTTAGCTTATTCTTAGTTGTTTCAAGTTATGAGATGTTACAATTTCTCTTCCTTGGTATCATTCTTCCTCGAATGAGATATCTTTCACTAAGCTAAGGGTAGTAACATCATTTCATAACTCAACATCCAAAACGAGTAATAACATGTTACACATAGTCTTATGAATTGTTAATAAGAGAATTTAATACCTTCGTCTGCATTCTCTCCAGATTCAAAGAGATGTGGATAGCTCTACTTCACATCCTCCTCAGCTTCCCACGTTGCTTCCTCAATGAATTGGTTCCTCCAAAGGAGTTTGACTGATGCAACTTCCTCTATCCTCAATTTACGAACTTGACGATACAAAATTTGAACAAGAATCTCCTCATAGGTCAAGTTATCCTTAACCCCCACATTCTCAATTGGTATAATTAATGAAGGATTACCAAATATTTCTTCAACATAGACACATGTAATACCGGATGAACGATTCTAACTCTTGGGGTAGCTCCAACTCATAAGGCACACTGTCCACTCTCTTGGAGATTCTATAAGGTCCAATTTATGGGGACTAAGTTTCCCTTCTTACAAAACCTCATAACACCCTTCATGGGTGAAACCTTTAGATACACTCAATTATCCACCTCTAACTCTAACGGCCTTCTCCTAACATTTGTGTAGGACTTTTGGCGACTCTGTGCCACTTTTAAAATATCATTGGAATCACTTTCACCTTCTCCATAGCTTGGTGAACTAGTATGGTCCTATCAATCTTTCTTCACCAACTTTGAACCATCCAATCGGAGATCTGAATCTCCTCCGATAAAGAGCTTCATATGGAGCCATTTGGATGATCGAATGGTGATTGTTATTGTAAGTAAACTCAATGAGAGGTATGTGATCATCCAAATTCCCCTTGAAGTCCATCACACAAGCTCTCACCATATCTTCTAAGGTTTGGATGGTACTCTCTGCTTGTCCATCTGTCTGAGGATGAAAAGAAGCGCTTAAGTTCACGTTCGAACCCAAACCTCTCTGAAAAGATTTCCAGAACTGTGCAGTAAATTCTGCACCTCTTTCTGAAATAATGGAGAACGGAACTGTATAAAGGATTACCACTTCCTTAAGGTACAACTTAGCATAATCCTCGACCGAATAGGTAGACTTTACCTATAAGAAGTGGGCTGCCTTTGTAATTCTATCGACAATCACCCAAATAGAACCATGATGCGCGCGAGACCTTGGCAAGCATGTGATTAAGTCTATATTAATGATCTCCCACTTCCATTCCGGAAGTTTTATAATCTGAGCCAAGCCTCCAGGCCTTTGGTGTTCTACTTTAACTTGCTGGAAATTTGAGCACTTGCCAATAAACTCATCAATATCTTTCTTCATGTCTTCCCCCCAATATACATCTCTCAAGTCGTATTACATCTTGGTGGAACCTGGATGAATGGAATATCTGGATCTATGAGCCTCCTCCAAGATCCTCTCTTGTAGTCCATCCACATTTGGTACACATAATCTGCCTTGGTACTTCAGCATACCATCTCCCCCTTGTTCAAATCCGAATACTTTTTGCTTATGGACATTTGCCTTCAAATCAAGCAAAATAGGGTCTTGGTCTTGATTGTCTTTCACCTATGACACTAATGATGATTCATCCCTATTGATCACCACTATGCCTCCTTTTGTTGAATCCATAAGTCTGTGCACATCTTTAGCTAACTCTCTCTTCCGTTCTTCAACATGGGAAGTACTTCCTATGGAAAACCTGCTTAAGACATCAGCAACAACATTAGCAATACCTGGGTGGTAGAGAATACTCATTTCATAATCCTTGAGTAATTCCAACCACCTTCTATGTTTGAGGTTGAGCTCTTTATGGGTGAACACATATTGTATGCTCTTGTGATTAGTAAATATATAAACCTGAACACCATACAAGTAGTGGTGCCATATTTTCAAAGCAAACACTAGTGCAGCCAATTCTAAGTCATGAGTTGGATAATTCTTCTCATGAACCTTCAACTGTCTAGAGGCATAATATATAACCTTGTCAATTTACATTAACAGGCAACCGAATCCAACTCTTGTATGCATCACAATACACCACAAAACCTTGGGTACCCATTGGTTAGGTCAAGATAGGAAAGGTGGTCAATCTCTTTTTCAACTACTGAAAGTTGTTCTCACTAACTTCAGACCGTTAAAACTTGACTATCCTCTAAGTTAACTTGGTCAAAGCAGAATAGATAGATGAGAATCTTTCAACAAATCTCCTATAATAGCCAGCCAAGCCCAAGAAACTCCTTATATTTGTTGGAGATGTGGGTCTAGGCCAACTCTGAACTGCTTCAATCTTCTGAGTGTCAACTCTAATCCCTTCTCTAGAAACAATGTGGACTAAGAATGCCACATACTTAACCCAAAATTCACACTTGGAGAGCTTGGCATATAGCTCCTTATCTCTCAACGTCTGAAGAACAATCCTTAGGTGACTAGCATGATCTTCTTCAATCCTTGAATAAATCAGTATGTTATCAATCAAGACGATGACAGACATATCAAAATAAGGTTTGAAAAGTTTGTTCATAAGATCCATGAATGTTGCATGTGCATTTTTCAAGCCAAAGGACATAACTAAAAATTCATAATGCCCATATCTCGTTCTGAAAGCTGTCTTTGGGATATCACATTATCCAACTTTCAACTGATGATAGCCTTATCTGAGGTCAATCTTAGAAAAACAAGAAGCATCCTGAAGTTGATAAAAAATATCATCTATCCTTGGGAGAGGATATTTATTCTTGATAGTCACCTTATTAAATTGGCGGTAGTCTATACACATCCTAAGGGACCCATCTTTCTTCCTCACAAATAAGATGAGAGTGCCCCAAGGTGAGACACTTGGTTGAATAAAACCTTTATCTAACAAATATTTCAATTGTTCCTTCAGCTCTTTTAACTCTGCTGGTTCAATTATGTATGGCAGAATAGAGATAGGACGAGTATCTAAGATGATGTCTATGCCGAAGTCTATCTCTCTTTCAGGAGGGACTCCAGGTAGATCATCGGGAAAGACTTTTTGAAACACAATGACAATAGGAACTAACTAAAGGGAAGGTATCTCAACACTTCAGTCATTAACTCAGAGTAAGTGATAGATACAACCCTTTGAGACGAACTTCCTCGCCTTAAGGTACGAAATGAAATGACCTTTAAGCATTACTGAACTACTAGAACACTCTATGAGTGGCTCATTTTGAATTTGAAACTTTACAACACGAGTTTTACAATCTATTGATGCATAATAAGAATGGATCCAGTCCATACCTAAGATGACATCAAAATCTACCATTTCCAATTCTACTAGATCAGTCATGGTGTTCTTTTGATTGATGGAAACAGGACTATCACGGTAGACTCTTTCCGCTCGAATGGACTCCCCAACAGGTGTAGAGATCCAAAATGGTTCATAAAGCTTTTCAGGAAGAATTTCAAACTCATTTGCAACATAAGTAGTTAAAAAGGATAAACTTGATCCTGGTTCTAACAAAGCATAAGAATCAAAAGGAAAGACTTTGATCATAACTGTAAAAATAATTGGAGAGTTCTCTTGCTTTGGAGACTAGTGATTGCATAAAGACGGGTTTCCCCTCCGTCAGTACAAGAAGTTGCTCCTCTAGGTGCAACCCTGGTGGAGCAATTGATGAAGATTGAGGTTTATTGACCGGATTTCCACCACCTTGCTTATTATTGGGGCACTCTCTCATGATGTGAATCTCTTGACCACACCTCTAACAACCTATCTGGCTATTACGACAATTTACTTGGTGGTTTCTACCACATTTAGTACATGAAGGATCCCTACTTCCTCCTTGCGCCACACTACCTTGAAACTGAGCCGGTCTAGCCTTGAAGTTCTGTGAATTTTGGCCACTATACTCACCTTAGTTTCTGGGTGCATGTGCACTAGCAAATGATGGTGCATGCCCCTTTGGTTTCTGAAATTCCAGTCGACTTGAACCACCTTTTTGTTGGCGAGACTCATTCTCTTTTTTTGCCTTCTTTTTTAGGACTCCTCTCTGTCCCTCAACTTCTCCTCTTCAACTTTTTGAACATAAACCATAAGCCTTGATATGAGCATGTCACCTATCAACATGGCAGCTCTACCTTACTTACTTGACGCAGGACCCAAACCGGCAACAAACAAGCTTATTCTACTCCTCATGTCCTTCACCATCCCCAAAGCATAGCGAGACAGTTGGTTGAACTTCAACCTATACTCATGAACACTCACAGAGTCTTGTTTTAAGGTGAGGAACTCTCGTACCTTTTCTTACTTCAGTTTTTGAGGAAAGAACCTCCCCAAGAAGGCTTCTTTTAAGCAAGCCCAACTTGGATGTGGTGCATCCTCAGCTCTGCCTTACTTCCATTGGTCGACAAAAGTTCTAGCCACACTGTTTAGTTGGTATGCAGCTAATTTAACCCTCTCAATATCAACCACATGCATTACCTCAAACACTTTCTTTAACTCTTCCACAAAGTTTAGCGGATCCTCACTAGCGCTTGATCCAGTGAGGCTAGGAGGATTCATTATCAGAAACTCATGAACCCTCAAGGTGTAAGCCCCTTCTTGTCGAGCTTCTCTCTGTTGCTCAACTTTGTTAGTTACTACTTGACTTAACATCCGGATAGCTTGCCGGAATTCGACGTTGGTAACCTCTCCTTGAGGTTGCACATCCAGTGCATTAGGGACCTCTTGTTCCTCAACATTTCTTTTGGCTTGTCGACCTCTGACTGCTCTTCTTGGAGGCATGATAAATTAGAAAAATATGTGTAAGCACGAATTAGAGAGATAATTTTAGAGATAAACTCTAACGCACGAAAAGGAATATGAAAGATGTGAGATTTTCCTAAATTTCATTGCCTTATAATCGTAGTTGTGGCACGCTTCACACCGATGATTAAGACTCTACGGAAACGGCTTCATAGACTTCCTACGACTCTTGAACTCTTGGCTTTGATACCAAGTTTGTCATGCCTAGAGCCTATACGTTGGACATGGCGGGCATTCGGTGAAATTCGCTGGCCTCGAGCGAACCCTTGGCCTCTCTTACTTAACTCAGCAAAAGACAACAATCATACTTAAGAATGAGAGAACTTACCTAAACTTTAAAGTAATATTAGATGAACTGTTTTAGAAGTTTAAACATTCAAACTAGCCAAAATGGCAACTCAAGTATTTAACATAAGAACGAAAAGTAAAGACTACTGATCTACTAGCTGTCTACGAAGCCTCTAAACTGGCTGAGATGGATGTTGGGACAGACCCCACAACATCCTTATGAACTAAACTAGTAAATCAAATGAAAAGGATGTCTTACGGAATGCAAGGAGGCTCACCACTGACTATGGAGCTCGAACTAGATCAACGAAGTGTAGCGTGCTGATCCGGGTTACCTACGTCGGCATCATAAGACAATGCAGACCAATTGACATCAGTACATTAAATGTAAGAGTATGCAGTTGGAATACTAAACACATCGTCAAGGATTGAAATGGATTAAGGATGAACTTACCTTGGTTCTTCTTGACTTACAAGATAACTACTAAATATAAAGTAATAAAGACATATGCAATATAAATAAAACTAGTAAAACAGTGTAAACACTTAGATCATTAAAGATAAAATAATAATAAACTCAACTTTTCTTATATATGAATGTAATATATTTTCTGTGGGAGTTTCTCTAACGAACAACCAACACTATGAGCCTAAGTGGTGATACAGCATCTCGCCCACGCTGCCAAAGTTGTCCTACACTTTCCCGTCGCATAAGACGTCCTCAACTAAGTGGATCAACTAGCTAACTTACGTGATCATCTAAAAAGTATGACACGTTAATACCCATGATGGATACACGGCTTACATGGAGACTTGAGTTAATATGAACTCTCATCCCCACACCGGTTCTCAATACTACTCCAAAAATATACTTTAGCTCATGCTTTTAATAGGCTCCAATTGGAATCAATATTCCCCTTTTTATTCAAAAACTCTTTTCGAAATGTTAGTTTCCGCTTGACTTAAATGTAAAATCAATTATAAACATCCTAGGGAATACTTAGTTTCCTTATATATTTTGAGATATGAAACCTTTACTCTTCTCCTTAACTCGAACTTGTGCCTTAAAACGAAGTTAAAAAACTTTTAAGTAAAACTCTAACAACTTTGAAAAGCTTTACTTTAACTCACTTCATAGCTTTGGACTTGACTTCTTAACTTTCTTAACCTTGAGTATAACTTCCCTTGAATATGATTATGCATTCAAGGATCATGATCTCATGTTTATGGATAA
Organism: Solanum sitiens; assembly: GCA_016801875.1. Lineage (NCBI taxonomy): Eukaryota > Viridiplantae > Streptophyta > Magnoliopsida > Solanales > Solanaceae > Solanum > Solanum sitiens. Next base: position 903,344 of record JABWTJ010000049.1, on the reverse strand, counting down.
TTTCATGATGTTAGATGTACTTTAGAGTGTTGGAATCAACTAGGAATGATAGGTAGATCGCTTAGGAACTAGCACGAAAAGATAGGGAAAAAATGGGGTCTGCAGGTGACGTTGGCGCTCTGAGAAGCACGGAGCGCCAGATCCTGACAAACACACTCTAGTATGAGGCATTGTTGCTAGCGCGGTGCGCCAGTCCTTTCAGAAAGAGTCTGTCCTGAGGGGCTCTAGCAGGTGCGGCGTCCCAGTGGTTGTCAGACAGGATTTCTGACTTTTCTTCTCTATTAGTCATCTCTAAACCTCCTAAACTTCCATGGATCTTCCCTAAACACTTAGAATCATTAATATACTAAATACCAAGTAGATTAGACCCAAAAAAGGTCTGGAAAGATGAATAAAAACTACTAGATATGAACTACATTTCAACAAACAAGAATTTAGAATTTTTTATTCAAGAACTTCCATGTTCATCATTCACTAACTCTAACTTGCTGATTGAAACAAATTGGGTGTATTTTAAAGTACCCAACACCAAATGATCTCACATACCTCGATAGCGATCACCCCCGATGAAATACGCGCAATGATCTTGGCGTTCTTGGTTAATTCTTTATCTTCCTCTTCTCCTCTTTTTTTCTCCCAAGCCCTAAGCGTTCTTAATTTGTTAAAAACTGAATTGGGACTTTGTTTTTACCCCTAAATAAACCTTAAAACGAATTAGGCAATACTAGAGTTAAAAGACAACTTTACCCTTACTAAAATTCGTATTGGATTTTCCTATGTTCAACAGCCAAATTCCAAAAGGCATAATGACATCGAATTTTTGCGAATTCGGCAGCGTTGGAAAGATCTTCCCAGGGGATTTCCAACCATATAAAGAACTCATCAAAACTACTCCTGAGCTGCAACTTATGACCGTTTGAAATGACCAAAACTCACTCTTGAAAGTTGGAAATTTTCTAGATTTCCCTGCTTATTCTCAAAATTGATTATTCTTGGTTTCTTAGCTTATTATTAGTTATTTTAAGTTATGAGATGTTACATTCTAAGAGACACTATATTACTTTTGTGCCCACGTACACTTGCGTGTGCAATTTGAAGCAACATATTTTTGGCGCTGCTATCGGGGACATAGAAATTAATTGTTTTTCTAGGTTAAATTTTTTCTTTTTGTTTATTTAAGTTTCTATAAAAATAATAAATATAATAAACTAAAAAAAAAACTTATTTTAGTAGTATAATTTTATTTTGTTCTTTTGATCTTGTTTTTGCATAATAGGGGAAGTTTGAGTACCCAAGAATTTGAAGCGAAGGAAGACATTTTAGCTTAAGTGTTGGTCACGACCCTTGTTGAAAATTAAGAGAACATGCTACATGTTAATCCTAAAGGACTCACAAAGTTTTCCTAACCCTTGTTTTAAATTTTATTTGATGCTTTGGCGACATAGCATCTTTTAAGTATGGGGTAGGAGAATAAATTTGTAGTTTTTATTGCATTATTGAGTCTTTTCTTCTTTTTTTAGAAAGAGTTCCTTGACTTTTATTTTCGGTACTTTTCTTAAGGATAGTCCTTTTGAACCGGGTGTCTTTAATTATTTTTAGGAAGTAAATTTTATTTTTATTATTTTTTGGAGAGAAAAGAAAAGACCCTTTTGAGTTATTTGATACTTACTATTTGGGCCTAATTTTGAGTAGTACTTTCTTGTAAATGCTTGTTTGCTAGTAAAATTACATACTCTTTTACACCTAAGATCATGGTTCTGACTTTGTATATATCTTATTTTTATTTTGTAGTTTGTTATGATCGTGTCTCTCTTAAAAGTGGAATATATCCATCTTGATTGATACTTGTGCCATGTGTGGTGTGATTTTGTTTATTCCATGTTTTGCATCTTAGTCTAGAACTTACCCTGCATGTTATTGAAACGAAATGAAAAGTGTTGCTTTGTTAAGAATATGATAATAGGCTTTCATTGATTTGTCTAGAAAATTTTAGCATTTTCAAATATTTTATCACTAGTTAGCCTTTTTGTGAATGTACCCTTTAGTTGGTAGCCATATTTTGCCCTAGACTATTTTGTTGATTGCCTTGTTTTTGCGCCTTTCTTCATTGAACATTATAGCATAGACTTATTCTAATTATCAATTCTAATAATAAGGGATGGTTGAGTGAAAAGGTAATCAACGATAGCTACAAAGTTCTCAAAAGCCCTCTTTGGAAGAATGTGATGTAAAAAAGAAAAGATGAAAAAAAGAGTTACGCATGTAAAATACATAAGTTGAGGGTGGCTATTATGAAGGAAAAAAAAGTGAAACATTCTTGAGATAATGAGAATTACTTGTGAAATAATTGTTGAAGATAGGGCTGAAATAAAAGAAAAAAATAATGGGTGATGAAGTCTAAGATTGCAAAGTGCTTAAGGAAGTATAAGTCACTATTATATAGTTTTCCTACCCGTCCCCTAGCCTACATTACAACCCGTTAAAATCCTATTTGATTCTATTCAAGCATGCTTAATTAGTGGAGATTTACATAATGGGCAAGCTTATGGTTCTTGGTGCATACATGCGAATTTTATTTGTGAGTGTGACAATTGTTCTTTCATTTCAAGTCCTTAATTTATATTCAATCATTTGATTTGAGTGTGTGAACTATTTCTTCTTGTGAGGGTACTTTTTGCATGATAGATAGATGATTTTATTAGCTTTCTTTGATAAGAGTAGGTGAGCAAACTCAAATTTGATTAGTTCAAAATCCTTCCTTGAGGTTTGGAGGTTATAGGTTTGTTGTTTATTTTTATATCTTGTATAGTGATTGAGAATTGCACTAGATGTTTTGAAATTTATATATGGCCTACGTGTTTGTATCAATGATTTTTGAGATGATCTTTAATGTTTACTCGAGGATGAACAAAATATTTTGTGTGGGGTAGTGATGTAAGGGCAAAATACATACTTTTAATCATTATTTGTCTCACATTTATTATGTATATTTTTTCTTTTTTACCATGGATTTTATGAAATGTGCTAAATAGTTTTTTTATTTGTAGTATTGAATTGGGGTGAGGATGATGAAATTTGAAAGTAAGCCGAATTAAATATGGAAGGTTGAAGAAGAAAATCAAGAAGACAACTTAATGGATTAAATTGAATATAATAATATATAATATATTAGAAGTGAACTTGAAGTAGAATTTGAATTGAACTATAAGTGGCTGCAACGTGGAATCATATGAAGGCACTTCAAATTGAAGGCGGCGGACGAAGCAGTTTAACGTAAAAATCCAATTCCGTCAAGATTTTGAGTTCCCAATTTGATTTGGACTCAATTATTTTTTGAAGGTTTCCTACATCTATAAATAGTCTATTTGAATAATTATTAAAGGAGGAGGATACAATGTAGAAAATAACTTTATTTAGGGTTTTATCTTTTCTTTCTCTTTTATTCTATTTTACAACTTCTTTGACTAATTCGTTGTAATTTCTCTATGTCCATGTGAAGTTAAACTTCTAGTTCGTGGATTATATTTTCTTACAATATGGTTGTTTAGTGATTTTGATTAGGCATGATTTGTTTATCATAATATTTGTTCTTATATTCTTGTGATTGCTATTTTGATGCTTGATCACCATTGAAATAAATATATTGTCTAAATTAAACTCGGGAGAGGAATAATAGGATAGAACGTGGGACATAAGGATCTTGTTTAACTCTAAATATCTAGGGTTGATTTGTTTCTAGGATAGAGATATACGTAGAAACATTTCTTGGGTCACCATATAGGAAGATAACGTAATGCTCGACACTTAATCATCATATCCCCGCTAAACGATGTAGTAGGATGTTATCTATCGTAGGCGATTAGATGTCAGGAGGGCATGATCATAAATTTAATCTTGTGATTGAATAAGTAGATAATCAAGTAAGTTGATGAAATTGATGCTAAATATGATTGTTAATAAATATACAATCCTAGATCCATTCATTCATTGATTGTGTAAACATCTATCTTTCTTAGTTAATTGTTTTTTACGTTATTTTATGTTTATTTTTAGTTTAGTTAATATATTCATATTTTTAAATCCTCCCCTTAAATAAATAATTATAATAAGTATAATTTAGTAAATATTTAATGAACAAGTCCTTTGGGTTTGATAATCCGGTTCTTTTAAGTGCCACTATATTACTTGCATGACTGCGTACACTTGTGTGCGCCATTGGAAGCAACAAGCACCCAAAAAAATAATTACAAGGCTAATTTTTCCTACCATCTTCCCCTTGTTAGCGTGTAAAAAACATTACTTCACGTTTTCACCACTCTAACAACAACGAAAACAAACACCCATACCATTACTTGCCATTATGTTTTTTACTGTAGCTTGGTAGGTGGAGATCGAAGATCCACTACAACCATTTCATCTTTGATCCTTAGGGTTACTCACCGTATCTTTGATGAACGTAGGAGCCAGTGCATTAGAATAACATTGACCGGATTTTGTTTTTTAATTTATGATGATATCCACCGAACATAAAATGTGAAAATTCACCATGATCTATCCTTGCCTTTTTGACTCTTTTGCTCTTTCCATAAGATTTTGCTCCTTCATTTGTAATGAATTTGTCATTTAACGAGAATTATCCTTTTACTTCATAAATATAGTAGTGTGAGACTCATTGACAATCAAGTCAGACATACGCAACACAAACTTACTCATCCTTCCCATAAAGTCAACAACCATAGTTGAAGAAAACTTAGAAAATTGAGTGAACTTCAAATCATGCTCGTTCACACTCATATTTCCTTGAAGGAAGTTCATTGACTCAAATATATTCTTTTCTCTCATTTCAAAAGTAAAGAAATGATCAGTTAAAGCCCCCTTAACTTTCTCCCAATAAATAGAACTCACATCAACAACCCTTTCACTCTTCAATTCTTCATAAAACACTTGAGCAATAGCCTTGAGTTGATAAACAACAAACTCCATTTTTTCAACTGTAGTCATTCCAGTAATATCTTCTATATTATACAACTCAACAATTAACTCTTGAGGAGCCTCATAAACCTTAGACCCATGGAATTCAAAAGGATTTATCCTAGTGATGTCCCTTATCCTTGTCGCAGTCGTACCTATATTTGGATTCATGGTATCCTCTAGATTGGCTTGCTCCGTCATAGCTTGAGCTAACACTTGGAAAGTTGGCTCTGAATTTTTCCTAAGTCATTTGCTCGACGAAAGGGTCATAAGAAACATGAGGAGCCTTGGGCTTCATATTCTCACTCCCATTCCCTCTCTTGGGAGATCGTTGATGGGCTTCATATCCATCCTTGGTTTATAAATGTGTTGGGCTTTACATTAATGAAGAAGACTCTCTTCACTGCAGCTTGAAAGATATCCTAGGACCTTCCTAAGACCTTATTCCCTGATACCATATTTTTCATGACCCAAAGTATAGTTTAGACATGATGTGGTGTGTAAAACCCCAAGAGGCCCTGAACCAGACACTCGACAACATTATAGAGAAAAGAGAGAAATGTCATATTAAATAAATAACTTGACATTTAAAATCGAAAGTCGAAGTGGTCTTGACAATAAATCTATTACATCAAAGGGAGTTGCCTGGACGTAACATGTACACCACATACAATATTAAAAAAATAAAATATTTAATGATGTAATTAAGGTCACATCGTCCTTGGAGTATCAGGACTTAAATCTTCAAATCTCTAAAGTGATAAACTATCCACGAACAAAATGGAAAGGAGTGTTCAGACCCTACATTAGTAAAAAATGCAGGAAAAAATATGCATTAATACATGAAATGTACTAATTATGAGGAAAATTGCAATAAAATATGAAACAAGATCATAAGAGGACAATAAAAACATGATATGCATGACCAAGCTAAACATAGTAAAATTGTATAAAAAGAATTGTAAAACAGGAACATATTAAATGAATCTTATAAAAAATAAAGGAATCTTAATAAAACATTTTTATGTAACATAATTCATTTTGTGGGATATTAGCTTTAGCGGATAATAGACCATGGGAGCTATAACATGGAACCCACATCGAGAAAGGAGAGTCTACTTCACAAGGTAGAACTACTTACAATATCACATTCTATATGTAGATAAACTTGCTTGGCAATTTAAAGTAATCCTAAGGGGGCGCGTAGTTTGGAACTAGAGGTTGCTACTAGAGACTACCTTATTTGCGCCTCCACCTCAATGTTATCTCGCTCGTATTTAAATCCAACATAATAGTCATTTTCATAAACTTTTCCTCAATAGCCGGTCCCTTACCTTCTCTATTTCCTTCCCTGTGATTGACTGTTTTTTCTTCCTTTTTCCATACTTCAGGAGGAAGAGATCGCCGGGTTCAACTTCCACTGGTGATGGCGATTCCTTCTTGAAAACAGTATATTCAGTTGAATCTGAATATTCTAATAATAAGATCGAATTAATTCCTATTCGAAAAGAGGATGTCATCATACCTGGCTTTCCTAACCTTACAACTGGCACTGAGACTTTACTTTTTCAAGCTGGAAAAAGGGAACTCCTTTTTGGAACAGCCTTTGATCTTAGGCTCGCAGCTACTATAAAAGTAATTGTCGGGGTTTTCTCAATCGGAGAAGCCTAAATCTGTGTCAGAGATTTCCTTTGTCCGGAATGAGCTTCTACATAGGTCCTTCCATAAAGGGGCTTTTCCAATCTGTCTAGCTTCGGTGTTTTCTTTGCTTAATTAAAGGGCATCCCATGGAAAAAAATAATTCAAATACTAATCAAATCTTAGAAATAATAGAGTATCTCATTAAATCTTGATTAAATTCTAAGTGAGAAAACCTTTCACTACGCCATGATCCCCCTTAATATGTGAGAAAATTCTTTCACAATTAACAGATGCTTATCTTTAGGAATCTAAATCATAAAATGATCCATTTTCATAAATCATGCATAAGTTCATGAAAACATCATTCATTGGTTCATAGATTTTCTTCAAATTCATCAAAATTTGGGTTTCATAGTCAAAATCATGATCAGTAAATGGGTTGATGTGATTTCAATTGGAAAGCATGTTATTGATTTAAAAAAATATATATTAAGTTCAAATTAATGCAATTAAATCAACATAAATTGAACCCATGAGGAGTTCAATGAATAACTAAACAATTTGATTGATATTGAATTGGAGAGTTGAGAAAAATCACTTGAGGCTCAATGGGTGAATTGAACCTATTGATGAAGCCCTGCATATCATGAGGGTCAAGTCCCAAAAGCAATGGTGAAAAGGGGGGCTTGACTTTGCAATTCGAGCATTTTTTTCTATGAACCATAGTTTGGACTCGTAGTTCACTATTTCAGCAAAAATTTAGCATTTTTCTTTATAATTTTAATTTTTGACATCCAAGGTGTTGCAATACATAAGCAATTAAGTGAACTTTAATGAATACTTTTTCAAATTAATATTACCTTAATGAAGGTTAATGAACTCAACAACTTTTCCTACTCTAATATCAAGAGAAAATAAAGGGTCAAGAAAAGTTCCATTAAATTTCTCCAAATCGAGATGACACGCATCAATTATTCTTTAACCTTTCCATTGCTCAAAAAAAACTTCAGCAACACCTTTTAGTTCACATGTGGACAATTCAACATTATCTGTGGTAAACACTCTATTATTGTCACGATCTTGTAAATCTAATCAATACATGATGAGCCATTTAATGTCTTCAAAAATACTTCATCCAATTCTAAGCGTTGATGATCAATAAGTGATATACAACCCAACCAAGGGTTGGGGTGAATCCTAAGGGAGCGATTCTTTGAGAATAATTCAACCAAGTATAAATTAGCTCATACTAGTCATAGCTAAAAGACTATCAATTAAAAACATGATAAATCAAAGCAGTTGACACATGTGACAATTAACAATGGGGGATTTATAAACAAAATAATAACTAAAATCCGCCAAACTAAGAGAGATACGAATAGGAAAACGGGATTCTTGGGATGTCATAGGATTATGAGCTTAATTAAACAACCAGGTACATGTTATTACTAGTAAATTGTTGCAAATTTGTAACTAAGATAGACTTAGTGGGGTAAATTCTCTGTCGATAAACTTACCCCGAATCAACTCGGTTTCTCTAAAACACTGAGAACCTGTTATTGTGCCTAGCTTTCGCCTTAGCCCATTCACTCTCTGGAGCTGAAAGTATGGGAGAGGGTTTAGGATTCACTCATGAGCTAAATCTATGATAGACCAATAACCACCGACTATCTATTCAATTAGTTTTCGTTTAAAGACCTCTCTCTCGAGAAATCCCAAGACACGAAGATAAAATCATATTTTCAATTACAATTTCATTAAGTTCAAACAGAACTATTACACAAAATCACATTTAAACAATAACATAACTACTAATTAGCAATAGCCAATAGTAAATTCAATTCGAATTCACATAATCACACCCTAACAATTGGGGTTTTAGCTAAGCATAGTAAAGAGACAGAAATTGATACCAAAAAGTGTTTCCATCAAATGGGTACGATAGAAAATGTGTTTACATGAGCTAATGATAAAGTTTCTTCAAGACCCACTTCAAATTTCATAAAGTTGGTAACCTTCAAATCTTCAATGTTCAAGAATAAAGTCTCCCAAAACACTAAGAAATCAAAAATAGAAGCAATGTCTGAAAAACTATTGTTCACATCTTAAAATTTGACCCTAAGTTACAAAATATTAATGAGTATTTATATTTTTCAAAAATGTTATGTTGCGAAGGATTACTTGGCGCAGTTAGCCTGGATCACTGATCAACTCGGTGATCCGCCCTTTGGTTTAGTTCAATGTCATCTTGCTTTTGCCTTCCACATTTTCACGTTCTGTAACTATAGGCGATGTAGTAATGTTTTCCGGAAGTTCTCTGTGACATGTGGATTGGTGATTTTCACTAATGAGTTGATTCGTTCCTTCAGGGATCAGCACTCTGGAATATTATGCGAGATTAAGGCCATTCGGTGTCTCGCCAAATGGGTTAGGCGATCTTCAGACCTTCTTTTCTTCGTTCTCCTTGTTTCATTTTTCTCAAAGGTACCCACACTTTATCTCCAAGTCTAAAAACCTGAAACTTAAGGCTTTTCATCAGTTATTGCGACAAAATATGCATTTAAGGGCACTAAATCTATCAAAATATAGCCTTAAATTAGTCGAAATTGTGGACTCTACACCCCAACTTAATTTTTTTGCTTTTTCTCAAGTAAAACTTATGTTCATCACTTCAAAAAGGTTGTCTTATACAGTGCTAGACAAGAATCAATTATGAAAGTACACAACAAGACTCGACTTACTCACACAAGGATAAACTGTGTACTTAAAGAAATAAGTTGTGTCACACCATTATTAAAGATTTTGAAGCTCACAGTACTTGTTTCAAATGCAAGTTCAAGCTCAACAAAAGTGATTAAATGCCCTCACACAAAATGATTCCATTTTCACACACAATATTTCACAATATAAAGTTCTGGAATCAAATATAACACTCACCTCACAAAGGTAAACACAAATGCATGAGTTAACCAATAGGTTTGCCCATATTTTCCATTCAATCATTGTTTCAGTTCACTAAAGATTGAAAAGGTCTTTTAAAGGCTTGTAATGGGGCTAAGTGCAAAGGTATGGTCATTTAGGCTTAGTACTTTTATCCTCATAAAATGTGGTGCTCACAACACTTCCTTTCTCCTTATTTCATCATTTTGTTTCGTGCTAATAAGTCATCCCATTATTCACTTTCCATGGATTGTTCGGAAAAACCCCGTTTTCTTTATTCCACAATTTTCTTTTTCATTTTTTTCTTTTTCTTTTTATCTTTGTTTCTTATTCTTTTCTTTTATTTATGGAAGGGTTCTATTTTTTTCAATACCATAGGTTAAAGGAGACTTTTACTGCACTTCTTGACTTCCCTTCTCTTTTCAGCATACCTCTAACTTAGTCTTTTGGCCTAAGTTGGCTATTCTATAAACCACAAATCAAGAGTATTATAGGATAGGAATAAAAAAGGTTATGTTTTCGTCATGTTTCTTCTAAATAAAGACAAGCATCAAGGGGTGTTCAAAAGAGGTTCGCACACTCACAAGGTAGGCCACAAAAGAGGTATATATAAAATTTGTTCACACTCTTTTAAATGTACCTAAGATCATATCATGAGATCACATCACTTGGTCAACCGGGCCAACGGGGAAAATTCTAGGTGTAATCATGCATGGTTCACAGTAAGCTCATCATACAAGGCATCAACACCAAAGTAAAACAAGACTCCACACTTTCGCTAGTGTACAATGTATATCGCAAGAAAATAAATATGATAATTGGCTATTCACAACGAGATGCAAAAAGTTCAATTATTATCTATGCAACTTCATTTAGCATTATCGCAGTCGTACATTCATGTTCGTTAGATTGAGAGAACTATCCAAGTGATCGGTATTGATCAAATCGAGACTCAAAATTTCCAAAGAACTGCCAAACAAAAATACATACAAGAGGTGGAGGAAATTTTTCGGATGATGGGTAAGAATCATTACAAATAAAACAAAAGGAGACAAAAGCTCAAACATTCGCAAAAAGTAGTTTAAAACAAAATTTTAAAGCATGATAGGCTAAATATATACACAAAACACGAGGACTATATTCAAACAAAAAGGTGAGTCTCATCCTACCACAATAAATGTATGTATCCTCAAATGCAAATGAAAAAAGTATCCAAAAAGTATCCTATCTAAGCTGTTGTTCCATCTATCTGGGCATCAATTGTCACAATCCGAGAGCACACCCTAGAAGACAAGACATTCCCTCGAATCGCCATAGGGCGTACTAGACCACTCGAAGGTCTTGTACAAGCCCTTAGACATCATTCGTTGCATACATGTATGAAAAGTAGTGCAGAATTAAAAACTATTCACACGAATAATATTACAAAACATCTTTCATAGAAAACATGAATAATGCTAAGTATAAAAGTCTCTATCTTATACACACCAATATCTTGGGAAATGGCCCATACAATACTATATAGAAATATCTAAATCTGTTACCATACTTTCAATAAGAAAGCTAAACATAATAATGTCCACGAATCTAGTGAGGACATACTAACACTTGCTTGTATGAAAGACTAGGATCCAAGCTTCACTTCACGGACTCCTCTCAAATGCCACGTAAGCTTTTAGAGATAGACAAAATATATGGAATTAGTACATTGCATGTACTAAGTATGTCATAATGCATAAAATCATGAAAAAGGGAACATTTGTATAAAACATTCTCTTTTGAGTAAAACTTCATAACACAAGTGTAAGAACCACATATAACACCAAGTTCCCATATATGTCACATTTTACAATATAACATCAAGAACACATCAAAACACACAAACATGAGACCCTCTTACCAAAGGTGATTCTAAGGCTCACTTGAGTGAGTTATGAATCCACCTCCCATACAATCCCTTCACACACACCAAAGAGATACATTAGAATACCTCATATAAGATTATTCCCATTTCATTAATTAGACTCCCTACCTAGAATTACTCTAAGACTCACCTAAGTAAGACATGAAGAGAACGCCTATACACCCTCTCCAAGCCTACCTAAGTAATCTTCAAAGCTACTCATATACCTTTTCATTAACATACCTTTACTTAAGTCATTATGTTCATTAGACCATTAAAGAGATATTCAACAATTAAGAATTTTCACATAATGGTCTTGAAAAAGACCTAGGGAACTTACAAACTAATATCTTCAAAGCCTACTCGTGCAATGTCTAGATAACGTCCCATTAAACTACCTAAAATTCATAGTACTTATCCAACACTAGCATGTATACCACATGATGAGAATAGGCAATAACCGACATAAACTATAATATCTAGGCATGGAATCCGGAGTCAACCCTATCTGATAAAGGGTGTTCTACTTTCCAATGGTAGAACTAGGACACAACCCATGTAGGCACATCGTTAAGGAATATCAAGGGTTTCTTTGTACACTAATCCCCATCTTAACTAGAACTACTCCACAAGCATATTCTCTCGGTGCTAGCCTTTGTTCTCATAGAGTAATTCATTAAAGGAGCATATGAAGAGATACCATATCTTGCTCATAACCAAATCATACTACACCTTACCAAGGAGGTTGGTTAAGAGGATAGGTCAATTACTTTCCTGAGGATGATTTCATGTTGTTCCAGCCAACCAACCCTAATTGCACAATTCACACGAGAAGGACACAATTACGGGTTTCAACTTCAAGGATATCATAACGTATTTTCTGAGAGGTTTCATATAAATGACTTACTTTACTATATATTCAAGATCATATTCTATGTAACACCCCGTAGCCAAAACAGACCAAAAATTAGTTTTTCAGAATATTTTTTTTGCAGACAGTTAAGGGGAAATGCAGTTGGGTCAACTTAAAATGATCATAACTCTTATCACAAAATGAATTATGTCTCTCATGACCTACCCACAGATAGATAATTGAATTATCTTTCCATAGCCACCGACCTTGCTAAACTCAGACCTCCGAGTAAAGAGTTATGCCCATGTTAGTAAAGTCCTGTTGAACAGGCCCTCACGACGGATCCAACGACGGGGCGTCGGGAACACGACGGACCGTCAGTCCTGGCCGTCGTGTGGCCCGACAGCAACCTTCCCAGGGGTCTTTTTGACCTTTCCCACTCCGTTTAAACCATAAGTTACGTCGTTTTGACCCTAAATCATCAGATTTTAGTCAGTTTAATCCTAGAAACATAATTAAAACATATCCAAGTCAAATCATTAAATCAAAACTTAGAAAATTAGAAGCAAGAGAGGAGAAAAAGCTCAAGAACCCTAGTTCAAGAACGCCACAAGCTCCAGCAGTTCCAGCCCCGAAACTTAAGTATTTTTCCGTGGATTTCATCACCAGGTATGTGGGATTTCACTAGTTGGTTCGTTTCACCCATTGGGTCCCTAGTTTTTCAGTCAGATTCTTGATTTTCTTATCATGATTAAACCTAGGGTTTCTAGAACTTTGATAGAACTTCATGAATTTATTAAATATATGTTCCAAATCAGATTATCATTCTATTACTCAGATTATCGCATGAATTTCAGAACCCTAGCTTTGTATTTCTTTAGTCCTTGAATTACACATGCTAGGTCAGATATTTCAGACACTTCAGATATACATGCCTCAGTTATAAATGCATAATTACAAGATTAATTGTTGCATTCTCAGTTTGCATGTTTAGTTTCGAGCTATCCAGTATTTACAGAAACTCAGACATAATCAGTTAATTTACAGAATTCATTGGGAGTAGCATAATACCGAGTTGGACTAGGGTTTAGCGTACCCAATAGTCCCAGAACTACTAGCCAAGTAGGTTGTAAGTCCCCTCTGTGGGCAATCAGTTTAGTGATCACGCCAGCATGCCTTTATACCTTTGGCAGGGTATATTGGGTCCTCTCGATGGGGCGTATACATCGGACTCCATATTTAGCTCATGTGGTTTTATTATCGGTTATTAGTAGCTCCCACAGTTCAGTCAGACTCTCTGCATGACCATTTATCAGTATATTCAGTATTCAGTTTTAGCATGTTATAAATTGGTCATTGTATTCAGTTAGCTCAGAAATTCAGTATATCATGTTCAGATTATTATACTTGCTTTTGTTCTTGTTCAGTTATGTTTTATTTCAGCTTTACTCTATCCTACATGATCAGTACCTTTCAAGTACTGACGCATACGTGCGCTATCTCGTGATGTAGGTTCAGGTTCTCAGCATCCAGATCACGCATAGATCGATTTTCCAATCTCCAGATCAGTAGATTCAGTGGTGAGTCCTCATTATCCGAGGACAAGACTCATGAGTTTCTCTTCAGTATTTAGTCTTTTAGTTTCAGTTTTTGCTAGATTTAGCTGGGGCTTGTCCCAGTATTTCTAGTCCAGTTTAGAGGCTATTTTCAGACATAGTTAGATTTAGCTTAGTATGAGTTAATATCTCCTTTGTATTAAACTCAATGTTTTCAAATATCTCAGTTATAGAATATGGGTATTCCCCATCTTTTCAGATTTAATTATGATATAGCTTCCGCATCAGTTTATTATTTTTAGTATGCTCATGATCATGCCAGCAAGGTTAGCTTGGGATCACTTGTGGTCCTAGGTTCCGTGTCCGCGTCTCGGGGGTAGCTCGGGGCGTGAAAAAACTTGGTATCAGAGCACTAGCTTTAAGAGTCCTAGGATGTCTGAAAAAGCCGCACTAAGTAGAGTCCTTTTCATGGGTGTGAATTGCACCACATCTAATGAGAGGGAGGCTATGAAGTGTTTTAAGAAAACTTCACTTTCTTGATATTCTTATCGTGCGTTGGTATGATCTTCTTTCTAATCCATCGTTATGCGCTTAAGATCATGCATTCTCGTAGAGCTTAGGCATGGAATACTAATGCACGCAATGCTAACGCAGTTCCTCTAGTACCAGATAAGGAAGTTCAAATGCAGAGTTTCAGAATGCCAATTCAGTTTTTGGCTCAGAGTATGAACAACAAGAACAATCAGTAGGTTCGAGTTCCTACTAATAGAAATGATCGATTAGTGGCAGCCAGAGTTTGTGATTTTGTTAGAATGAATCCGCCTAAGTTTTCAGGGTCGCAAGTTGGTAAGGACCCGTAGAAGTTCATTGACTAGGTCAAGAAAATATTTGGTGTGATGTCAGTAACTGGTAGTGATAGGTGAGATTGGCATCCAACCAACTCAAGGATGTGACTCACATGTTGTTCACTCAGACAACGGACATGACTTTGTCTTTTGTAACTCAGTATAGCAGTTCGATTCAGTGTTAGTCCAGAATCTCTCTTAGAACCTTTCTAAGTCTCTACTCAGTTGGTGACCCAGTTATAGCTAGACGGGTATACATAAATTGCCCTGTCACAGTCTGTCAGAAAGTCACCTCAGCAGATCTAGTAGAGTTAGAAATGGTAGACTTCGATGTTATTCTAGGCATAGATTGGTTACACTCATGTTATGCCTCAGTCGATTGTAGAACTAGGATTGTTCGTTTTCAGTTTCCAGACGAACCAATCTTAGAATGGAAGGATAGTAGCCTAGCGCCTATGCGTCGATTTATTTCTTACCTTAAGGCCAGAAAGATGATATCTAAGGGTTATCTCTATCATCTAGTTCGGGTTAAGGATTCTAGCCTTGAAACCCCAACTCTTGAGTCAGTTCCAGTAGTCTGTGAATTTCCAGAAGTATTTCCAAAAGATCTTCCCGGGATCCCTCCCGAAAGGGAAATCGACTTTGGAATTGATCTCCTTCCAGATACCCAGCCTATTTCTATACCTCCTTACAGAATGGATCCAGCAGAGCTTATGGAATTGAAAGAGCAGTTGAAAGACCTTCTAGATAAGGGCTTCATCAGACCTAGTATTTCACCATGGGGTGCACCAGTATTGTTCGTAAAGAAGAAAGATGGTTCTCTCAGAATGTGCATTGACTATAGACAGTTGAACAAGGTCACAATCAAGAATAAGTATCCCATCCCTAGGATTGATGACTTGTTTGACCAACTTCAGGGTGCTAGTCATTTCTCAAAGATAGACCTCAGATCGGGTTATCATCAGCTCAGAGTCAGAGATAGTGACATTCCGAAAATAGCCTTCAGAACTTGGTATGGTCAGTATGAATTTTTAGTTATGTCGTTTGGACTAACCAATGCTCCTGCAGCTTTCATGGATTTGATGAACAGAGTGTTCAAACAGTACTTGGACTTGTTCGTTATCGTCTTTATTGATGATATCCTCATTTACTCTAGGAGTGAGGAAGAACATGCAAGTCATTTGAGAATTGTTCTACAGACTCTCAAGGATCGCCAGTTATTCGCTAAGTTTAACAAATGTGAGTTTTGGTTGCAATCTATTGCTTTTCTTGGTCACATTGAATCTAGCAAAGGGATCCGCGTAGATTCACAGAAGATAGAAGCAGTGAAACAATGGCCCAGACCTACCTCTGCTACAGATATCAGAAGTTTCTTAGGTCTAGCGGGTTATTACAGGAGGTTCATGGAAGGATTTTGATTCATAGCCTCACCATTGATTAGGTTGACTCCGAAGATGGTCAAGTTCCAATGGTCAGATGATTGTGAGAAAAGCTTCGCAAAATTAAAAACTAGATTGACTACAACTCCTGTCTTGACTCTACCAGAGGGTTCAGATGGTTATGTGATCTATTGCGATGCATCCTGAGTTGGCCTTGGTTGTGTGTTGATGCAAAGAGATAAGGTTATATCTTATGCCTCTAGACAGATTAAGGTGCATGAGAAGAACTATCCAACTCATGACCTCGAGCTTGCAGCAGTGGTGTTTGCACTCAGGATATGGAGACACTACTTGTATGGTGTTCATTAGATATGTTCACCGATCATAAGAGCCTTCAGTATGTGTTCACCCAGAAAGAGTTGAATATTCACCAGAGGAGATGGCTTGAGTTCCTTAACGATTATGATATGAGTGTGCATTATCATCCTGGAAAGGCGAATGTAGTGGCCGATGCTCTTAGTAGATTATCTATGGGTAGTGTAGCCCATGTTGAGGAAAAAAGAAAGGAGCTAGTGAAGGATGTTCACAGGCTTGCTCGCTTGGGAGTTCGCCTTATGAGCATATCAGACAGCGGTGTAACAGTTCAGAATGGGGCAGAATCGTCTTTGGTAATGGAGGTTAAGGAAAAGCAAGAGAGTGATCCGATATTGCTTGAACTAAAGGGTGCAGTCAACAATCAGAGAGTGGAGGTTTTCTCCCAAGGGGGAGATGGTGTACTTCGCTACCAAGGTAGATTGTGTGTTCCTGATGTGGGAGAGTTGAGGAAGCATAGTCTTGCAGAAGCTCATAACTCCAGGTATTCTATTCATCCAGGTTCCACTAAGATGTACCGCGATCTGCGGGAAGTCTATTGGTGGAATGGCATGAAGAGGGATATAGCAGACTTTGTGAGTAAGTGCCCCAATTGCCAGCAAGTCAAAGTAGAACATCAGAAACCAGGAGGTATGACTCAAGAGATCGATATTCCGACTTGGAAGTGGGATGTGATCAATATGGATTTCATCACAGGGTTACCTCATACTCGCAGACAACATGACTCAATTTGGGTGATAGTCGATAGGATGACTAAGTCTTCTCGCTTTTTGGCGGTCAAGACTACATATTCGGTAGAGGACTATGCTAAGCTTTACCTTAATGAAATTGTGAGGTTGCATGGGGTTCCTTTGTCTATCATCTCAGATAGAGGTCCTCAGTTTACCTCTCATTTCTGGAAGTCATTTCAAAAAGGTCTTGGTACTCAAGTTAACCTTAGTACAGCATTTCATCCACAGACGGATGGGCAGGCAGAGCGTACCATTCAGACCTTAGAGGATATGTTGAGAGCTTGTGTGATCGATTTCAAAGGTATTTGGGATGATCACCTTCCTCTTATTGAGTTTGCCTACAATAATAGCTACCATTCCAGCATTCAGATGGCCCCTTATGAGGCTTTATATGGGCATAGATGTAGATCTCCTGTTGGTTGGTTTGAAGTAGGTGAAGCATCTTTGATATGGCCAGATTCAGTCCATTATGCTATGGAGAAAGTTCAACTCATTAGAGATAGACTTAAGACAGCCCAAAGTAGTCAGAAATCTTATGCAGATGTAAGGAGAAGGGAACTAGAGTTCCAAGTTGATGATTGGGTTTTTCTGAAAGTCTCACCTATGAAAGGGGTGATGAGATTCGGAAAGAAAGGGAAGCTCAGTCCTAGATATGTAGGCCCTTACAAGATATCGAAAAGGGTTGGCAAGGTGGAATATGAGTTAGAGTTGCCAGCAGAATTAGTAGCAGTGCATCCGGTCTTCCACATCTCACTCTTGAAGAAGTGTGTGGGTGATCCAGCCTCTATAGTGCCATTAGAGAGTGTGGCGGTGAAAGATAGTCTTTCTTATGAGGATGTACCAGTTGAGATTCTTGACCGTCAGGTTAGAAGGTTGAGAAACAAAGAAGTCGCTTCAGTCAAGGTTTTGTGGAGGAGTCAGTCCGTAGAGGGAGCTACTTGGGAAGCAGAAGCAGCCATGAAAGCCAAGTATCCTTACCTTTTTCCTTCCGATTCCACTCCAGCTTGAGGTAATAGTTCCTCTTCAGTTTTACAGTCATTCATGCATAAACACAGTTTTAGAATCATGTTCCCTCAGTTTGTACTTGCATTTTCAGCGTAATTGCATGTACTCGGAACTCAATTAAGTCAGAAACTCAGTTCTCAGTGTTTATTAGTGGGGTTTGCAGCTCTCTCCCTCAATTTCAGATAGTTTAGTCTTAATTCGAGGACGAATGTTCCCAAGGGGGAGATAATGTAACACCCCGTAGCCAAAACAGACCAAAAATTAGTTTTTCAGAATATTTTTTTTGCAGACAGTTAAGGGGAAATGCAGTTGGGTCAACTTAAAATGATCATAACTCTTATCACAAAATGAATTATGTCTCTCATGACCTACCCACAGATAGATAATTGAATTATCTTTCCATAGCCACCGACCTTGCTAAACTCAGACCTCCGAGTAAAGCGTTATGCCCATGTTAGTAAAGTCCTGTCGAACAGGCCCTCACGACGGATCCAACGACGGGGCGTCGGGAACACGACGGACCGTCAGTCCTGGCCGTCGTGTGGCCCGACAGAAACCTTCCCAGGGGTCTTTTTGACCTTTCCCACTCCGTTTAAACCATAAGTTACGTCGTTTTGACCCTAAATCATCAGATTTTAGTCAGTTTAATCCTAGAAACATAATTAAAACATATCCAAGTCAAATCA
Source organism: Solanum sitiens (assembly GCA_016801875.1). Taxonomy (NCBI): domain Eukaryota; kingdom Viridiplantae; phylum Streptophyta; class Magnoliopsida; order Solanales; family Solanaceae; genus Solanum; species Solanum sitiens. Next base: position 884,462 of record JABWTJ010000049.1, on the reverse strand, counting down.
TTAAATCAAAACTTAGAAAATTAGAAGCAAGAGAGGAGAAAAAGCTCAAGAACCCTAGTTCAAGAACGCCACAAGCTCCAGCAGTTCCATCCCCTAAACTTAAGTATTTTTCCGTGGATTTCATCACCAGGTATGCGGGATTTCACTAGTGGGTTCGTTTCACCCATTGGGTCCCTAGTTTTCAGTCAGATTCTTGATTTTCTTATCATGATTAAACCTAGGGTTTCTAGAACTTTGATAGAACTTCATGAATTTATTAAATATATGTTCCAAATCAGATTATCATTCTATTACTCAGATTATCGCATGAATTTCAGAACCCTAGCTTTGTATTTCTTTAGTCCTTGAATTACACATGCTAGGTCAGATATTTCAGACACTTCAGATATACATGCCTCAGTTATAAATGCATAATTACCAGATTAATTGTTGCATTCTCAGTTTGCATGTTCAGTTTCGAGCTATCCAGTATTTACAGAAACTCAGACATAATCAGTTAATTTACAGAATTCATTGGGAGTAGCATAATACCGAGTTGGACTAGGGTTTAGCATACCCAATAGTCCCAGAACTACTAGCCAAGTAGGTTGTAAGTCCCCTCTATGGGCAATCAGTTTAGTGATCACGCCAGCATGCCTTTATACCTTTGGCAGGGTATATTGGGTCCTCTCGATGGGGCGTATACATCGGACTCCACATTTAGCTCATGTGGTTTTATTATCGGTTATTAGTAGCTCCCACAGTTCAGTCAGACTCTCTGCATGACCATTTATCAGTATATTCAGTATTCAGTTTTAGCATGTTATAAATTGGTCATTGTATTCAGTTAGCTCAGAAATTCAGTATATCATGTTCAGATTATTATACTTGCTTTTGTTCTTGTTCAGTTATGTTTTATTTCAGCTTTACTCTATCCTACATGCTCAGTACCTTTCAAGTACTGACGCATACGTGCGCTACATCTTCTCGTGATGTAGGTTCAGGTTCTCAGCATCCAGATCACGCATAGATCAATTTTCCGATCTCCAGATCAGCAGATTCAGTGGTGAGTCCTCATTCTCCGAGGACAAGACTCATGAGTTTCTCTTCAGTATTTAGTCTTTTAGTTTCAGTTTTTGCTAGATTTAGCTGGGGCTTGTCCCAATATTTCTAGTCCAGTTTAGAGGCTATTTTCAGACATAGTTAGATTTAGCTTAGTATGAGTTAATATTTCCTTTGTATTAAACTCATTGTTTTCAAATATCTCAGTTATAGAATATGGGTATTCCCCATCTTTTCAGATTTAATTATGATTTAGCTTCCACATCAGTTTATTATTTTTAGTATGCTCATAATCATGATAGCAGGGTTAGCTTGGGATCACTTGTGGTCCTAGGTTCCGTGTCCGCGTCTCGGGGGTAGCTCGGGGCGTGACATTCTATTCATTTATATACATTCATGACGAAGGTGCTTTAGCCTACTAAGTCAAGTATTCATGTTCATATTCTTCATGTATCAAATAAGGGACGTAGGTCTACCAAAACAAGACACACTTCATTACCATCTCGTCACATGTACAATAACATTCGAGTAGCATATAGGGTCAACTTAAGCATACTACAAGTCACCCTAATCATGCCTAATGAAACATCAACATAACTCATTATAAGGTTCACAAAGTCAACTAGGGAGGTTCACACTCCAATTCTCAAATATACGCATATAAGGCATCATTATAGCCTATCATGATTACATACAATCACTGAGAAGAACACATACTTTTACTTCACATATACACACATGTCATATAGACCTTCAAAATTCTCACCTATTCAAGTTGTAACATGATAATATCATAATTCATAAAGTAATGTTGACGAGGCCACATTGTTTCACAATTCATAAAGTAATGCCGACGAGGCAACATTAATCACAAGTATAGCACATAAGAACCACCACCATAAGTGGACCATACCAAACATCATCATAAATTCAAGACCTATACTACACAATATAGAGAAGTTTAGGTCAACATACAACCATTACAATATCACAACTCCAATCCATACCCAATTAAACCAACTGAATACACAAAGGCTCTTACCGATATCCATAGCCACCAATTAAACCCAATAATCACAATATACAATGAATAAAGATAACAGGATATAAAATTTATCAATTTGGGACAACTATATATAATTCTAACATGATTCTTTGAAAATTCAATAGCCCAAAGTAAACTACACAAGAATTCAATAGTATAGAGACATTATCAAATCACCCATATAATAGTGAAAACTAGGATTACTTGGTTTGAATGATTTCATGATGTTTTTATTCTAAAATAATACAATTAAATCAATTCAATCATAATACAATGATTCAAAAGGTTTAATGCAAGAACACATGGCTGGATTACAAAAAAAGAGAATTCATCTTTTGAAAAGATCTTTGAAATGATATTGAAGATTGGCTCCTTAAAGAAAAGAGATTCAATAATGAAAACCATACCTTGATTAGAAGTTACCCACGAAATTTTGTTGATAACCTTGAGAATTTTTTCCTATTCCTTGAAGCTTGAGGTTTCAACAATGGAGGAATTGACTAGAGAGAACTTTGGGGTTTTCATTTGGGGTTTTGAAATAATGAGTTAAAGGAATGTTTTAAGACATGAAACTATTTATAATAATGATATAAACATTATAAAATCAACCCAATTAATAAAACTTAAAATTGAATTAATTTGGGAAGTCATATTTTGGCAGACTGCCTAGGGACCACGCCCATCTTCACGGACCATGAACGTGGTTCACGACCCCTTTGACGGTCCGTGGTCCTTGGGGCAGTATATCCCTTGCTTTAACAAGCCTCCAGGAGGATAAAGAAGGTTCACGACCTCCTTCATGGACAATGGTCTACTCCACTATGAGGATCTACTTCGTTCTATTTCATTTTAAGGGTCCTTACACAAACAATTGGGGATACTTGTCTCGCATGTCTTTCTCGGTGTCCCTAGTAGCTTCCCCGATTGACGATGTTTCCATTGAAATTTCACGAATTTAATATCCTTGTTCCTCTGATTACGCACATCATCATCAAGATTTGCAATAGGTTCTTCCTCACATTAGAGGTCTTTTTCTAGAACAGTTGAGTCTCACTTAATGATATAATAAATGTCACCATGATATATCTTCAACATGGAAACATGAAATACCGGATGAACTACCTATAGATTAGAATGTAAAGCCAACTTATAGTCTATCGATCCTACACATTCAAGAATCTCAAAAGGAACAATGTATCGCGGACTTAATTTGCCTTCTTATAGAATCTCATTACCCTTTTCATGGGTAATACCTTAAGAAAAACATTCTCACGAGTCTCAAATGTCATGCCCATCACCTTATGATATACATACTTCTTTCGTCTACTCTGGGCTGCTAGAAACTGAGCTTGAATACTCCTCACCTTATCTTGAGCATCCTTTGCCTAATCAACCCCAAAGTCTTAACATTTATAGTGTCGAACCATCCTATGGGTGATCGATATCCTCTTCAATATAATGCCTCCAACGGTGTCATACCAATGCTAGAGTGATAACTATTATTATAAGAAAATTCAAACAACGGTAAGAATGTATCCCAATAATATAAGAAAATTCAAACAACGGTTAATCTATCCCAATACCCTCAAAAATCAATAAGACATGCCCTCAACATGTTTTCTAACACTTGAATACTCCTTTCCGACTGTCCGTCCGTCTCTGGATGAAAGGATGTTCTAAAGGAGAGTTGTGTGCCAATTTCATCATGTAATTTCCTCAAAAACTTGTATGTGAATTGGGTACCACAGTTTGAGATGATAGAGAGGGGAATCCCATGAAAACTCACTATCTCTTTCACAAAAACCTTAGCCAATTTTTGAGCATTATAATCTATCCTTATTAGAATATAATGACTGACTTTGTCAATCTATCAACCATTGCCCAAATGGAATCAAAATTCCCAAAGGTCTTGGGAAGACCAACCACAAAATCCATGGCTATCCTCTCGAACTTGCATTTCAAAATTGGCATTCTTTGAAGTAAACTTGCAGTCCTTTGGTGTTCATACTTCATTTATTTGCAAATTTTACACTTAGCCACAAACTCTGTTATATCTTCTTCATTCCCGACCACCAATAAATTGGCTTCAAGTGTTGATACATCTTGGTCAAACCCTTATGAATGGAATATTGAGAACCATAAGACTCCATCAAAAACTTTTAATCAAGTTATCAACTCGAGGAACACAAATCCTCCTTTGTAACTGAGCACACCCTCCGTACAGAGAGTGGTCTCGTTTGTCTGAAGATGTCTTATACTCAACAAAGAAATAACATGTGCAGTATTAGTCCACAAGGATCACACGACTATCCAACTAAGTGCAACATACGTAAGTCATTACAACAATATAATCACATTCATATATCAAACACATACAATATTATCAACATTTATGAACAAGGTGCAGTTTCATATTTCTTAAGATACACAATAAAATCAAATCATTGGTCCTCTCATGGAACCCAAACCCAAAAAGTTAGCATGACGAAACGTGGTACCCGATTCAATGGTTGTGATACAATGTGGAAACCGATCCCATAATTATGTTTGAACGTGGAAAGCGATCCAAGTTAGTGTGCCAGAATGCAACACTTGATCAATTCAACAAGCAACAATAATAATCACAAAGTACATTGTCATAATCATACAATCAAGTCATGATTCATGTCATTCATCATTCATATTTCCTCATTTACAGTTAATGTGATCAATAGTGCAACATTAGAATACATACATGTATCATAATGAAGAAAGAACAAACATATATAACACAATCATAGAATCACAACCATCACTTACCTCGAAATAAGCTTGAAGCCCTTAAGAAACATGATCCTTCCCTTTCTGGATTTGTTCCACTTGTTCTTGGTCTACAAATAATCATAATAACATGAAAATCAATATACATTCACCAATTACCCGAATTACTAAAAAACCTATCAACCCTAAATCATACTCATGATCCTAATATCTAAATTAGGGTTTTTCCCACCATAATTCTCAGATCAAAACACTTTTCCATCGATAATTACCCTTTAGATTACGTTCTATGGATTGATAAATTGATTCGAGGAGTTAGAATCTTACCTTCATCCTTAAGAATAATTGAAAAGTGATAAGAAAATCCATGGGTTTGTTCCTTATATCTCAAGTTAAAAAATATGCAGAATAAATCATATTTGGGGTTTATTTACGAATTTAAATGTGCGTCTTCCCCATTATGGCGACACCCACCCCTCTATAATGGCCCCGCCGTGGCGGCAAAAATCCCACCTCAGCGGTTTCCACAGAACCAATAAGTAAACTTATTTATTATTCGACCCTATTTCACAACACACTTTTCACCAACGACATTTAGAAACTATGCGCTCATGCTAAGAACGATTCTGAGAGTTCTACTCGCCCGAATTCAATTCCGTAAAGTCGTACGGGTTGTTTAATGACTTATCCATATTTTCATATGATCAAATTCAAAATTAGATCACCCAATTGTTACTGGATTTGTTACACCTACAACTGAAATTGAAACTGAGCATTTCCTAGTTGAAAAAATGTCAAATCTCGTCTGAATCACCATTTGTGAGGACTCTTTGGAGTAAATTCCTTGGCTTGGACAAGGTATTTAGTCCATGTTGCTATTCCTGCATCCAGAGGGGAGTACGTTTGGTGGAATAATTTCTTAGATGTATTACCGCATCCCCAAGGGAGGAAAATGGATAATGAATTTAAAGTGAGTAAACATAATTCCATACTCGATCTCATAGATACGTATAGAATTCTGCGGAAATCCGTATTTGATGAAAGTCATATGTACGTCTTGGAGGGACATCTTTCATATATTTTGAGACCTACCCTATAATATGGGATTTTCCTAGACTTTAATTACTTTGATTTCATCTAGATCTAGACTAGGTTGGAATATTCTAAGTTACTACGAAGTATTTTTTTGATTAAAAGTTTTTCCCCGTTGGCTTTTCTATAACGACGGGACCTAATATTTACATGACTCCACTGTTAAGGCACCACCTATTAATTGAGTCCACTTGGATCTTCCCTGAAGAATTATAAGCAATCATTGTCAAATAAAAACCTAATAGAGTTAGGGTTGATCCCACGAGGAGTGTGATCTAGACTTAGGCCAATTTACTGTTGATTGTAAGTTTAGCCAAAATTATTTGTGTACAACGAGGGGTGGGGTGGGGTGTTGTAACAAAAAAATATGATAGATTGATTTTAGTAACCAGTACTTAAGTAACAGAATTTCCAATTTGTAAGATTGAAATGAGATTAAACTAGGGTATGTGCGTTCACTACAAGTTCGTAATGTAGTAAACCTTATAATAGTAATCATTTGCTAGTGTTTGACATGCAAATTCAGTGAGTTAGGTATCTCTTAAGTTATTGGTTTACAGGTCATAAACTATGACATTCAATCAAACTAGGTTAATTTAATATAGATTCATCAATATAATACAACCTATATATCAATTCAATACAATTATTACATCAATCAATAGCACAAAGAAAACTACACTAGAATTCACAAGCATTAGAACAATATCACTTAACCTATAAATTAGTCACAAACTAGGGTTCATCAATTACATGGGTTCATAGGTTCATTGATTTAAAATAATCTAATTAACAACAATTCAATCAATATTCAATGCTTTAAAATCTTTAATGCAAGAACCAATGGATAGATTTCAATTTAGAAAACTCATGTTTTGATTAACCATTGAAAATCACATTGAAGATAGGCTCCTTGATGAATAGAGTTTCAAGGATGAAAAAACATACCTTATTGATTCTAATCCACTAATTTTATGAAGAATCACCACTCAAATCTCCAATCCAAGCACATTCTTGAGTTTTGGCTTCAATGGAGTTCTAGAGAATTTCTTAGGGATTTTTTTAGGTTTTGATTTTGAATAATGAATTCACCTTAGTGTTTAAGACTTATAAACAAATTTAAAATACCCAAAAGACCCTTAGGAAACAACTTAAACACTTATTTGGACATTGGGTGAATTTACAAATTCACCCATTAAACTTATAGTAAACCTGTGCAGGAACCAGTACCATCGACGACTGGCAGTCGACGGATCGTTTGTCCACAAATGGACCGTCCTGTGCTCTCGTAGTTTGGTTCAGAGACTTGAATTTTGGAGATTTAGATCCCTAGTCTAAGTCTTTACCCACTTCACCCATCAACGAGTCGTCAACTAGCCCACGAGCCGTCGTTTGCCTCAGTCCTTTAGGGCCTGGTCTAGACAGTCATGGCTTAAAGAAAGGGTCCTTCCTCAAGGGCCCTTGGTTGGTCGTTGGGGACTTTCACCCAAATTTTCCAACCCAAATATGTTATTATACGAGTTTAGGACCTACCACATGAATTTCATCCAAAACGAACACGTAAAACTCGACAAAACATGCATAGACACGCAAGGTCGATTCAAGGCAAACCTTTCGAACGTCATGAAAATTCTTGGATGTTTAACCTCCAAACTTTATGACACTTGACATACTGTGTATAAAAACTATAATAACTCATATAATGACCTCATTAACTCATGAAACACACAATTAGGAACATAACGACACATGAGACACATTGGTGACTTAGTCGTCGAACGTATTTGTCGTCCCTTGATGTTTCACTTCCAAGTAACATAAAACTCTAGACACTGCCTCAACACTACATTAAAGACCAATTTAGGACCTTATACCCTCAGGACAACCATGTTAGGCTGTAGATTCTCCTACGTTATTTTCGAGGTATTACAATAACAATTCTTCCCTAGTCTTTTGCATTCAAAGTGATAAGTTTGGTATCTCTAAATCATTGGTCCGGAATTTAGAGAATTTCACCCTGTACCGTGATCCGGCTACGTGTGTATAAGCTACTAACCATACATTTACTTCATATTAAGCATCATATTCGATGTATGGCTTAGTTATTACTTCGCACCAATTGAAACTAGCCTATCAAATAGTATCCCACTAATCTATGTTGATAATTCTTTTCTTATTAACTACCTCCTTGGTCTGACAAGTAGCAACAAGGCGAGTTCTAATGTGTGCACTCGCTAAAAAGACTTCTAAATGAAAGAATTATCAATACATGCAATAACCTATTAGAGAATCGTTATTAAGCTAGGTTTACTTTGTTAATCCCCTATGGTTCCCACAACCCTAGTTGTGGATTAAGTTACCCATGCATATAAGAACAAAATTCATAGTTGTTAAACAATAAAACATGAATTTACATTGAAAATTTGAAGAAAATCCAGAAAACCCACTTGAAATAACAAGATAAACTTGAAAACCAAATTCGGAAATTGAGTTAATGCTAAAGTTGCAAAACCCAATCTCCACACACAAACTAAAACAGAAGTAACAATGTCTAACCCCCAAAACGATGTTTTTAAATCCTCTTTATAGAAAACATTGTCCTAAATTAAAAGTAATTAAAATAAGGAAAGTTGTCCAATAACGCGGCTGTAATCGACGACCCCCACAGATGGACCATCGATGAAATGACGGACCGTCGAATGCCTCCGTTAGTCCAGACTTAGAATCATTTTTCATCCTTCATATGGAATCCTCTCTGAATCAATCGACGGACCGACATTACGGTCCATAGATGAGTCTACAGTTTGTCGATGCTTTCCGTTCCTCCATACTTAGAATTTTTCCAACTTCGGGTACTGGGACTATCTCTGATCTCATCAATGGTTGAATAGGATGAAATCAGAGTTAGACTGAAATTCAATCGACCGTCACCATCTACGGACGTCAATTGAACGATGGACCGTCGATGGTCTTCATGGTTCGCTTCTGCACTTTATTTCAGTTACCTTCTGTGTTTTATTTCTGGACCTCTTTCCTGCAAAACAAACATAAAAACATGTTAAAACTACTAGAACAAGGCTCTAGGCAGACACAACTCTTAAGTAAAAAGCATTGAAAACACCGTGAAACCACGGTACATCAATGTCAAACGTCCAAGAACGTCCGAGACGTTCGAAAGTTTGTATTTAGACATGCTAGTGTGTCCTTGTATGTTTTCTTGGTTTTTATGTGTTTTGATGTCCAAAAACAGTAGAGGTAACCCTAGTATCTTAGTAGATGTTAAGGGTCAAAACATTCGGGTACGACTCCCCAAGGACCACCTTAAGGCCCCCCAAGGAATACCCAAATGTTGGACAAAGATGCTGCCAAAGGCGGCATGCAAAACAAGAATGTGGAGCCGCCCTCGCATCGCGCACCAGGCACTTAATGTGACTCTGCGTCGCGCACCCTAGATGAGTCCTCTGCCTCAAAAATTATGTGGGGCAAAATCAAAGGCTGCCTCCGCGATGCGCAGCCAGTTTCCAGATCCGGTTGTGTCGTTTTAAATTCAAGTTTGACATGTCTAAAAGTCCCAATAAGTTTGGGGGTATTTTTGTAACTTGGGGAAACGGTTCTAAACTGTTTTTATGACTTATTTAACCCCTTTCCCAAGCCAAAACCCCAACATCCAATAAGAAAATCAAAATCCCAAATCTCTTCTTTTCTTCCAAGTCCTCTCAAACCTCCATTGGAGGGAAAACTCAAGGTTCAAGATAGGGGCTGATTTTCATGGTTTGTTCTTCAATTTTTCGTGGGCTTATCATGTATAAAGGTATGGTGATCCTTCATCCTTAGTTATACATTCACCTAAGGAGTTCCTTTAAATGTTTTCAAAGAGAATTCATGATAAAAATTGCTATCTTTCAATCTAGCCATGGGTTCATTGCAAAATTCATTTCAAAAGCATTCGAATGATGAATTTAAGATTAATCAATGATTTTAAGATGAATTTTGATCCAATTACACGAAGAACACATAATCTTCCTAATTTCTCAAATTGGCCTATGATGTGGGACTTTTTATCTTTACTCTATGTTGACTAAATTATGTTTCAATTATGTTGAATTGCCTATTACTATTGTTATTTATGTGAAATCAATATGAATTAACTATCAATGATAATTAAGGTTTAGGGATTGGGTAAATTTGTTACAACCCAAGAGTACACCATGGAAGATATGTTGTTCTCGAATTGCAACACGACGTATTTGAATCTCGGAGGTCTTGTACAAGCCCTTAACATCGTTCATTGCATACATTTATAAAAAGTAGTGCGGAATTAAAACTTTTCTCACGAAATAGTATTACTTTAAAATCTCTCTTTTATAGAAAAACATAATGAAAGGCTAAGTCTCAAAGTCGCCATCTTAGACATACAAATATATTGGGACACATCCCATACTTCAATGTATAGAAAATAGCTAAGTCTATTACAATAATTTCAATAAGGAAATATAAACATCATGAAGTCCTCGAATTTAGTGAGGACATACCAACTCTTGCTTGAATGAAATGCTAATCAAACCTTCACTTCGAGACTCCTCTCAAATGCCACCTACACTTTTAGAGATAGACAAAATGTATGGAATTAGTACATTGCATGTACTAAGTATGGTGTAATGCATAAAATAATTATAAAAGGATATTTATATAAAACATTTTCTCTTGAGTAAAATTTAATATCATAAGTATAAGGATCACATATAACCTCAACACCAAATCTATTACACAAGATCACTTCAAAACACATAAGCATGAGACCCTCCTATCAAAGGTGATTCTAAGGCTCACTTGAGTGAGTTATGAAGCGACCGCCCATATAATCCCTCCACACACACGAAAGAGATCCTTTAGATTGCCTAAGATAAGATTATTCCCATTTTATTAATTAAACTCCCTACCTAGAATTACTCTAAGACTCACCTAAGTAAAGCACGAATAGACCGCCCATACACCCTCTTCATGCCTACCTAAGCAATCTTCAAATCTACTCTAGATAAGTACCTTTTCATTAACATGCATTTACTTAAGTCATTATGTCTATTAGACCATTTAAGAGACATTGAACAATTAAGTACTTTAACATAATGGCCTTAGAGAAGACCTAGGGACTGACATACTAACATCTTTAATATCTTGTCCTTCAATGTCTAGATAGCGTCCCATTCAACTATCTAAACTTCATAGTACTTATCCAACACAAGCATGTATCCCACATGATGAGAATAGGCAATAACCGACATAGACCATACTAGTTAGGCATAGAATCCAGAGTCTACCCTACTTTGATGGAGGGTATTCTACTTGCCAAGGATAGAACTAGGACGCATCCCATGTAGGCACATGGTTAAGGAATATCGAGGGCTTTCATGAACTCTAGTATCCTTTTAAAATTGAGCACATTGCACTCTAGTCTCCTTCTCAAGTAGAGCTACAACCCATAACGTATTCACTCGGTGCTAGACTTTGTTCTTATAGAGTATTTTCAATCATCTAAAGGTATATGAGAAGGTACAATCTCTTTGTCCTACCAACTCATACTACCTCTACCAAGAATGGGTCAACTAGGGCTTCAAATCGAGGTCTATAAGGATAACTCATTCTTAACCTTCTTTTATTTAGAAGGTTCCACATAATATTCATGCTTAGAATGACACGTTCTTAGGTCTACCGATCCTAGACTTCATTCAACATTCATTCATACACATAAAAGATAATGGTGCATAAGCCTACTAAGTCAAGATGTTCATTTTACTATTCTTCATGTATTCATGTATCAAGTAAGGGACATAGGTCTACCAAAGCAACACACATTTCATTATCACCTTATCATATATAGCATAAGCTTCAAGAAGCACATAGAGGTAACTAAGTATACTTGCTAGTCATCCTACTCACTTCTATAAAATCATTAATATAAATCATAATAAGCCTCATATAAGTCATCAAGACCTTCCTGTTACTCACGTAATCAAGTTATAACATAAATAATATCATAAACATAAAGTAATGCCGACGAGTCCAAATTGTTTAACAATTCATAAAGTAATGCTGATGAGGCCACATAATTCACCAGTATAGCACATAAACCGCCACCATAAGTGGACCATTCCAATCATAATTATAATTCAATACCTATATTATATAATATAAAGAGAGTTAGGGAAGCATACCGTCAATCCACTCTCACAGCTTCAATCCATAGTCAATTAAACCAACACAATACCCGAAGGCCCTTGCCAATGGACATGATCACTAATTCAATCAAATAATCATAATATAAAATGAATTAAAGGTAATTCATATGAATTTTCAATCTAATACAGCATACACATGATTCTAACATAATTCTTGCATAAGTCAATAGCCCAAATCAAACTAGACAAGAACTCAATAGTATAGAGACATGGTCACTTCACCCATAAAATAGTCAAAACTAGGAATGGATGGATTGCATGGGTTAATAGAGTTTTTAGGTTAAAATCATTAAATTAACATCAATTCATTCATAATACAATGATTCAAAATGTTTTATGCAAGAATCCATGGCTAGATGTTGAATTAGAAGAAATTATGTTTTGGTCATCTTTGAAAAATCATTGAAATTGACTCTTTGATGAAAGAGGATTCATGGATGAAAAATCATACCTTAATTGTGATAAAAAAAAAACTAATTTTATGGAGAAAAACTTTTAAAATATGTCTTCTTCCTTATAGCTTTATAGCTTCATCAATGGAGGTTTTTGGAGAGAAGAATGGAGATGTTTTGTTTTGAGTTGACGGTTTTGCTTTGATTGGTGAGTTTAGGGGCTTAAAAAGACTCAATAAACGTCTATAAGTCATCCCCAAATTATCCAAAATACCCCTCCACTTATTAGACAATTTAACCAATTCAAATTTGACTTAAAAACGACACGACCAAATTTGGGAGTTTACTGCAAGTCGCGGAGGCATTTTCAAATCTTGTTTTTGGAAAATTTCAAGAAGGAATGGTTCGTGACAGCCCCGCATCGCATGGCAAACATTTTGCCCATTTTTGGGTCAGTTGCGCGATGCGTAGCCACTGCCAGATTCTGGCTGGCGCGACAGCTTGCTTGGGCATGTTTTGGTCCTCCTTGGAACACTTAGGCTGGTTCCCCGGGCGTTGTTCTAGGATGTTTTAACCCTTTACTTGTTAATATACACGTAGGAACCATCGATGCTCAATTTTAACCTCAAACCATCCACGACACTACCACACACTAGTTCAACTCCGACTAGTTTCCGAACGTCTTCGACGTTCTTGGACATTTAACCTCCAAACACTTTCAAACTTTATATACTTCATCTAAACACCATTATTAACAATTTTATAACTTTAGAACATAATGACAAATATGTTAGGCTCTAGGTCAACCTAGCTCATTTTCGAGGGTGTAACAAAATGATCTATATTCCTCTACTTTCTATAGACTTGATGAATTATTGTACCTAGTGTGATATTGAAACCATGATGTTTGAAGTATGATTTCATTTATGTAATTTTACCTTTAGCTACTGCTTTATACATGTATTGATGTTGAATTATGGGAATTGGTCAATGATGATCAAAGCATGGAAGAATTGTAAGTTGACCCTATTCTCACAATTTTTGTACAGAATTGCTACATGCTTGGCCTTGTATGGAATTGTGTGGTATGGTACAGTTATGGTGGTGGTGTTTACTTCTTTGTCCTTGTATATCTGTGTGATCATGGCCTTGAAGGCAATTGTATCTTTAAAGTATGGTTATGATGATCACACAATGTGAAGTATTATGCCTAGTCTCCAATGCTAGTTCATGATCTAGGTTATATTGATAACATTCTATATGTGAATTAAGATGTTAGGGTTAGCGGTCTATACCTTTGACATGGTTGAGGTTTATTGATTATTGGTTACTCTTCTGTAGCATGACCTCTAACTATGAACCTCTATATGAATGTGTGGTCTTAAGCATGATTAGGAGTCTTAGATTCAAGTAACAAATATGTCTTCTCTCCTATGTTGTAATGTGGTTTTGTGTGGTCTATAGTTACTGTTACTCTATATGTGAGTTGTCAATGGTTTAGGGGACTTGAATGTGCATTGTGGTCTAAGAGGGTGGTTGCCTTATTTCTGTTGTTTATAGCCATTGTATGATAATGTTGACCAATGTACACACACTTACACCTCATGCATGTTTACAAGTAGTATGGGTTCGTGGTGTCTAATGAAAGGGTATTCTCAAATGCACTTGTGTCTACAACTATGTCTGTATAATGTATATATATGAAGCATGATATGTATCCCTTAACTAGAATGACTTGATAGGTCTACTAGTATGGAGAAGGGTCTGAGACCTTGTCTATGCATTGCACATGTGTGCCTTCGTAGGATAGTCCTAGGTTGTGATCTATGTACATGAATATAATGCATGATTAAGCTATGAACATGTCTTATGCATCAACGAAATGAATTATGCATATGTATGGTCTAAGGGTGTTTATGTGAAAGGTTTGCTCACATATATGTACACACACACATGAAACATGTCCATTATGCATGTATGATGATCTAGTCAATAGAGGGTCTCTTGAAAGGTGTTCTCAAGGGTATCCTAAACTAAAATGGTGCTTGGTATGCTATGTCCATGTAAAAGGTCTTCTCACATGAATTAGGTTGATGAACTATCATCTATGACCTATGATATAAGCATATGATGGGTTAACTCTCCTAAGCCTATATCTTATAAAGTAATAATAATAATGGATTTTTAATAAAGGGAACATAGCTAAGCACCAAGTGAACTTGAAGTTGAGGGGTGTCCCTTCCCAATATGGGAAGATAGGTTCACCATAGTCCTTACTAGGTGGATAACTACAATGCCCTATTTGGCATAAAGAAGATTTCCATATATGTCTCAAACCTCATAAACTATGTTTGCCCCATAGGATCTAGCAAGTAATATCACCTAATATTCTAGCATCATGTTAATGTTCTACTTGGGAAAGGTAGATCACCTTCCTTTGTTTTAAGGTTCTACAACACCAAATTCCATGTTTCGCACCCATGGTCCTAGTGTCGGTTAAGGCTATAGTTTACCTAAAGTAAAATGGACAATGGAAGTAAGTAAGGACCCTAACTAGGATAACCTAAGGGAAGTTTCTTAGTGTAGGTGAGGGTGTGGGACTTTACCTATGCATTGCACAAGTAGCTCTTGAGGGGAGTTCTAGGAAGGTGTTCTATATGTATATGTATATGTATATGTCTGTTATGCATGAAATTATGGTATTAACCTACTTGTTATTATTATATGCATAGTATGAGTCCTATGGTGTCTATTTGATGTGGTCTAATCTTTTATGCATAATATTGGTCTTATTGACTCTATAAAGAAAGTCTAACTTGGCATATATGTAGTTTACTATACTCTTCATGTTGCTATATGAAGTAAGTGATGTTTGTGGTATCTTTGTGAGTTTACTTAGTATGTGTGAGGTTACGGGGCTTCACATGTACATTGCACTAGTAGGCTTAGAGTGGGATTGCTAGTAAGGTCTTATGTTGTCCTTATGAAGTCAAGTCCAATTATGCTATGGTTTACTATTACCTCTTATGATGTTATTGGTAGTGTTGACTTGTATGTGGTCTTGAAGTGAGAATTAAATTTGGTTCATGAAATATGTTGGTTCATATGTAAAGTAGGTGTCTTAGGATATTCTATGTTCTTATTAATGCCAATGTTTAAGTAAAATAAGGTTTGATGAATTTCTACCTTGGTGGTCTTAAGGTGATGCTTGAGTGTGGATAGTGGAATGTGACACTATTTATGCATTGCACCAAGTATTACTAGAGGGTTACTTGGGGGTAAGTGAAGTAAGATAAAAGATAAGATGATGTTATGAAATGATATATGTGCTCTAAATGACTTATGTGACTTTATGTGATGTTATGAATAGTGTCCATGCCTATGTGAAGTATATGAACTATTTGTACTTATAGTGCTAATGTTTTATGAAGTTTTTACAAAAAGGCACGATGCATGGTTTTCTAACCAAATGTCCTCTTTAAATGCATGTTTTTGCATGGTTTCCATACTTAGTGCATTCTTGTACTAACACCTTTCTCCTTCATCTTTTTACACAAAGTGTAGGTTGTGGTGACAAGAGGATGTCTCTTAAAGTAAAGGTATTGAATATCTTCCCCAAGCTTATGAAAAGGTATCCTTATGTTTAAAGGATTTCCTATATTATGTTTCATTCAAAGTATATGTAATAGCATAGATATTATGTTATAATGATAAGGGTTGTGTCTTTATTCTATTCTATTGATATTGTGGTTAAGATGGCAAAACGGACTTAGAGTCTTTAACTATGTATTATGATATTTTAAGTATATATATTGGAAGTGAAGTTCTGGCATATGATGTGCTATGAAAGTTTTTAAATTTTTTCATTAAATTACCTATGACAATGCGATGAATGATAACTATGGGCCTGTATAAGCCCTCTGAGTCTCAAGTATGCCATTTTACGTCTAGGGGGTGCCTCTTTCATTAGATGTCAGAACAAAGATTTAAAGATACCTAACTTATCACTTTAGATGTAATACATTAGGAAAGGGTTGTTATTACTAGGATTAGTGCGTTATGAGCTTGTGGGGAATACTTATGCCCTAGTTCATTTTTCATCTTGATAACAATTAATGTTTTAATCTTTCTCACTAATTACTTAAATAATCTTCCAAATTTGATTCATAAATCCCCCAACCCTACAATTACTTATTTGCGGAAACACATTGCCTAAACGAATATAATCGTTAGTTATTTTAAGTCTAAACAATTTTCCTTGTGGGATCGACCCCAACCTACAAATTGGGTTCTTTACTTGATAAAAAACCGCTTATGCTTGTTTAGGGAGGTGTAGTTTGAGCGTCTCACAACATTCTAGTGATATTTCTACAAGGTCCCTTGTGCAGAAAAAATAGGATCCGTATGCTTTCACTATCCCATGTACCATTGGGCTATTGCACTTTTTTAAGGCATTGTGTGATATTGGTTGTAACATAAATCTCATGCACTATCCATTTACAATAAGTTAGGATTAGGAGACCCAAAACAACCTATGATGTAGTTGCTTATGGCTTATAAAACTAGAAACATGCTTATTGGGGTACTCTATAATGTGCTAGTAAATTTGTTGTCATTCATTTTTTTGGCCAAATTTGTTATTCATGAGTGTGAGGTCGACTTTGAGGTTCCCATCATTCTTGGGAGACCATTCATTGCCATGGGGCATTCTTTTGTTGACATGGAGACAGGGCACAAGAAGCTTAGACTCAACAATGTAGAAGAAATATTCATTATTTGTAGACCCATGAAGCAGAATGGTGAGCTACAATTGGTATCTTCTATAATATACAAATTTGAGAGTGGGTGTGAAGTTAAAGAATTCGTGTTGAGGTATTAGCAGCAGTCATAATAAACTTTGAGAGTGATTGCATTTAAGAGTTTGATGAGTTGGTTGCCCCACTTGATAGTTGCAAATATCATTCGAAGTCAAAGAATTTGGAGTTAGATATGACAAATCGTGATTTTCCACCCGCGAAATCATTTGTAGAAGAGAAACCAAATTTTGAACTAAAGGCTCTACCTCCACATTTGAGGTATGTATTTTTGGGTAAAGAAGAGACTCTACTGGTAATTGTTGTGGCAGATCTTAATGGGTTACAATTAGAGTGTTTGGTATCGTTTTTGAAGAGGTTCAAGCGAGCTATTGGGTGGACTAATACGAACATTATTGGGATAACTCTGGGTAATTATTCTCACAAAATCCAAATCATGCCGGATAAAAAGCCTAGTATCGAGCACCAGAGAAGATTAAACCTCGCTATGCAAGAGGTAGTTAAGAAGGAGATCATCAAGTGGTTGGATGCTGGAGTTATCTATCCGATTGCAAACATTAGTTTGGTGTGTCCTATTGAATGTGTGCATAAAATGGGTGGTATTAATTTTGTGCCTAATGAAAGAAACCAGCTTTTCGTGATGCGGCAAATGACCAGATGGAAACTTTGTATGGACTACCCGTAGTTGAACGCTTGGACAGAAAAGGACAGTTTTCCTATGCCTGTCATGGACCAAACGTTAGATAAACTTATGGGAAAGGGTTTGTATGGCTTTATTGATGGTTATTTGGGCTATAATCAAATATTTGTAGCTCTGGAAGACCAAGAGAAAACAACCTTCACTTGATCCGAAGGGACCTTCGCCTTTAAACGCATGCAGTTTAGGTAGTGCAATTCTCCAACAACCTTCTAGCATTGTATGATGTCGATTTTCTATTATATATTGGAGGACACTATTGAGGTGTTAATGGATGATTTCTTTGTTGTGGGTGACTCTTTTGATCATTATTTGGATAATTTGGTCGAGGTACTAAAAAGGTGTAATGATTGTAACTTTCTGCTAAATTGGGATAAGTGTAACTTTATGATGGAAGATGGACTAATGTTGGGGCATTGGATCTATGAAAAAGGTATTGAGGTTGATAGAGCTAAGGTTGAGGTAATAGAAAAGCTTCCTCCACCAATCTCCACTAAAGGTGTGAGAAGTTTTCTTAGTCATGTTGGATTCTATAGGAGGTTCATAAGATATTTCTCAAAAATTGCACATACGTTGCACAAAGTCTTGAAAAGGAGAGTAAGTTTGACTTTGATGATTATTTTCTTATAGAAATTGGAGAGTTGAAGAAGAAGCTAATATGCGCTCTGATCATTATTGCACCAAATTTGGGGGAACCATTTGAGGTTATATGTGACAAAAGTGGGGTAGCGCTTGGCATGATATTGGTACAAAGGTGTGAGAATATACTTCATTCTATTCACTATGCAACCAAACCTCCAAATGCAGCCCGGAAAAATTACACTGTGACCGAGCAAGAGCTTCTTCCATTGATGTTTGTATTCGAGATATTTTGATAGTATTTGCTTGGTACTGCGATCACAGTGCATACTCACTGTTCAACAATGAGGTACTTGATGGATAAGAAGGATGCAAAAGTGACACTAATTAGGTGAGTGTTGTTGCTACAAAAATTTGATTTTCTGGCGGAAGATAAAAAGGGGACAGAGAATCAGGTTGCCGATCATTTGTCTAGATTGGAGGACGAAGCTTTGCTCGATCTTGGTGATATGGCTGAAATAAATGATGCCTTTCAAGATGAACATGTATTAGAGGCCTCCAAAGATTGGATTACTTGGTTCGCTTACTTCGCTAACTACTTGGCAAACAAATTATTGCCCCCAGATTTGTCTTTTCTCCAAACGAAGACATTTACGCAAGATGTGAAGAAGTTCTTTTGGGATGAGTCTTACTTGTATCGCAGTTGTGCCGATGGGATTTTTAATCGTTGTGTTCCCGAGGTTGAGATATTGAGTTTTCTTGAGGTGTTTCATTCATCCCTCGTTGGTGGGAACCGTAGTCGTATTCAGACTGCGCATTAGATCTTGTAGTGTGGATACTATTGGCCTACCATCCACCTAGATGCTCACAACTTTGCCAAGACTTGTGACCATTGCCAAAGAGAAGGCGGGATTTTCAAGAGGAAACAACTTCCTATGAATCTAATTTTTGTAATTGAGTTGTTTGACATATGGGGCATTGATTTTGGCGCTATTTGTGTGTTCATATGGGGGGAAGTATATTCTTGTTGCGGTTTATTATGTATAGAAATGGGTTGATGCAATTGTGCTCCCCAATAAGAGGGAGGAGTGTCACTGCATTATTGAAAAAGAATATCATCTCCACATCTGGTATCCCAAGGGCGATTATCACTGATGGAGGTTCCCACTTTTGCATTAAGTTGTTCACAACACAGCTGGAAAAAATGGTGTCTGCCACAATGTAGCCACTCTTTACCATCCACACGCTAGTGGAAAAGTTGAGGTGTCCAAGAGAGAGATTAAGAAAATCTTGGCAAAAACTGTGAATGCCAATACAACGGATTGTTCAAGGAAGCTCGATAATGCATTATGGGATATCACACTACATACAAGATTATCATAGGTATGTATCCGTAAAAACATGTATCTGGGAAGTCTTGCCATTTGTCGGTAGAGCTAGAGTAGAAGGCTAACTAAGAATTGAAGAAGCTAAATTTAGATTGGGGCATCGCATCAAACCAAAGACTGAATGACTTGAATTTGGTCAAAGATCTTTGCCTTAAAGCCGATGAAAGTGCCGACTTGTATAAAGAGAAGATGAATAAGTACCACGATAAAAGGGTTGGAAAACACAATTTTGTTGTTAGGGATCTTGTGCTTCTATTCAACTATAGATTGCGCTTAATTATGGGCAAGCTCATGTCTAAATGGACCAGGCCATTCTTACACAAGAAAGAGTGTCCACATGGAGTGGTGGACCTCGAAAACAGTGAGAGAAAGAGGTTGAAAGTGAATGGGCAGAGGATCAAGGTTTATCTGGGAAACATAGAGAGTATGCAAGAAGCGATTGAAGCCTACTATCTTGATGAAATCTGAGTAATCGAGAGTCCAGCGCCATGCCACGATGTTAAATCAAGTGATATTTTGGAGGTGCCTAATGGTTGCTAAATGTGCAGGTGCATACTGGAAAATTTGCAGAACAAGGTATGGTACAGAGGTCTACAGTTACCATCGACGGTCCGTAACTCATTCTACGGACCGCAAAGGATGCTAGTACATCCCAGGTAAGTGTCTAAATTTTCCTAAGTATAAAGGTGATCTATTGTCCCAACCTATAGATCATAAGCAGGGTCTCGTAGGTCCTAACCCTAGTCTGCCCGACCCGACATGGACCTCTCCTATTTATAAATCCCCCATTCAAATTCACTCCCACTTTCCTCGTTTTTATCCCATAACTGTTTACAATCAATAAAATACCTTAAATCACTCTACAGTTCTATCATTACTCTCCCCTATATCATTCCCATTCCTCATCTATAATACGAAATCCTCTTCCCCTCACAAATACGCTTTTCCATAAATTCCCCAAAGAACCCTTTCCCAATTTGCTTTTTCCCCAAATTCCCCAAAGAACATCGCTGTACGAGTCCGGTGCAAATAGGTGATTTTTGTTGGTCGTATTGGAATCATAGTGTCCTCACACTATCACACCACTCCTCATTTCTTCTAATGTAATATACTTTCCCCTCACTTTGAATTTCAGTTCATAGATTGATTATTGAAAGTCGGGAGTCGTGTCTTGGACTTTGATAGTTATTCGTCCATAAATGCAAGCTAACTATGACGTAAAAAAAAACCTTGGGATGATGTTAGGTGATTTTGTGTAGTTATACCATTAAATCTGTGAATATAAATAGTCTACATGGAAGTTTTGACTTAGGATTCCATATCGTGTTTAGAAACAATTATAAAAAAATGAATCATTGGAACTCTTAGAATGACAAACTAGCATGAAGTAAGTTGAAAATCATCATTAGACTAGGATGATATTGAAATTGGCTTCAAAGTGGGTCTAAAAAATAAGGCACATCTGAAACCTGGCACAAAATCCTTCTATTAGACTTTGTTTAAGAAACCTATGTCACGTTACGGACCATAGATTATGTCCATAGATGGAGGAACTTGGCAAAATTCACTAAGTGCTAAACTATAGATGTGGGTTACGGTTCGTAGATCAATCTATGGACCTTTCTTCATATCCGCAGTTTTTATCAGAGACCAGCTTTTTGGTACTGTTCATCTACGTAGGGATTCTATAAACTGTATATCTACCTACGGACCATAGGTCTCCACCATAGGTGGACATTGTAACCTATTACCTTAATTTTTTAAATTTTAGTTTTATTTTGGGTACTAAGAACTCCTGCACAAGTACAATGGCACCCAAGAAGGCAGCGAATACTAAAGGTAGGTCCAAATCTACTAGACCCTCTTACCAAATGATTTTCACCTATCCAGCAGGGGACAAAGACCTAGAGTATCTCCCCTCCAATAGAAAGACTCTAACCTCTGCAACCCAGCCTAATCGGAACCAGTACATGAAGGTGAGCACTAACATAGTCACTGTCTCCCAGTCAAATGAGGATGATACACTAATCGGGCCACAATATTTGTCTGCTTCTTGTTCTTCAACTAACTCTGTTCTCGGTTCTACTTTTGAATCCGCTACCGGTTCGAGTGACCACAATCAAGCTACCTTATCTGATGTGTCCACTAGCTCAGAAGAGTCTCCAGTCACAAAAAAATGACTAAACTAATCTATTACCTACGGAGACAAACCAGTGATGCATCGAGGGGTAATGTGAAATCTACCCATATGCCAAAATGATGAATGCCAAAAAAATTGATTGCATGGACAATAACTAAGGAGCAGAGGTTTCTCAATAGGAGTCTACAAACTATGCAAGAGATCCACATGTTATTTTAATGCCTCAAATGAGAGAGGATGGTTTGAGATCGCATGACGTATATCAAGGAGGTTATGTGGGAGTTTTATTCTTCCTATGTTACAATTCTCCGAGGGTCAATTCATAAGCGGTGCAAGCAAACATCCCAAAATCCCCTAACCTCCACTATTGTTTGAGGCTTCGCAGTAAACATCTCTCATGCTCACATCAGCGGATTCCTCTATGGCCCTAAACTTGATCACACTTGGGAAATCAACACGACTGAATTCTATTATAAGTCGGATATAGTGTAGACTTTATCCTTCACACGGAACGCGGAACAAAGGGAGTTTGTCCTATTGTTGCTTGTTAAGCACATATATTTGGATGGGTAAATTGCGGAATGGGTGGTTTTACCAAGATTAGGTATTTAGAAGGCCACCCTCACTTTGGTGGCCAAGTTCTTTGGGCTCTTGTTACGAAACAGGATGTGACCAACGATAGTTGACAACCCAGTTACTTAGTGTAGAGAAATCATGGTTGCTGCATTGGTCGCAGGGATTGATGTTGACTACTTGTGCTTGCTACAGGTGGAGATACATGAGAGGGAAGTCAAGACCACCACTACTTACCCTTTTCTGTGTATGAGTTCCAATCTAGCACTATGACAATTTGATTCATTCAACAACAACTCTAGACATCATACTGATACAAGATGAGTGAAATATGGAAGCACCACACAAAGTGACTCGAGTCGATGTGCTTTTTTGCAATGATCAGGTAGATGTTGTGGATCAGATGCATGGAAATTAGCCTGCACCTACAGCCCAAAATGATGATGCACCGACTTCCTCCACACAAGTCTCTATCCCGGCCCGGAGCTCCTCTAAAGCCACGCCGCCCTCAAGATCCACTATGATGCCACTGGCCCGAGACCAGAAATTAGAGGGTGAGATGTCCACTTTGATGTGCCATATTAAGACCAAGTTGAATAAGTTAATTGCCGATTCTAAGAGAGAGTGGAAAGAGGCTTTATGTCTTTGCGCTTAGAGTTCTAGAGAGGCTATTCCAACTAGTTATATACCTTAATTAAAGACGGATCTATCTAGTCTCCGGGCTGATGTTGATGCCATCCTTCCTACACTAGTCTTTGAGCTACAGGTTGCACCCTCTACATTAAGCGATGTTGCAGTCTTGGGCACACTATTTAGTGGAGATGACACGGAGGAACAACGCTTTCTTACACGGGACCAAGGTAAGAGGCACCGATATAGTCGTAAATGTGAGCTCATGGAGGAGGAAAAGTCTAGCAAGAGGCAGCTCAAGATAGAAAATAAGTCAAACAAAGACTCTATCATAGATGAGTAGTTGATGAAGTAGAGGGCCCATGAGATGGTTTCTGGGGCATCAAGTTCTAGGCCCGTCAGTGAGGTTCTATCTAGTATGGGGGATGATGTGGGAACTACCGAGAGTTGTGGGACCAAATAAGCAGGCAATACGAATGGTAGCCCCAATGTTGTTGTAGCGTAGTCCGGGAAACCGAACACCCCCGCTTATTGATTCTTTGGCGTTATGCACAACAAATTTGCTTTACACAAATCCATGACTTTTTACTAATTTTTTGTGCATTGGGGACTATTGAACCTATTTTTTAGGGGTGGGGTAAATGGAATGTGAGTAGTCGGGTGAATTCTGAGTAACCCAACTTTATTTCCACTATTCTTTTCCCTGAAGAGACTATTTAATTTCTGTTGAACAAGCATTTTTTTAGATTACATGTATACAAGCATGAGAAAGAATAAAGCATGATGGCATAAGTTGAGTTGAACTCAAAATGTTCACCTCGACTTAGGCAAAAATACTAAGTTAATGGTGGATAATGCAAAAATAACCTCAATCTTGGCCCTAATTCGACTTCGGATATTTTGCACCTAAACAAGTAGAGATTCTGTAAGTTGAGGTTACCTATGAAAGGGAAATCAAAAGAAAAATGTGTATGAAATGAGTTTAGTGTTGAAAAGGAAAAGAGAGAATGATTTGACTTTGTGCAAAAGAAAGTGAACAAAAAGCTTAAAGAAGCGAATGAAAGTAAAAGAAGAATGAGTTAAAAATAAAAGAGTTGCAAAGTGGGAAGTCATATCCAAAGCATAACGAATCAAGGGAAACACAATAAAAGGTAGTATGTCAAAAACAAGGCGAAAAGAGGTAGAAAATAATCCCTAATGTAATATCATAAAGGGCAGAAAGTCACTAGAAGTATCTTAAATTACCACACGTGACCGTTAGTCAAGGGTACAAGCCGAGAAAGTCCTATACTGATCCTAGAACCTAGTTTGGAGAGTCTAAGCATTGAAAATAAGGGCAAACCTATGGTATTAAGAACTAATTGTGACTTGAACATACTTCTGATCATAAATGTTGAATCACCCCTTGTTTTTAAAATCATATTTATGGTGTGAAAAAGGGAGTTCATTTGAAGTAAGGGAATTGGTGACATTATTAGAGAGTGGTACCTTGGTGATACTCAAACAGTGTATGTTGTGTACCTAGTGGTGTATCATTGTCATATTTCGATCCACACAAATTATCTTGTTCAGTCCATGAGAAAAGATTTGTACACAAAAAGACACTCAGATAGAAAGCCATATAATCGCTTGTGCTTGAAATGCTTGCTTCTTTACAAGTGTCGTTCAGAGTCTTAGTGCATCGCTTAAAGACAAAAAACAATTTTAAGTTGAGGGTGTTGATGTACCATGAGTTGACAGTATTTTTAATACATTTCACTTAAGAGTTCTGTTTGTCTACAACCTTTTTGCATTGGTTTTTTTGTGTTTTTCTTATGTTTGCAGGAAATGATTTCAGACACGGAAAATTAGACACATTTGAGAGAAGTGAAGAAAAGGACATCTTCAGAAGAAACCTACGGACCGTAGGTAAAGTTACGCCCCGTGGATGATGATCGTCAATGGGAAGCCAAAGCATTGCTAAAGATTCGGTAAGTTGTGAATAAGTGTGCAACCACTGTGGTGACATAAAGATCGTAGAGTAATGTATGGACCGTACTGCATATCCGTCAAAGTTATTAGAGAATTGGTTCCACTACGTGATGCAGAATAGTCTAACTGTGGCATGATAGAATGGAGTTACGGAACAACGTTTGACTTATGATCCATGATGTTGGATCGTCGAAGTTGATAAACATTTTGAAGAATTTGAAGAATTAAAAATAGCCTAAGACATGAGCCAAAGGAGGGACCTACGGACCGTAGGTCACTGTCCTAGATCAATGAAGAGTCTCACAACTTTATGTCCTTACTTTTTTTACTTTTAAGTTAGGAATTGTTTATCTATATTTAGGGCATTTAAATCTCGTTTTTGGGGGTTAGACATTTTTGTTCTAGTTTAGTTATTTCTTTTGGGGATTAACTTTGCAATCTTTAGTAATTCTTAATGTCAAAAGGACGTGTAGGAGATTTTTGTTTTATAATCTAAGTTGATATTTTGGGCTTATTCTTCTTATTACATAAGTTCATGATTCTTTTATATAACCATATAAATTGTGTACTTGCTAATATTGGTAACTAAATCCACAACTAGGGTTGTGGGAATTATGAGCTATTAAGAACGTAAGAAGTATAATTCAGCAATTGTTTAATAGTGTTATATCATGCATTTATAATTCTTTCGTCTAGAAGTCATTTTAATGGTGGCCAATGTTAGAACTCGTGTTGATTCTATTTGATAGACCAAGGAGGTAGTTAATAAAAAACAATTATCAATGTAGATTTAGTGTGATATTGTCTAATAGTCTAGTGTCAATTGGTGTGAGGGTGAAAACTAATACATACATCGATGTGATGTCTAATATGAGGTAAAGGTAAGGGTTAGTAAATTATACACGCGTAGATGAACCAAGGTGAGGGTGAAATTCTTTAGATGCAAAATCAAGGATTTAAAGATACCTAACTTATCACATTGCATGAAATACACTAGGAAGGATTATTATACTAACATTGTTGCGTTATGAGCTTCTGGGAACACTTAAGCCCTTGTTTCTCTTTTATATTGATAACAACTTATATGCTCAAATTACACCTCTATAAATAAGCATAAGTTATTGTTATCAAGTAAAGAGCACAACTTATAGGTAAGGGTTGATCCCACGTGGAATATGGTTTAGACTTAACTTTAACCCCCAATTATATTTGTTTAGTTAAGGTATTTACGAAACAAGTAAGTAAAATGGAGGGGGGTTTCGGAAACAAATTCCTAAGATTATGTAATTATCAAGTAAGAAAGAGTTAACTTCGGTTGTTATCAAGATGAGAAAGTAACTAAGGTATATGTGTTCCCCACAAGCTCATAATGTTGTACTCCTAGTAATAACAATCTCTTCCTAGTTTATTAAAATGCAAAATGATAAGTTATGTATCATTCAATTTTTAGTCATACATGTAAAGTCTTTCACCCCACACCTTTTTCCGGCAACGTGTGTATAATCTACTAACCATTACTTTCACCTCATATTAGACATCGTATTGATGTATAGATTTTTTTGCACCCTCGCACCAATAAAGACAAACTATTACATAGTATATAACTAAATATACGTTGATAATTCTTTACTTATTAACTACATACTTTGTACGGCATGTAGAAACATGGCAAGTTTTAACGTTTGTAACTTTGAAAAAATGAAAGAATTATCAATGCATACAAAACACTATTCAAAGATTGCATAATTACTATTCATACGTTGTTAATCGATCGTGGTTCCCACAACCCTAGTTGTGGAGTTTAAGTACCCATAATCACAGGAACACAATTCAACATTTTAGTTGAAAGAATTATGAAAATACCAAATGAGAATAATAAACCCAAAATTTCAACATGAATATAATCACAAAAATCATCAAATTCAACTTAAGAAATCAATAGTTTAAGGTTAGCAAGAATTAATCTCCAAAGTTTAAAACTAGAACAATAACAATAGTTTCAACCCTAAAAACAAGGTTTACATACCCGATTTATAGATAACAAACTTCTAAATAAAAAGGAAACAAAATAAAGAAAGTTTGTGCTGGCACGAGTCTTAAATTTACAAGACTAACTTATGGACCATCAATGGATGTACGGTCCATTATTCCCTTCCGTCAACAAGGACTTAGAAAATATTTCAGCATCTAAAATCTACCCTCTCTAAATCAAACGACTGACCACTAGTACGGTCCCTCAATCAATCGACGGTCCGTCAATGCCGATCAATTTCTGCATATTTATAATCTTCAAAAATCTAGTACTGAAACCCTCAATGTCTCATTTTATGATTTACCAGTACGGTACATCAATTGATCGACAGAAAGACAATGCTCGTCGTGGTTCAACACTTTTTTCAATTTCCCTGATTTCATCCAATTTCTTGGCTTGCCATCTATGATACCCATCTACGGGGTGTCAATGGATCTACAATGTGTCAATTGCCTTCGTGGATGACTTTTTCTGCACTTTTTAAGTACTCTCTTTAATTTCGCGCCTATACATCTTTCTTGCAAAAAATGATATAAACCCATAAAAATCAAAACAAAAAGGCTCTAGAACACACAACTCTTAAGTGAAATGCATTATGCATACCGTAAACTCACATTATATCAACAACCTAAACTTAAATTGATTTTTTAAACTCAAGTGATGCACTACGACTATGAATGACACTTGAATAAAAGCACGCAATTCAATCTCAAGCAATCACTTGTCTATCTATCCAGACTCTCTCTTCTTTGAGTGAAAACCATATCTTAGACTCGACAAGATAATTAATGCGACTCATAACATGACACTGATCGACCACTAAACACCCACCTTAACTATTTTCCTATCATCAAAGTACCAATTCTCCAACAATGTAACTAGTGCCCTCACTTAAAATGAAATCCTTTATTTTCACACTATGAGTATCGTTTTATGTACAAGGATTTATTTCAACAGCCACGCTCTAAAGTAAGTTTGAGTATAGTTAGTTCTCAATCTCATAGTCTTGCCCTTATTTTCACTCCTTAGACTCTCAAAACTAGACTCTAGGATCACTATAGGACTTTGTTAGCTTGTAATGTAGGTTAAGGGTCAGGTGTGGTACATTTGGGTACGTTTAGTGACTTTTTTCCCTCCTTGACATTACATTAGGCCTTACTACCTCTTCTACCCCTATCTTCGACATTCTACCTTTCTCCTTTCTTCCCTTTTGATTTCATTCAATCATAGATGTGACTTTCATCTTTGCAACTCGTTTATTATTCACTTTATTTCCTTTTTTTCATTCTTTTCATTCTTTTTTACTTTCATAAAGTCTAATCCTTTTTATTAACTTTTTAGTGTTTTTTCAACACTACACTCTTTTCTTTCCCATTTTATTAAGATTTTCTCTTTCATAGCCACCCTCAACTTTTGGTTTTTCCATGAGTTCAGGTGCACAATACCCGATGTCAGGTCAGGGCAAAGAACGAGGTAACTTTGTTTGCATTAGCCACTCTTAAGTTAGGCTTTTGGCCTAATTCGTGGTGCAAATGTCCAAGGAGAGACTGGGACAAAAACATTAGATTCTGGGCAGGTGAAGTCGGGGTAAGAATGAAATGTTCTATTTTAGTCTCAAAGTATTTGTATCAAGGGAATATTCATATCATTTGGTTGGACTCTTTTAGGCTAGTGGTGTACTATTTCGGACTAGGGCCTGTGATTACTTCCTAGGATCTAGAGTAGTTTATCTTAGTAAGACTAACCCGACAAGTTCTCCTTTGTCACAAATTTTTGAACAATAGACTATTCTCACCCTCACTTGGCTCATCGTTCAATTATAAGATTATCAGATTACCTAGTCCAAATTTTAATATCGGGTTATGCAATCGGTTAATTTTTATGTCATATTGTAACACTCCGAAATTCCATGACTTAGTCTAGAGCCTCACTAGATGAAATAAGCCTTAAAATGGTGTTTGTAAGACTAAATAAATGTAATTAAACTATTGAGTTAGTGTTAGAGTCAAAACGTCATGAAACGACCATGACTTGCGGAGATTTGTGAAATGTGAGATAGTATACCTTGGTGTCTTTCAAGGGGTTTGAAGTGTCGAAATTAAGTCAAATTTAGTAAAAAAGGTTGGGAATATATGTTAGAGTATATTTAGGGTTGAAACTTCTGAATATGACTCCCCAAGGACCAGCCTAAGGGTACTTGAGAAGGACCCATCCATTAACCCTTAAATGCTATGATTTGGCAGTGTGCAACAAGGAGACCAAACGACAAGCCTTCATTTGGTCGACGCTCCATTTATGGTGTCATTGGTTGACACTTATCCATATTCCAAAAAGGTCACGAAATCAGGTCTCTGATCCAAATGTCGGATGACCAAGTTTTTATTTAAGTTAGGGGGTTTGTTATTTAGTTAGTTAATTATTAATTGTTAGGTATGGTTTTAATTAGATAATTATGGACTATATAAGCCTTCCTAAGTCATTAAACTAACTCAACAACTTATTATTTCTCAAACCTAATTAGCTGTCATTTCTCTCTACTTTCTCTCTCTATTCCGAAGACCCCATTGAAGACCAAGTATCAAGCTTCATTAGTGCTAAAAGATCAAGGTGTTTCTCCATCACTCTTCAAGGATTGTTAAGGTATTGAATCTATTCACTCTTGGGATCTCTTTCCCAAAGAGACTCTTCAGAATTTGGTTTCCAAAGATGTTTAAAAGTTTTATTTTCATCCAATTTCATGGGTTCCTTTTCAAATTTATTTAAGGTTGTATTGTGTTTATTAATACTGATATTTATGATTGTATTTTGGTTAATTTTTATAATTCCTTAGAATTTTACTTAGTTTCTATAAAGGATCCATGATTGTCCCTTTTCTCTAACCCTAGGTTGTGAATCGAGATGATTGGTGATTAGGGATGATGAAATTCATTTAGTTCTTGTAAAATTTACTATTCTTTGATGATGTTGAGTCAATTTATGGATAAATATTCGTGAGATTGATGATATGTCTTGAAGGAGGTTTTGGAAGCTATTGGTATGATAAGACTTTTATGATTATGAGTTCTCTACTTCAATAATGATAGTTTATTCTTCACATGATGTACAATTGAACTGTGATTTTGTGAATCAAATATGAATATGATAATATGATGAATATAATGGCATGTTATGTATATGTTGAATATTGAGATCTTGATAGGGGTATGATTATGCAAGGTTGAATGTGATTCTATTGTTTGCCTTATTATGATATGACTATGATGTGATGATCTCACCAATGATGGGTTGTGATGAAAGGATGTTTTCATTCTAAACATAAAGAGATAATGACATGATTATACAAGGGGTTTGTCTCCTATGTACTATATTAAGATTTGTGATGAAGCAAGGCTTCAAGACATTTCAAAAAGGGATTTTAGCTTAGCACCGAGCGAAATAGATACGAGAGGTGTCCCTTCCCAATGAGGGAATATAGGTTCACAATGATTCTCATGATATAGAGACTAATATGCAATGTTCATACATGAGTTTCTAGTATATCTCCTAGTTCCTTAATTAGTTTCCCCCATAGGAAAACTAGCTAGTGGATCCACCTAGAATTCTATGTTCATGTTTGGTTCTACCTTAGCAAGTAGAGCACCATATTTAAGTGTAGGTTTTCATGACACTGTATTCCATGTTTAGCTCATATAGACTAATGTTGGCTAAGACAATTATTCCCGATAGTAAATGAGTGAATGAAGTAATAAAGGTACTCTAACTATGGTGACTTAAGGGGTTCTACTTAGTGTAGGTAAGCGTATGGGACTTTACCTATGCTTTGCACAAGTTGGACTTGAGGGGAGTCTTAGTAGGATGTTCTTATGTTTTCATTTTATGAATAAAATGTATAATGTTTACTTTACATGATGTTGATATTATATGATTTTAGCTTCATTTGATGAACACTATATTGGTCTAAATTGCTATTTAAATGAGGAGTACACATGATATGATGTTATATGAAATATAGACATTGATTATTGTCTCTTTTCTAGTTCACTTTATTATGTGGGGATTATAGGGCTTCACATGATAATTGCACGTGTAGGATTGGGATAGGATTTTGAGTAAGGGTCTTGTATACTTTTATATTATGAACTATATGCTATGAAATGTTGATATGACTGTATCGTGATGCTATTTGTTAAGTTATGACTTTATGATAAAGCTATTAATATTTATATAACTCTATGATGATGATATTCATGTTGATATGACTTTATGATGATGTTGGTCTTGTGTTTGATATGAACTTGTCTTAAGTGATGTTATGATCGTTGACTTGTATATGCTCTTATGTGTGTATAAATGGCTTATAAATTGACTTAGCATGATTTTGAACAAAATGTCCCTATGGGATTCAATGGTTTTACTTGCATATGTTTTCATACTTAGTACATGTATCTTGTACTAACCCATATTCTTTATATTCTTACAAATATTTAGGTTCGTCCATTGAAGAGTAAAAGGCCATTTTAAGGAAGACTTGGATCCTTTCCCAATTTATTAGTGAGTCCCCAAGTTCGAGGATGATGCCATTTTTCTATCTTCATAAGTATTGCCTATGTCTAAAGATATTTGTTCATTCCAAGACTTTGTTGTAAGCCTATATGTTGCATATTGTACTAGTGTAAGGCCTATACCCAAACTTTGTAATTGTCTATTAGATGGTAATATGTGAGACAAAATATTAGACTATCTTATGAATTGGCTATATTGCATAACTGAGACGTCTATGTACACTTATAAATGAGGAGTCTATGTAAACTCCATATATTATAAGTGATAATTCTATGTATACTTCATTATGTAAAAGTTTTAAATTTTCCACATTTTCTCTACCTATGATATGTGATGATATATGCTAATGGCTAGTCTAATGTAACACTTCGTAAGTTCCATAACTTAGACTAGAGCTTCGCCTATTAAATAATTGATAAAATGATGTTTCCATACCTATATTATTGTATTAAACTCAATTATAAAAGTTTAGAGACAAAACGACAAAGAAAGACCTTCACGTCCGGAAACTAGCTAAATTAAACAACTATACGTCCGTATGTTTGGTGAATATTTGGGAGTGTCAAATGAAGTCCAAAACTTATAAAAAAAAATTAAATAGGTAAAATATAGTACAAAGGGTACAAACGTCCAATCACAACTCCCCAAGGATGGCCCGAAGGGTCCTTGAGGAGCACCCAAACATTGGCAAGCAAGCTGCCAAAGCAACATGTGACAGACAAGATGTGAAGCCCCTTGCGCATCGCGCAGCCAGCACTGTCAAGGAAAATTTTTCCTCGTGACGTAGGGTCTTCACGAGACTCACTACCTCGACCCAAATTTTCAAAAAGAGAATTGGAATTTCCCCGCGACGCGCAGCAACTTCCCAGATTCGACCGCGTCATTTTGAAGTCAATTTAACTTCACAAAAAGACCCAATTAAGTGAGGGGTCTTTTGGGTAATTTAGGGGTGAGTTTATATTGGTTTCAGGTCAGTTTTAAGTTAGTTCCACGCACTCCAAATCAGATTTACCAAATCTCTCTCATCTCTCTCAAAAACTCTCTCTATTCAACCACCATTGAAGAACAATAAAGCTTTAGGAAAAAGAGGAATACTCCAAGGTTTTTATTCAAAATTTGTGAATAATCGTCAATAAGGTATCGGTTCTTCACTCTTGCGATTCCTTTCCCCAAGAGGTCCTTTCAAAGACGATTTCTAACAATTCAAATTCCTAGGGTTTTTACTCTAGAAGTAGGATTTCTTCCAAACTCGAGATTTTTGTATAATGATGAAAAACTATGATTTTCTAAGGTTAATTAAGTATGTATTGATGAATAATTGATATGCTATTGTTGTTTTTCGTGTGAAGAATGTTCTCTCCATAAGTTATGGATTTGATTATGTTATATCTATCACCTAATGTCATGTAAATGTGGGAATTGAAACTATAACTTGAATGAACCCTTTCCATTCACCCTAACTATGAGTTGGTCTTGTGTATGACTAGAGTGGTTGGGATTGGTTATGTAATTGAGTATTTCTCTATAATATTGGATGATTGTTACGAATTGAGTGTAATTTCTTGAAGAAGATTCTTGGAAGCAATAGGTAAGTCTTCTAAAGTCATGATTACTCTATTATGTTGAGGTTGGCCTATAATTGATGTTGTAATGCAATTGATGTATGATGTTGCTATGCATAGATAATGGGCTATGAATATGTTAAATGTGGGATAATGGTAAGGATATGATAATGCAAGGTTGATGATATCTCTTGTATGCCTTACATTATATGACTATGATATGTTATCTCACTAATGAAGGGTTGTGATGAAAGAAAATTCTCATCCTAAACCTAATGAGCGAATGATCATGTTTATACAAGGAGTTAATCTACTATGGGCTATGATAAGATTGATGATAAATGATAATGTAAAGGCCATTCAAAAAGGAAGTTTAGGTTAGCACCGATGAACTAGATATGAGAGGTGTCCCTTTCGAAGTTTGAAGGTAGGCTCACAATTACTCTCATGGGATAGAGGTTGTCATGAAATATGGAACTCTGGGTCTCTAATATATCTTCTAGTTCTTGACCTTTGTTGACTCTATAGGAATACTAGCTAGTGGATCCACCTAGAATGTTATGTTCATGTTTTGGTTCTACCTTGGCAGATAGATTTCCTTCTTTCGGTGTGGGGTTTCTTGACACCAGATTTCATGTTTACCTCACATGGTCTAAGGGAAGTCCTATGAGATTGTTCTCATCTAACATGATGATATGAAATGTATAATGCTTATGATATATGATGTTGTTCTTATATGATGTCGGCTATGATGATGAACATGTTATTGGTCTATGTTGTTATATGTGGTGATGACTACTTATGATGTAAGTTGTATGAAGCAAAGCATTACTTATGGTCTCTTATCTGGTTTACTTGATTATGTGGGGTCATGGGGCTTCACATGATCATTGCACTTGTAGGCATGGGTTGAGATTATTGTAAGTGTTTTGTATGTTATGTTTATATGAACTAGTGAACATTAAAATGTTAATTTGACTTTATGATGATATGTCTTTGGTTATGATTATGATTTATGTTGTTGTGATCCTTATCTTGTATAAGCTCTCTTGTATGTGCATTAAAGGGTTTCAAATGACTTATAATGCTTTCTAAAGAAATGGCCTTTTTTCATGCATGTCCTTAAATATTTATGTGCATATACCCATACTTAGTACATGTGGCATACTAACCCCTATACTTTACATAACTACAAATGTAGGGTCCGACCATTGAAGATTGAAACGGTCGATTGAAGAAGCTTGAAACTCTTTCTCCAAGTGTTGGTAGGTCCTCATATTCAGGGATGCTGTCTTTTCGTTACTCTAACTATGAAGAATATAGTAGTTTAAGAGATAATCGTTTATTCCTTTTTATCATTGGATTCTATTTAAGTAAGGTCTATATGGTATATTGACATTGTATTGGTTAAGTCAAAGATTTGTAATCTTTAGATGCTTTTTATGTGAGACAGTTTTTATACTATCGTATGTATGCTTATAATGTTTCTAAGTAAGAATTCTAAGTATACTTCACATAGTACGAAAAACCTTTTAATGTTTTCGCATTTTTAACCTATGATATGTTATGATGAATGCTAAGGGCTTGTCTGAATCCTCTGCGAGGACGACGATGCCGGTTACATCTGGGGAATGCTCTCCGAATGTGACATCTAAGGCCTCTTTGAGGAAAAAGACTCCGGTTACATTTAGGGGGTGCTCCCCAGTAGTGACACATATTTAGAGACAACACATTCAACTTATCCTAGCCTACAAACTGAAGCACATATCCCATCTTTGGACTAGTCTCATTTTTCACAAGCCATTATTCTTTAATCTTTCTTGCTTGTAGACATACAATCAAAATACATTCCGGTTCAACAAAAATTTAAATAGTCTCTTGGGGAAAAAGAGCAATGGAAAGAAAACCCTAAGAGAGGATTGTGAGTTGGGTTACTTACACTTCACTCTACAACTCATATACCGTTTACCCCACCCCAACATAAGAGAGTGCAATTGTCCCTAATGCACAAATAAACGTAAAAAGAGTAATTGATCAACATGTGGCGCAAAGCACCGAAGATCTATCACAAACGGGTGGGTCCGATTTCTTGGAGACCACTAGATCTACAATTGAGCCACCCTCGGTAGTGCCCGCATCAACGAGGATTACACCATAAGTAGTGAAATATTCTACTATGTCTGCACAATGAGTAGTGCTTACATCTCCACGTACGAGCCTAAATTATGATGACCCAATAGCAACCTCACGAACCCTCATCTTGTGTAGTTATTCATCTAGTATGGAGGTCTGCATAACCTTTTCCTTCTACATAAGCTCCCTTTTTCTACCTCGATCCTCATTAATGGACTCAGCGGGACACTTAGAATAATGGCTCTTGTTACGAGCACGGGTGGGATAGGACTGTGTCTCTGCAGGTGCATTGAACAAGGTCTCAATGATTGTATCCTTAGACAGCTCCATCATTGCATGCTATTGCTCAGCCACATACATATAAAATATGATCTATATAAGCTAGGAGACTCTCCAACACTGCCTGAATGGAGGTATGGTCCGTGGTGGGGGCTGGTTAAGCCAGTAATCTCAACTAAAACGGGTCTAGAAATTATGACTACATGGATCTCCTGCTCTGTATGCTTATAAACCCTTCTCTCTATTCGGGTCTCAGCCTTTTACTATGGATATATGCATAAACTATATTATATGGTGCAGTAAAAAAGGCATCTGATCCTCTAATTTTTGCACTCTGTCCAATGGGATAAAAACAACCACTATCGTTGGTGTGAATCAAGACAAACTGGGGGACCTACTAGCGTCATTGGATGAAAAAGATAGGGCAGTGTCGGTGTGATCAGGTATGATGGGGTCATCACCCTGTGGATGCTTCACCGTATCTTCAAGATTTATGCCTCACAGATTCACTTCAACCCGATGCTCTCTACGAGGTGCTGCAACATTAGCCTCATCTCCGTTGAGGGCAATATTCAGTGTCCCAGTCGGGTGAATCATTTTATCAAAGTGTGTTAGATCGGCACACAAGAATCCTTGCAAATCTAAAAACACATACAAGGAAAATGGTAAGTTGAGGAGGTCTTGAATGCCCTCTCGTGAATTTATGTTAGTATAATATAAGAAAAATCAATCGCCAACCCATCTACTAATGTTGCGAACATGACTTCCTTGTCCCACGTGAGTTTGTTGTAGGCCTTCGTGGGTGAGACTCTGTTCTGCACTAACAACCAAAAGAATTGGCCACAAAGTTTAATGTGGCCTTCCTTATGCCCCCTCGGGGTGATTTGACCCACTATACACACTCACCATCCACAAAAATTTATAGGATTAACCACAGCTTAACAGCTTCCCGCTAATTAGCACTCCTCTAAAAGTCATCGCATCAAAAAATGTTCCACATATAATCAAACTATGCTGTGTTTAGGGCCCAATTTGAACCACTGGCAGTCCGTATAGAAACCATGGGATGGTGTCATATGAGATGTCCACCCGTCAACCTCAGACCATGGTGTAAGTTAGATTGTGTTTTTTTCTCGGCTAGGACCCCTTTGTAATCGACCCTCAGAGTGTGGCAGTATAGGAAGAATACACTCCCACCCAATATCCTCAATGCATGTACCAAGGTCCTGCACCATCCAATCGCACTTGTGGAGGTTGAATAGCCGGTATACCTCTGGCATTGTATGAAAGATCCTTGTGAGGACTCAATGCTCCTCAATGATCAATCAAGACATCATATCCCTATCATTCAGCATCTTGGCATCTTGATAAATCTACCATTAACCCTCGAGACACCATCTATTTTGCTCGCTGGCAACTAGAGGAGGATCATTTGCTCTTTGTGTTGGCTCTGCTTCCTAGATAGTAGCCTCACAAAACGAGTCTTGTAGTTCATAGTTCCCCGATCATGTGGCTTCTTTCGTACAGGATCTTGAAGCATTGGCCAACTCGAACCCTGAATAATGGTCATACCTAGAGCCTGTAACGGTGGCCGACTCGGAGCCTGATATTGAACCTGCCTTAGAACTTGAAGTTGCCTCTGTTGGTGACCCAATCAGTGTGCGATCCTCATCAAACTAGGAGAGAGTGATTACAACGGAGTTCACCTTTCGAGGTCTACCCCTAGTGATTCGTAATGCAGTGGGTGATGCCCTTGTGCTTTGAAAATATAGGCTGGGTCTTCTCCAAGTCAGTGCCTTCGTAGATTAACTAGAGATTTAGGGTGGTCGACTTGGATTTCCCCCTTTTTGTGTATACCACTAGCCTCTTGGGTGCCATACTACCTTTGGAAGGGTATTATTACCAAAACAAACCAAAACACACTCGAAATAATTTTACAACGACGAGTGAACGAAAGCAAAAACAAAAAAATTATAAACAACAGCTTCCCCTGTCATTGACGGTGGGGGTCTACTATCTGTAGACTTATCTATGGTCCGTGGAACCCCTCCATGGATTAGAAGATCAAAAGTATTGGTCTCTGATAGAAATGATGAGAGTACAAAATGGTCCGTCGATAATTAAAAGACCATAGTCTACATCCGTCGTTTAACACTTAGTGAGAGTTCTTTGAGTATCAATCCAGGGACCAAATCGACGGTCCGTCAATTGATTGATGGTCCATCCATTGATCAACCGTCCGTATATGGGGTCTCGTGGATAAGGCATGTGCCAGATTGCAGACCTCTTTCAAATCAATATCATATTTGTGTGCTTATTTCTAACATTCTCCTTGTTTACTCATGCATTTAACCATATCCTATGCTAGTTCATCATTCGTATGGTTCAGATTCATCAATATTTATGATTATTTAAAACAATCTATGGAACATAGGTCGGAACATACATTTTGACTTAAACACACATTTTACAGGTAATAGAGTTAGACACAATATGTATCCATCATACAAAGAGTTTTCACAAACATTAGTCTAGCATGCTTTTTCAATAAACAAACCCCCATGATCAATATCCGACTCCCGACTTTCTTATACGTACGAATTTAGTCTAAATCCATGTCTCACATTAAACCATCTAAATGAAGTAAAATATTCGGGCATATCCCTTATACAAATTCATAGTTTCCACTTAGGGCTTACATCAACAACTTCAACAATAGGAGAAAACAAATGTCTTTAGACAATACAAGTACGACTAAGGTAGAATAGGTGGTGTCATCCTCGAACTAGAGGACCTACCAAAACATGGAGAGTCTATTCCTAGCCATCTTGCTTTAGCCTCAAGATAGCTCAATGGCCTGAACCTAAAATGTTTGAGAAAAAGGAAAGAAATATGGGTTACTACAAAGCACATGTACTAAGTATGGTCCCTATGCATAAACATCATTAATGCATGAGAAAAGTCACAATTTAGTCAAAACCATGCAAAATATCCAATAACTCAATATACATATATATGGAACATCATAAGTCATCCCAACATATAATCAACTCAGGTAACAGTTGTGCAATGCCAAGAACAAAGCCCCATAACCCTATCCAAATCTAAGTACCCACTTCATACTTACAACACATTGACATGACATGCATCATACATCAATACCTACTCATATCTTATCAACATAATGATAATAATAATCATAATCATAAAAGAACACCACAAGGACCATCTCTTAGGTTCCCACATGTGCAATGTTAAGAGAAGTCCCATACCCTCCCTCACACCATGTCATAACCTTTAAGACAAGCCTAATAAGAGTTCACATACATAACTTGTTCATTTACTTCTACATTAGGGAAAGAAGTGCAATAACCGACATGATACCATGTGAGGTACATGGAAACCAATGTTCTACTCCCACACCGAAAAGAGAGGTTTAACGCTTGCCTTAGGTGTAACCATTCGTACATAGCTATCTAGATTGATCTGCAAAGCTAGAGTCCTATGTGGGCATATAGTTAAGGGTCAAGGATATTGTTACTATAAACCTTGACTTGCTAGACGTGGAAGTTTCCATCTCATTAGATAACACATATTTTGGGGATCCAGACATAGTAACGTGAGGAAAACACATGTGGGAGGCCGGACTTACTAAATGTGAGACTTCCGTCTCATTTACATTCACTTTTGGTGCTAAGATATTATACCCTTTAGTAAACATCTAATTCCATCATACAAGTTCACATTAGTCTCTTCTAGAAACCTATGTAAACATCTTACCACATTAGCTCATAGGTCATCATAAGTTATAAAAATCCTCTCACTTTAGACACCACTTCACAAGTGAGTAAACCTTTCACTTAGCACTTTATTATAATCATGAGAAACTACTTTCCATCATATAATATTTGTATCATAACATTATATATAATTCATGTATAATTCAATGTCTTAGGGTTAAGTATGAAGAATACCTAGCATGAACATCACAACCACACATTAGACATAGGAGCATTACTATCGAATTAACTCATAATTCACAATTGAATCCGTGAGAAACCAATCAACATACCTTATTGCCCTCTTCAAGAACATTTACTTACATTACCAAGAATACATAACCAATTACATAAACAAGTAGAATTCAAGAAGCAATTACATAATTAACAACAATGTAGTCAATCTACTTGTTCATCATCTTCTCAACTCACCCTAACAATTCATGGTTTTCATGAAATTGGGGAAAGGACATGGGTATAGTGAAATCTCATAGGAATCATCAATTAACCATCAATATATTATTAAACAACATTAATTCATCACTAGTTACTACAATTGATTCATAATTTCGTTTTTCAAAGAAGACCCATATGAAAAGAAAAACCCTTTTGTGGGGGGATTAAGAAATAATCTTTTGGAAGGACCTCTTGGGAAAAGAATCTCAAGAGTGAAAGAAACCATAACTTAGGGATGATAAAGCCATTAAATTGGGTTGTAAACTTCAAGACTTCACCTTCTTATTGGATCTCTAATGGTCTTCAATGGAGGTTTGGAGGAAGAGAAAATTTGAGAGAAATGAGAGTGATTTTTTATTTCAACTTTGAGATTTGACTTGTGTGTTAAAAGTGACTTAAAACTGACCCTAAAAAATTATATTGTCACCCTTTAAATTAACCAAAATACCCCTCACTTAATTGGGTCTTTTTGTGAAGTTAAATTTTCTTAAAAACGACGCGAACTGATTTGGGACTTTGCTACACATCGCGGGGTCCATTGCACATTTTTTTCGTAATCCAGGTTGAGGCAGTGACCTCGTGGAGGCCCCCATAGTGAGTCAAAATTTTCCCACTTGTGCTAGCTGCGCGACACGTAGTCACCTCCAATTCTTGGCTGGTTGCAGACTGCTTTGGCAGCCTGCTTGCCCAAGTTCGGAGGACCCTTACGATGGTCCTAGGGGAGTCGTGACTATACATTTTGACCCTCTATACTATATTTACCTATTTAAATT
This sequence comes from Solanum sitiens, assembly GCA_016801875.1. Taxonomy (NCBI): domain Eukaryota; kingdom Viridiplantae; phylum Streptophyta; class Magnoliopsida; order Solanales; family Solanaceae; genus Solanum; species Solanum sitiens. Next base: position 843,527 of record JABWTJ010000049.1, on the reverse strand, counting down.
CTTTTTACAAGTTTTATACTTGGTATGACCCTCTCAAAACCTTCACCAAACATAGTGACGTCTACTAGTTCAATTTTGCTACTTTCCAGACGTTAAGACCTTTCTTTGATGTGCTGGATCATAAGGATTCTTAAACAAGTTATTTACACTTATTTATTGCTAAAATCATCATTATTCAACATGTGAGGCTCTAGTATAGTTCATGGGATTTACGGGGTGTGTCAATACTTTCCCCCATTCATCCCTGAATGAAACCTTCGATCTTTTTAGGAAGAAGAGACTCAAGACTAGCAACCCAACCAACCAACAAACAATATATATAAAATGAGTCACAACTCGTTGGAGAGATTATCCACTTCTTTCAACAAATAATCATAGGATTAATACACAGGAACTTAATCCATAACATATCACATATATAAGCTCAACTTTTCATAGCATATAAGGAAGAACTACCTTATCCATCTCAATATGAGCTCAATATGAACATTAAGAGTTGTCATGTTGATTTCTTGTCAAAACAACACAAATTAGGTTCAATACAACTTACATGAATACTTATAGAAAACCACAAACTTGAGTGAAAACCAACCATAAGAAACACTTTTCATGGAAGAGAAAATAACTCAATTTAATCACGAATTTCTACATCAAAAATGCAGACATTAGAAAAACATGATAATGTAACCTAAGTGAAACTAGGTCCTAACATGTGTTTCATGATGTTTTAAAGTCCAAAAAGGGTTAATAATAGTATTTATAGGCTGTATATAAAGTTTGGAAGTGTTTGGAGGTTAAACGTCCAAGACGTCTGAAACTAGTCAAAGTTGAACTAGTATGTCGTAGTGTTTTGTAGTGATGTTTTGGGGGATGGTTTCAGGTTGATGTTGTGTATAAATAGTTCCTACGCGTAGAAGGACATGTAAAGGGTCAAAACATCCGAGAACGACGCCGTGGGGATCAACCAAAGGGTCCCTAAGAATTACCCAAAGTTGTCCAAGCAAGCTGCCGCGCCAGAGAGAATCTGACAGTGGCTGCGCGTCGCGCAGCTTTCCCGAAAATGAGAAAAATATTTTCCCTGCAACACGGGGCTGTCACGAACCATTCTGTCTCAAAATTTTCTAGAAACAAGATTAGAAAATGCCTCCGCAGCGCGCAGTAAACTCCTAGATTCGGTCGCGTCGTATTTAAGTCAAATTTGTTTTGGTTAAATTGTCTAATAAGTTCAGGAGTCTTTTGGGTAATTTGGGGTTGACTTATTGACGGTTATTGAATTTTTTTATACCCCTAAACTCACCAATCAAAGCTAAACCCTCAACTCAAAAGAAACCTCTCAATACCTCTCTCCAAAACCTCCATTGTTGAAGCTTTGGAGCTCCAAGGAAGAAGACTGATTTTCTCAAGTTTTCTCCATCAATTTTGTGGGCTTTGCATCAAAATTATGGTATGGTTCTTCATCCTTGAAATCTCTTTCTTCAAGGAGTCAATTCCAATGATTTTCAAAGATAATCAAAACATGAATTCTCCTATATTGTGATCTAGCCATGAGTTCTTGCATAAAACATTTTCAAACATTGTATTATGATTAAATTGATGTTAATTTTAACCTCAAAATTCTGTGAACCCATGAAAACCATGCACTCCGAGTTTTGACTATTATATGGGTGAAGTGATCAGGTCTTTATACTATTGAATTCTTGTGTAGTTTGATTTGGTCTATTGAATTATGGAAGAATTATGTTAGAATCATGAGTAGGCTGTCTTCGATTGATAAATTCATATTTACCTTGAATTGATTGTACATTATAATTATTGGATTGAATTGGTTATGACGGCTATGGGTAAGAGACTTAGAGTAATGAGTTGGTTGAATTGATTATGGATTGAAGTTGTGAGATTGGATTAGTGGTATGTTTCCCTAACTCTCTTTATATTATGTAATATAAGTCTAGAATTATGATTATGATTGGAATGGTCCACTTATGGTGGCGGTGCTTATGTGCTATACTCGTGATATGTGGCCTCGTCGGCATTACTTTATGAATTGTGAGACAATGTGGCCTCGTCGGCATTACTTCATGCATTATGATATTATCATGTTATGACTTGATTATGTGAGTAATAGGAAGGTATTGATGTCTTATATGTATATGTGAAGTCTAAGCATGAGTTCTCCTAGTTGATGATATGTGTCTCTATTAGACTATAGGGAAGTTCTTATGTGTAATGACTTGATATTGAAGTATTATTGTTCTTAATGACTTATATGAGACATGTGAATGTTTCCATTGATGAGTCTATAGAAGTGTCTAGGATGACTTGCAAGTATATCTAGTTGTACCTATGTTCTCTTGAATGAGATGCTATATGTGATGTTGTAGAGTGAAATGTGTCTTGTCTAGGTAGACTTATGTCCCTTGCTTGATACATGAACAATTATGAGTCTTTGAATGAGTAGGTTAGCACATTCTTTGTCATGAATGTATATGTATGAAATGAATATGATCTTAAATATAGCAAAGAAGGTCATTTATGTGGAACCTTTTAGAAAAAAGGTTATGATATCCTTTAAGTCGAAAGTCGTAGTGGTATCCTTCTTGTGTTAATGATGCACTTAAGGTTGGTTGGCTGGAAGGCATGAAATCATTCTTAGGAAAGTCATTGAGCTATCATATTAATCATTGTGAGGCAACCCTAGGGGAAAACTTTGGTAAGGTATAATGTGATTTTGTTGTGAACTTGATATGGAACAACATCATATACTCCTTGATTGAAATACTCTATGAGAACAAAGGCTAGCACTGAGTGAGTATGGTTTGGGGAGTAGCTCTAGTTAATGGTGAGGCTAGAGTAGAAATAAACCCTTCATATTCCTTAACCATGTGCCTACATGGGATGTGTCCTAGTTCTACCATTGGCAAGTAGAACACCCTCCATCGGAGTAGGGTAGACTCTGGATTCCATGCCATGCTGCTATGGTCTATGTCGGTTATTGCATAGTATCATCATATGGGTTAGATGCTAGTGTTGGATAAGTTCTATGAAGTTTAGGCGGTGGTATGGGATGATATCTAGACATTGCACGGCTAGGCTTTGAAGATGTTAGTATGTGAGTCCCTAGGTCTTGTTCAAGACCGATATGTGTATGTCCTTACGTGTTGAATGTCTCTTCAAGGAGTTAATGAACATAATGACTTAAGTAGAGGTATGTTAATAAAAAGTTACTTATCTAGAGTAGCTTTCTGGATTGCTTAGGTAGGCTTGGAGAGGGTGTATGGGCGGTCTCTTCGTGTTTTATGCAGGTGAGTCTTAGAGTAATTCTAGGTAAGGAGATTAATAAATGAAATGGGAATAATCTTATCTTAGGTAGTATATATGATCTCTTTGGTGTGTGTGAATGGATTGTATGGGTGGTCCTTTCATAACTAACTCACGTGAACCTTAGAATCACCTTTGGTAGGAGGGTCTCATGCTTATGTGTTTTGAAGTGATTCTTGTGTAATATATGTTGTATTGGTGTTATATGTGATTCTTATACTTGTATTATGAAATTTTACTCAAAAGGGCATGATTTATACAAATGACCTTTTCTCATGATTTTATGCATTATGTCATACTTAGTACATGTGTTTGTACTAATTCCACATATTTTTTTATATCTAAAGGTGTAGTTGAAGGTTACAAGCGTCTTGAAGCAAAGCTTGGAACTAGGATTCTTTCAAGCAAATTGAACTATGTCCTCACTTGACTCAAGGACATAGCTATCTTTAGACTTCTTTTAATTCAAAGTATTGTAATAGACTAAGTATTTCTATATTCGTATTGTATGGGTAGTATCCCATCTAAGATTGGCATATGTAGAGACTTAGTATTTTCCTATGATTTTAGTGAAAGATGTTTTAAAATATTTCGTGTAAAAAGTTTTAATTCCACGCTATTTTTCATACATGTATGCAATGAACGATGTCAAAGGGTTTGTACAAGACCTCCGAGAGGTCATGTACACCATGTGACGATTCGAGAATGTCTTAACTTCTAGGGGGTACTCTCAGTTCGTTACATATAAGCTTAACATTATTCATATTAATCATACAAGAAACTACTAACCTCAGTCTTGGCTAGGAGTTAGAGTGAAAAGGTGAGGATAGCGAGACTTTATGTCGGCATCGGCCTCCCATGTTGCTCCCTAGAGTAGGTGGTTCCTCCGTAAAACTTTTAGGTGGCAACATCCTTATTCCTCAACTTCTTAACTTGACGATCCAATATTTAAACCGGGACCTCTTCATAAGAAAGGTCCTCTTTTACCCCTAAACCTTCTAGAGAAAGAATGGAAATCGGGTCCACTATTCACTTTCTAAGCATAGAAACATGGAATACCGGATGAATCATGGATAACTCATTGGTAATTTCAATTCATATGCCACACTACCGACTCGCTTCAAAATTTCATACGGCCCCACATACCAAGGACTAAGTTTTCCCTTCTTTCCAAACCTCATCACCCCTTTCATGGGAGAAATTTTAAAATAGACCCAATCTCCTACTTCAAATTCAAGGTCCCTCTTTCTATTGACGGCATAACATTTTTGCCAACTTTGAGCCGTTATTAGTCTATCCCTTATAATTGGAATCTTCTCGAGGGCTTCATAAATGAAGTCAGGACAGAGTATAGCATACTCACCTACCTCATAGCACCCAACCGGTGATCTACTCCTCTTCTCATATAGTGCCTCGAAAGGTTCCATGGAGATACTCGAATAGTAGCTATTGTTGTAGGAGAACTCTATTAAAGGTAGGTGGTCATCCCAATTACCTTTGAAGTTGATGATGCACGCCCTCAACTTATCTTCTAGGGTTTGAATAGTGCGTTCCTCTTGACCATCCGTCTTGGGATGAAAGGCGGTGCTAATCTTCACTTTCATACAAATCCCACTTTGGAAATCCTTCCAAATATGGGAGGTAAATTGAGTGCCTCTATCCGAAATGATGGATAAAGGGGCTCCATGTATCTTCACTATTTCTTTGTGGTACAATTTGGCATAATCTTCCACCGAATAAATGACTTTGACGGGAAGAAAATGTGCCGACTTGGTCAATCTATCCACAATGACCCATATCGAGTCGTGTTGTCTTCGTGTATGAAGCAACCCAACTATGAAGTCCATGTTAATATCCTCTCACTTCCATGTGGATATATCTATATTTTGAGTTATGCCACCTTGTTTTTGATGCTCCGCTTTGACTTGTTGGAAATTTGGACATTTAGAAACAAAATCCGCTATATTCCTTTTCATACTATTCCACCAATAAGTTTCCCGTAAGTCGCGGTACATCTTTGTGGCACCCGGTGAATGGAATATCGGGAGCCATGAGTCTCTTCCATGATCGATTCCCTCAAACCATCCATATTTGGTAAAGACAATCTTCCTTGGTGCCTAAGAACCTCATATTCTCCTTGAGAGAAAGACTCATTAGATTTACTAAGGATCATTTCCTTCAAATCCTTCAATAAAGGATCAAGGTGTTGCTTGGATTTCACCCCAAGCCCTAAAGACGACTCGGAGTTATGGCAAACCATGAAACCACCCTTTGGAGAGCCTTCCCATCGAACACCCAATCGAGCCAACGTATGAACCTCTTGAACTAGCTCTTTCTTATGATCAACCATGTCACAACCCAGATACTCGAATACGGATCACAACAGGCGTCGTTAACCTCTCAGAGGTCGCAGACAAGCCTCTTCTTAGCTTTCATCACATTCATATAGTTAAATTTGCATAAAATTTAAAACTTATAAAAGGAAATGAAGTGTACATAGACTTCATAAAAAATTTACATGGATTCATATACTATAAGCTCAAATTAAACAACCATCTACAATCGATTATGCAATTCAGATGAAAGAATCAATATATCATAATAGTTTGCCAAAAACGGCCTTAATAGAAAGCTTCAAATAAATGTATGAAAGAAACTCTAGGGACAATATCCTCTAGCTATGTCTAAAGTACTAATTCTAGAAAGATAGATGTAGCATCCTCGAAATCAAGAGGACCTACCAAAGGTCTGGAGATCGCTGAGTCCAAACCGCTGCAATGAATCTTCAACCTTCTCTCTGTCCTACACCTATAAAAATAGTAATAGAATAGGGTTAGTACACACTTGTACTAATTATGGGTGTATGCACACATAAACATAAAGCTATGCATGATCAAGGAAAGCTCTTCCTATAACGACATGCCATTTGTGGAAAGTGACATCACTAGACTTTCCTAATTCGTTATTTGTGAATTGTGGTATGAATATGGCGTATTTTAATGCATTCAAAGCACAAAACTCATTTTCTATATGAACACAACAGCTTAGAATCATCAACATAAGTTTAGAACAACTCGAGCGAAAATTTTGAAATTTGCTCCACCAAACCCGAGAGCTCTTCTTTTTACACTTAGTTTATTTTTCATTCTTTTCATATTTTGTTGTCTAGTTCAATTATCTAATTTGATCTTATGTTTTACTTACAAGTGCAATGATTCATTGTAGTCTCATACCCACAATAAATCAAGTAAGTAATCCAAGAGATTAAAGAAATGATTTAACTACAATTTTGGACATGAAATCTTTGTAAGTCAATCTTTATTGGTTAAACCTATTATCCGATGTCGGCCTAATATAAGAAGTCATTATAAGCCAATCTTATTTGGCTATTGTCATTTGCCAATTATATAAGGTCATTATAAACCAATCTTATTTGGCTTTAATCATTTTCATAACATGAGATGTCATTATTGGCTATGCCCCTTACATATAGAAAACTTCATTCTTATCAAACATTGGCATTCATAAACTCTTTCTTTCTTAGTTCACTTTGAACTTACATCTCTTTTTCCTTCTTACTTTCTTAAAGAAGTCCGTAACATTAAGATCATGTGAATGTACATGAAATCCATAGTCTTTCCCACACCGAAAAGAGGTTATTCAACGATGAAAGTGATTCCTAGATCATGCGAGTTAACATGAAATCCAGTGTCTACCCCACAACGAAAAGGGTGATTCACCAGCTAAAGTGAATCCTTATCAAGTGTTTGCCGCACACCTAAAAGGGGTGGTCCACGGCTAAAGTGAAGCGAGAACATTCTTTTGAGCATTAAACGACATCGATCATGTGATATAAACATGAAATCCGGTGTCTTCCCCACACCGAAAAGAGGTGATCTCACTGGCCAAGGTGAGACCGAAACATACCTAGCTCTCTTAGGTGGAATCCACAGGCTAGTTCCCATGTTGGCTAGACATAGTTCGAAGACTAGAAGATATTCGGAGACTCTTATCCACCGTGGTGGATCCTCATCTCGTGATACTTACATGTGCAAGAACAAGCTCATAGCTAGTCTATCGGTGCTTTGCTCACTTTCTTTTACCTTCTTATCTTTTAGAGTTGACTCAAACATTATGGAATCTTGCTTCTAGATTGAGATTTACTTACTCTATTTATGACTTGTCATACCTTTCTTTACATTCATGAAATTTGAATTTATCCTTACATGACATCTTTGGTGTTAATGAGACTTGTCTCACACGTTCTAACACCCTTTTTGTTAGTATCTTAACGTAGTAGTCTTAGGTGTAAGTGAGACGTGTCTCACTTCCTTTAACACCTCATTCTGGTCACTTTCTTAACTTAGACACTTCTGATTATGTTAATACTCACTTTACTTGCTTACATTCATTTGGTAGCTTCATATCATCATTTATGAACGTTGAGAACTTTATTCAAGGAAATACTTATGTTGATTGTTCATTTGGTTAGGGCGTGTAGGGACTTGTCCAATGATTGGCATACCCTTGGTTATGGATTCATTGAATTATATTATATGTGCTTAAGTTGTGATTTCATCAATTTGGATATATGTGATTGGCATAAAATTAGTATTGGCCTAGAAAATTTGGAAATGACTTCATAACCAATTTATTGGCACAAGCCAAACATTCATTCAAATATAATTTCATGAAATCATTATTAGCCTATTTTATATCCTAGCTTAGGCATAACATTATTAGCTATTTCGGATAGCCTCATATGAATAGTTTAATGAACATATCATCTCCAACAAGTCACGTTTAACAGTAAGTATACACAATGACCGTAACACATCAAGCTTAGCACTTTCGGACACAAGTTAACGTAGCATCATTCTTTATTTCACGTAAGGAATACTTACAATGATACGAGTATAACTTATAGGCTCATTCGACATTTACAAATCAAGAAAACTACACATTAAGATCAGCCATAACCACATACCAACAACATGATCGAGATTACATCTATATACTCATTGGAATCGAAAACAAGGATACTAGGGAAAAAGGGCGTTAAACAAGAACATTGGGAAACAACCCTAGTTTTTAGATTTCATAGATTCAAGACGATGGAAAATACTCTTGGAGAAAGAATTCCAGGAGAGAAACCCATACCTTATGTAGAATTTAATCTACGAAGATCACCTTGCACGAAACCTTGAAGAAAACCTTGAAATCGCATAAGAGAACTTTTCTGTTTTTCTACGTTTTGCTCACGATTGCGTACTGTTTTAAGTCATGAATTTTCTAGTTCTTTAACACGAGTCTAAGTATTAGGAACTGATCTTGACTCATTCAACTTAGGCTAATTAAGTTATTTAAATAAATTAATTAGTTAATTACTATAACGCCCCTTCTAAGTTGACTAGAAATAGAAAAATATTTAACTTAGTCAAATCTGAAATATTTTCTAAGAGTTTCGGCCTTGCATGTGAATTTTCCTTAATTAATTAATTCCTTAATTTAATTAATTAAGGGACCTAGGGTAATTACTAAAGTACCCCTAAGTCATAGAGACCATAACTAACCCTTTTGGACCATCCTAGGTTAGGTACTAGGTTGTCTCTTTAACTAGTTACTAGGTTAGTGTCACCCGGTTAAGTCTTAGGTTTTCGGGTGCACTAATTGGTGTATTTCAGTTATTCCTAGGTTAGTTATATTGTTAGGTCAGTTAGTTAGAGTCTAGAGTTAGTCAGGGAGTTAGGCCCCAAATGGAGGGACCCTTGCACACGCCTGCCCCCTAACTACCCTAACCGAATTCGGTTAGGGTGGTCCCCTCCCTTGGCCGCTTCTTCACATGTGCTGCTTGTACTTTCCTAACTAACTATTCATAATTGTTCATTTCGAATGTTTACTTATTGTCCCAAGGATCCTCACTATGTCCTTGGGCATTGCTTAATCTGCATGATTATTTTAATTGATCATGTGCTATGGTATCTAGGCTTGACACTTGGATGCCTCACACCCAATTTTAGAGTTAAAGGAAAAAGCATTTTAGCCTAGGGTCTTCATTGCAGGTACATGTCACATCCAGGTTTACTCCCTTAGACGTAACCGGCATCGTCGTCCTCTTTGAGGACTAATACAAGCCTCTTAGTTTACATCATTGCATTCATCGATTAAAATAAAGAGGAATTAAAAAAAAATTCAAACTAAATCTAATCGGAGGTTTACATAGACCTCTACATAGACATAATCATATTTATATCAAGTATACATAGACTTGTTCGTATAAGAAGATTACATAGTATTCTACTTTTATTTCACACATTTATATAATAAGAAAATAGAATCATAAATCCGTCTCATCTCATAAAACCATCTAAACGACAACAATAACATTAGGCATAGCCCTACATCAATAAAAGAAAGCCGCATATAGGCTTTATACAACTTTGTCTCAAAATAAGAAATAGAGTCAATACAAAAGTTGTAGTAACTAAGTAACTTCATAAGAGAATATTGGCATCGTTCTCGGGAAAATGAGGACCTACCACTTGGATGATAGAATACCCAAGTAACCTTCAAATCACCTCAAGTCAAACTTCAATGACCGGAACCTAAAATGTTTGGGAAAGACGGAAAAAAATGGGGTTAGTACGCCACATGTACTAAGTATGAGACCATATGCACAAATACCATCAAAGTATGCTAAAAGGGACATTTAATGAAAACATGTCATTTAAACCAATCCTTTAAACATACTAAACAAGTTAATTATATCACATGCATATCATTATACTTAAACCCAAAATCTCATATAACTCTACCATCATTTAATAACATCATAAACATGAATAAGAGTAAATCATAGCAAAACGAACCAACCAACTATAATCCTTATGAGGCCACAAATGCAATGACCAAGTAAAGCCCCATAACCCTACCTAATTAAGTAACCTACCAAAGATCACAATTAGCAATTCCGTTCACTTTACATAGTCTTCAATCTCAAATGATGTTCCTTCATTAACAATGATAACCAATTTCATATTCATAAGCATCTTCTTAAACATATAAAGTCATTTACATTATATCATCATTTATATACATAATATTAACTCCTCAAAGTTCCTATCAAGGCAAACTAGTGCAAGGCATAGGTAGAGTCCCATACCCCTACCTAAGCTAAAGTCAAACCCTTCAAGTTATGTCAATTAGTTTATATTTCATTCATTCATTTTAGTTTAGGGAATTCTTGCCTTAACGGACATAGACCACATGAGCTAATATGGAATCCGATGTCATGAAACCTTACACCGATGGAAGGTGGTCTATCGGCAAAGGTAGAACCTAACGTAAACGTAGCTATCTAGGTGGATCCACTAGCTAGTATCCTATGGTGGAAACATAGTTCAACAACTAAGAGGTAGATATCCCTATCCATACCATGTGGTAATTGGGCCTCTCCTCATGGGAATCCCTTAGATGACATACCCCATATGCAAGGGAGTTAACATCACACAGGCAACTTTAGGATGAATCTTTCCTTTTATGAACAAGTTATCACCTCCCATTTTCAAGTTCGCTCGGTACTAAACAAAATTGCCATTTTTATAGAATGTATTTATAGCCTTATTACCATCATACACATAGTTAGGTCATAGGGTATAGCCCTTGTATATTCATCATCATACCTCAATAAGAATTGTATGAGGAATAGTCCTTTCATTCACAATTCATATAGGTGAAGTTGACACTTGCACATCTCATCATAATAGGGCACATTATTACACATCAACTTCTTTATAACATGTACTCCTAAGCAACCTCACAACCAAAACATAAGACATTTCAATTCAATAATCATACCATCCTATCACCTTAAACAAAGTGTACTTCCACACAACATCATAACTTGATGACAATTAACCACAATAGAAGTGAGAATTAGGATAGTCAAGACTTACCAACACTCATCCATTGTTCATCAATAAGGGTATTACCATCAACCCATAGATCCACCAATTTGGGACATCACACTAATGTAATCCAATAACCAACATGATAACGAATTTAGAAGAATCACTACACCATAATTCAATACTAGATCCAAGATTGAAAACATGATATTTACGTCTATCTTCTTAGCCTAGACTAATACTCAAGGACTAGCATGAAGGACCTCAATTCATCACTATAGATTCATGATCAATGTAATAACAACCATTAAGGATGACTTAACCAATAATAAAATCAATTGCATCAAACCCAACATAATTCTTATCAAGATCATGCCTAGGGTTGAGGGTTAAGGGTTACAGGTCATAATATACAATCTAGACCAAACCATCTCAATTCATCCTAATTAAGTTGCATTACATGATAATCTATTGATTATACCCTAAATAAAGTAGAAACAACTCAATTCATAACATCAAATTTCGTAATTGAATGAAACCCACATGAAAACTCAACTTTTGGAAAACCTTTGAAGGAGCCCTTTGAGGAAAGAAATCTCAAAGGTGATTTAGATCCCATACCTTAAGATTGGATGAACCTTTGATGATAAATTCGTCCTTAACCAGCCCCCAATTCACCTTCCAAGCTTAACTTCAATGGTGTCTTTCAAAAGAGAGAGAAAATAGAGAGAAGGAAGAGAGTTTATTTTGAGTGTTCTGTTTTGTCTAATGAGGGTTGGGGTATTTATATGAGGGGTTAAATTACTTAATTAGACTTCCTAATCCCCCAACTAACCACCAAAATTCATTAATTAATTACATAGGGTCGTTTTAGAATTTTTTGCAGTAAGTTGGGCCCTCACAGACGGGACCTCGACCACGGTCCGTCTGTGAGTCCACGCCCCATCGTCTCCCTTCGGTCACATGAAACAGTATCTAGGTAAGCAAGGGCCTTTTTGAAACTTTCTAAGTGTGGGAAGACGGTGGCCTCGACGCCCCGTCAACCCCTTCGTCGAGGCACACTGCCAGGCAGTGTTGCATCCAAACTACAAGTGTCCTCCTCAAGGGCCCTTGGTTGGTCCTTGGGGAGTCGTACCCGGAAGTTTCAATCATGAAACATCCCTCACATTTGTTACATCTATTTATACCAACTTTCGTTCGATTCTGGCTCTTAAAAGTAGTCAAATGGCTAAGACACACTAGCCCTTTTATGAACCAACTTTTCGGACATCGTGGACATTCTTTAATATTTTGGTTCTTAAACACCTTAACCAATCTACAAACACCGAATTCGACTTAGAACATTGATTAGATCTCATTGATCCTAGGTTAAGTTTTACAACATGCCTTGGGATTTTGAAATGTTACATTATCCCCCCTTAGGAACATTCGTCCTCGAATGACACTAAACACTCTTTTAAAGGGAGGAATAGACTCAAGACTAGTAGCTCAACCAATTCACAATATCAAATTAGCATGAATCACATCATTTCAATAAGGAAAACTTCAAAACTCAGTTTATCACACATAGGCTCAAAATTTCATCATGAGGTACCTCTTTCTCACAACACATATGAGCTCATCATTTATTACCTAAGTCAATTAGAACCAAGTTCATTTCATCAATATGCTACATATAATTTCCACAAGGACTCACCAAATCAAAATGCATAACTTAACTCAAATACGCAACAAGCAAAACAATTTCCAAGTTTCAAAGCCAAGTTACAGTGACTTCACTGTACTATCACTTTGAAGTCTCAAAATTTAGGATTTTTGCAAAACTTCACCTAAAAATCAAGAAACCACAATTCCCAGTCATAATTATGATATTAAAAAGAATGGCTAACCGTAATCATCGAAAATATGAGGATAACGGGTCTTCATGTCGGCCTCGACCTCCCATGTTGTACCATCAATAAGGTTGTTCTTCCATAACACTTTTACGGAAACCACCTCTTTGTTCCTCAACCTCTTCACTTGTTTATCAAGGTTTTGAACCGGAACCTCCTCATAAGAGAGGTTATCCTTGACTCCAAGGCCTTCAATAGGAAGAAGAGACTCGGGATCCCCAACACACTTCTTCAACATAGATACAGGGAAAATCGGATGAACCTAAGCTAAATCATTTGGGAGTTTCAAGTGATTGAAAACCTTAGAAACCCTTTTCAATATCTCATAAGGTCCCACATAACGAGGACTCAACTTCCCCTTCTTGCCAAATCTAACCACCCCCTTCATGGGTGAGATTTTCAAGTACACCTTATCACCTTCTTTAAACTCCAAATCTCTTCTCCTATTGTCAGCATAGGACTTTTGTGGACTATAGGCTGTTTGTAACCGATTCCTTATGATGTGCACATTCTCCAAAGTCCTATAAATTAAATTGGGACCAAGAATCGATGGCTCATCAACCTCAGACCACCCTATAGGAGACCTACACCTCCTACCATACAAGGATTCATAGGGAGCCATGGTGACGGATGAATGAAAGATGTTATTATAAGCAAATTCCACCAAAGACAAGTGCTTATCCCAATTACCTTTAAAATCAATAATACAAGCTCTAAGCATATCCTCAAGGGTTTGAATAGTGCATTCCCCTTGACCATCCTTTTGAGGATGAAAAGCGGTACTCAATTTCACCTTAGTACCCAAACCTTCATGGAATGACCTCCAAAATCTAGTCGTGAATTGTGCACCCCGATCCAAAATGATGGATAACGGAATACCATGGTGACACACAATCTCATCTATGAAGATCTTTGCATAATCTTCCGCCGAATAAGCGGACTTAGTCAATCTATCAACAATCACCCGTATAGAATCATATGACTTTTGCGTCCGAGGAAACCCTAATACAAAGTCCATATTAATGTTTTCCCACTTCTTAGTAGGAATTTGGATCTCTTGTAGTAATCCACCCGGCTTTTGATGTTCCGCCTTTACTTGTTGGAAATTTGGACACTTAGCAACAAATTCCGCTATGTCCTTCTTCAAATCTTCCCACCAATATATCTCCCGAAGGTCATGGTACATATTAGTCGAACCCGGATGAATGGAGTAGTGGGATCCATGGGCTTCGTCAAGGATTCGATCCCTCAACCCATCAACATCGGGAACACACAATCGCCCTTGGTACCTCAATACATCATCCCCCCTAAGGAGAAAGACTCATTCAACTTTCCAAGAACCGATTCTTTCAACTCCATCAATAGTTGATCAAGGTGTTGTTTTGAATTTACCTCAACCACCAATGATGAGTCGGAGCTATGATGAACAGTAGCACCACAATTTGGAGAACTCTCCAATCGCACCCCTAACCTAGCCAACCTATCAACATCTTTCACTAGGTCTTTCTTGGCTTCATCTATATGTGACACACTACCCATAGTCATAAGACACTCATATCATAATCTTTCAACAATTCTAACCACCTTCTTTGCTGGAGATTCAACTCCTTTTGAGTAAACACATATTGGAGACTCTTATGATCGGTGAAAACACCAACATGAACACCATACAAGTAATGCCTCCATATTTTCAAAGCAAACACCACGGCATCTAACTCAAGGTCATGAGTGGGATAGTTTATCTCATGCACCTTAAGTTGACTCAAAGCATAGGCAATCACCTTCCCATTTTTCATACAGCCAAAACTTATACGAGATGCATCACAATACACAACAAAGCCCTTTTTACCTTTCGGTAGTGTCAACACCGAAGCCGAAGTAAGCCTATCCTTCAATAATTGGAAACTGTTCTCACAAGCCTCCAACCACTAAAACTTTTTACCTTTTTGAGTCAGTGTAGTCAAAGGAGATGCAATGGATGAAAAGCCCTCCACAAATCTTCGATAATATCCCGCTAGACCCAAGAAACTACTAATGTCAGTCGGAGTTAAGGGTCTAGGCCAATTTCTCACCGCATCAGTCTTCCTTGTGTCTACCTCAACTCCCTCACTAGAGATGATGTGCCCAAGAAACTCCACCGACCTCAACCAAAACTCGCATTTTCTATACTTGGCAAATAACTGATTCTCTTTAAGGGTTTGCATTACCACCCTCAAATGACCAATGTGATCAACCTCATTCTTTGAATACACCAAGATATCACAAGTAAACACAATAACGAATAAATTACGATAGCTTCAAAACACTCTATTCATTAGGTCCATAAACGTCGCCGGAGCATTTGTGAGACCAAAAGAAAATAACCACGAACTCATAGTGCCCATACCGAGTCAGAAAGGCCGTCTTTAAAATATCTTCATTTCTCACCCTGAGTTGGTGATACCCCGACCTCAAATCTATCTTTGAAAAGTAACTCGATACTTTTAGTTGATGAAATAAATCGTCAATCCGAGGAAGAGGATACTTGCTTTTTATAGTAACGTTGTTGAGTTGGCGATAATCAATACACATCCTCAAGGACCCATCTTTCTTCTTCACGAACAAGACCGGAGCACCCCATGATTAAATGCTAGGCCTTATAAAGACATTGTCTAGCAAATCATTAAGTTCTGCCTTCAATTCGGCCGGAGCCATTCTATAAGGAGGAATCGAAATAGGGTTTGTTTCCGGTAGCAAATCGATACAAAATCAATTTCCCATTTTGGAGGAATATCGGGAAGGTCATTAGGAAAGACCTCCAAAAATTCACTCACCACGGGGACCAACTCAATAGGAGGAATTTCGGAATCCAAATCTTGGACTCTTACAATGTGATAAAGACACCCTTCTGAGATCATCTTACATGCTTTTAGACAAGATATGAACCGACCTCTAAGAATATAATTCCCACCCTTCCACTCAATAATGGGTTTATTTGGGAAACTAAACCTCACAACTGTAGTCCTACAATTAATGGAAGAAAAACTAGCATGTAACCAATCCATACAAAAAATGACATCAAAGTCAAGCATATCTAGTTCAACTAGATCCACATGAGAAACTCTATTGGGCAAAGTGATAGGACAATTTCGATAGACTCTTTTTGCAACAATGGACTCACCCAATGGTGTAGACACCACAAAAGGTTCATGCAAAAAATCGGGTAAAGTATCAAACTTTTTAGCTACTAAGTGAGTAACAAAAGACAAAGTAGCACCCAGATCAAGCAAAGAATACACATCAATAGTAATGATTTGTAACATACCGGTCACCACATCAGGTGAGGCCTCTTGGTCATCTCTAGTACAAAGATCGTAGATGTGATTATTCTTAGGAGCCTCACTTGCTTGATTTTGAGCATTCTTTTCTCGGTTCCTTATGTTAGGGCAGTCCATAGCTTTGTGACCACTCTTTCCACAACTAAAGTAATTTCCCGTTCCAATCAAGCAATCACCATAATGTTCCTTTCCACATTTTGCACACTTAGGCTTCTCATTAAATGAATTTCCACCCTTTCCTTTTGCAACTCTCAGCCTAGGGGCCTTCGCATCCCTAGTCTTGGGAAATTTGGATGGAACTTGATTTGAGAACCTCTTCTTGAATCTAAGCTTGTCTTGAATCCCAAGCCTATCTTTCGTAGATCCACCCTCAAATGACCTTGTCCTCTTTGCATCCCTATCCTTCCTTTTTGCTCTAGCCTCCTCAACCCTTTTATCATGCACCATAAGACGACCAATATTCATGTTATGATGAAGCATAGCCGAATGACATTGTTCTTGCAAGTCATCCGATACACCCATCACAAATCAACTCATTTCGTCTCTACGATCGAAGACCAAGGAAGGAGAATATATAGACAATTGAATGAAGTTCAAAGAGTTATCATGAACACTCATACCTCCTTGGCAGAGGTTGATGAATTCCACCACCTTGGCTTCTCTCATCTCTCTAGGGAAGAACCGATCAAGGAAATCCTTCTTGAAGATCTCCCAAGTAACCGTCCTACCTTGAAGTGGCCTATTATCTCTCCATTGCACATGCCAAGTTTGAGCCACATCCTTGAGTTGGTATGAGGCCAACTCGGCATTCTCATTGGAAGACAACCCCATAGCAGATAGTATCTTATAAACCTCATCAATGAATTCTTGAGGGTCTTCATCATCCTTAGACCCATAGAAGATAGGAGGATTCATCCGTGTGAAGTCCCTAAGTCGATAAGCCATAGTTTGCCTATGAACCCTAGGTGCAACATCTCGATTAGCTTGGGCAGTCATAGCTTGAGCCTGCACCGTTGCAGCTTGAGCTTGAGTAGTCATGGATTGGGCCATTTGAGCATGAATAGCCCTCATCTGAGCCTCTGCCATAGGTGGAGGATTAGCCGGAGCCTGATCATCAACAACAACCTCTTCAAGAGGAGGAACTGGATCATCACGGGGAGGAATTCCCACATTAGCAATCTCCTCCTCAAGTCTTCTAGCCGCGTTCCTCTGAGTATTCATCTCCTATAACCAAAATACAAGGTTTAGGTGAAATCATGTAAGAAGTACACTCTAGAGGCACAATAATGGATTTCCAAAAATGAGAGTGATTCTAAGCACCAAATAAGTTCCTATTCATAAGTGTGGCGCGCTTCATAATTATGAATACAAACCTACATGGATGTGGTTGATAGAGACGTCAACATCAAGGATATTAAACCTCATGATCTGATACCAAGTTTGTCACATCCGGGTTAACCCCCTAGACGTAGCCGGCGTCGGCGTCCTCTTTGAGAACTAAGACAAGCCTCTTAGTCTTACATCATTTCATTCATCGATTAAAATACGGAAAAATTAAAACTTTTTTCAAACTAAATCTAATCGGAGGTTTATATAGACCTCTACATACACATAATCATATTTATATAAGTATGCATAGACTTGTTGGTATAAGAAGATTACATAGTCTTCTACTTTTATTTCACACATTTATATAATAAGAAAATAGAATCATAAATCCGTCTCATCTCATAAAACCATCTAAACGACAACAATAACATTAGGCATAGCCCTACATCAATAAAAGAAAGCCGCATATAGGCTTTATACAACTTTGTCTCAAAATAGGAAATAGAGTCAATACAAAAGTTTTAGTAAGTAAGTAACTTCATAAGAGAATATTGGCATCATCCTCGGGAAAATGAGGACCTACCACTTGGATGATAGAATACCCAAGTCACCTTCAAATCACTTCAAGTAAAACTTCAACGACCGGAACCTAAAATGTTTGAGAAAGAGGGAGAAAATGGGAATAGTACGCCACATGTACTAAGTATGAGACCATATGCACATATATCATCAAAGTATGCTAAAAAGGGACATTTAATGAAAACATGTCATTTAAACCAATCCTTTAAACATACTAAACAAGTTAATTATATCACATGCATATCATTATACTTAAACCCAAAATCTCATATAACTCTACCATCATTTAATAACATCACAAACATGAATAAGAGTAAATCATAGCAAAACAAACCAACCAAGTATAATCCTTATGAAGCCCAAAGTGCAATGAGCAAGTAAAGCCCCATAACCCTACCTAATCAAGTAACCTACCAAAGATCACAATTAGCAATTCCATTCACTTAACATAGTCTTCAATCTAATATAATGTTCATTCTTTAACATTGATAACCAATTTCATATTCATAAGCATCTTTTTCAACATATAAAGTCATTTACATTATATCATCATTTATATACATAATATTAACTCCTCAATGTTCCTATCAAGGCAAACTAGTGCAAGGCGTAGGTATAGTCCCATACCCCTACCTAAGCTAAAGTCAAACCCATCAAGTTACTTCAATTAGTTTATATTTCATTCATTAATTTTAGTTTAGGGAACTCTTGCCTTAACCAACATAGACCACATGAGCTAATGTGGAATCCGGTGTCATGAAACCTTACACCGATGGAAGGTGGTCTACCGGCAAAGGTAGAACCTAACGTAAACTTTGCTATCTAGGTGGATCCACTAGCTAGTATCCTATGGTGGCAACATAGTTCAACAACTAAGAGGATGATATCCCTATTCATACCATGTGGTAATTGGGCCGCTCCTCATGGGAATCCCTTAGATGACATACCCCATAAGCAAGGGAGTTAACATCACACTGGCAACTTTAGGATGAATCTTTCATTTTATGAACAAGTCATCACCTCCCATTATCAAGTTCGGTCGGTACTAAACAAAATTCCCATTTTTATAGAATGTATTTATAGCCTTATTACCATCATACACTTAATTAGGTCATAGGGTATAGCCCTTGTATATTCATCATCATACCTCAATAAGAATTATATGAGGAATAGTCCTTTCATTCACAATTCATATAGGTGAAGTTGACACTTGCACCTCTCATCATAATAGGGCACATTATTACACATCAACTTCTTTATAACATGTACTCCTAAGAAACCTCACAACCAAAACATAAGACATTTCAATTCAATCATCATACCATCCTATCACCTTAAACAAAGTATACTTCAACACAACATCATAACTTGATGACAATTAACCACAATTGAAGTGAGAATTAGGATAGTCAAGACTTACCAACACTCCTCCATAGTTCATCAATAAGGGTCTTACCATCAACCCATAGATTTACCCAATTTGGGTCATCAGACCAATGTAATCCAATAACCAACATGATAACGAATTTAGAAGAATCACTACACCATAATTCAATACTAGATCCAAGATTGAAAACATGATATTTACGTCTATCTTCTTAGACTAGACCAATACTCAAGGACTAGCATGAAGGACCTCAATTCATCACTATACCTTCATGATCAGTGTAATAACAACCATTAAGGATGATTTAACCAATAATAAAATCAATTGCATTAAACCTCACATAATTCATATCAAGATCATGCCTAGGGTTAAGGGTTAAGGGTTAAGGGTTAAGGGTCATAATCTACAATCTAGACCAAATCATCTCAATTCATCCCAATTAAGTTGCATTACATGATAATCTACTCATTATACCCTAAATAAAGTATAAACAACTCAATTCATAAAATCAAATTTCGTAATTGAATGAAACCACATGAAAACTCAACTTTTGGAAAACCTTTGAAGGAGCCCTTTGAGGAAAGAAGTCTCAAAGGTGAATTAGATCACATACCTTAAGATTGGATGACCCTTTGATGATGAATTCGTCCTTAACCAGCCCCCAATTCACCTCCCAAGCTAAACTTCAATGGTGTCTTTCCAAGAGAGAGAGAAAGTAGAGAGAAGGAAGAATGTTTATTTTCAGTGTTGTGTTTTGGCTAATGAGGGTTGGGGTATTTATATGAGGGGTTAAATTACTTAATTATAATTCCTAATCCCCCAACTAACCACCAAAATTCATTAATTAATTACATAGGGTCGTTTTAGAATTTTTGGCAGTAAGTTAGGCCCTCACAGACGAGACCTCGACCAAGGTCCGTCTGTGAGTCGACGCCCCGTCGTCTCCCTTCCGTCGCATGAAAGAGTATCTAGGTAAGCAATGGACTTTTTAAAACTTTGTAAGTGTGGGACGACGGCGGCCTCGACGCCCCGTCGAGCCACTGACGCCTCGTCAACCCCTTCGTCGAGGCACACTGCTAGGCAGTGTTGCATCCAAGCTACAAGGGTGACCTCAAGGGCCCTTGGTTAGTCCTTGGGGAGTCGTACCCGTACGTTTCAATCATGAAACATCCCTCACATGTGTTACACCTATTTCTACCAAATTTTGTTCGATTCCGACTCTTAAAACTAGTCAAACGGCTAAGACACACTAGCCCTTTTATGAACCAACTTTCCGGACATCGTGGATGTTCTTGAATATTTTGGTTCTTAAACACCTTAACCACTCTACAAACACCTAATTCGACTTAGAACAATGATTAGACCTCATGGAGCCTAGGTTAAGTTTTACAACATGACTTGGGAGTTCGAAATGTTACATTACATTTCTTGGACAAACTTATTAATGTTAGAAAATTGGCTAATACCCTTTAAGCCAATATTTTCTAATATGCCCAATATTTTGCTTATTTGGGTATTATATAGAAATTAGCTAATACCCCTTAGCCAGTTTTCTATACTATGCCAAATATTTCTGTCACGACTGGGATCTAGACCTCAGACGAGACCGGCGTCGTTGACCTCTCAGAGGTCGCAGACAAGCCTACTTACGTCATTCTTACTTCATCTAGGTTAATTTTAGCGGAAAATTTGAAACTTTTGTTTCTTAACATACTTGTTAAACATTCATATCATTTCATAATTGTTCACCATCAACCATCTAACATTAAGATATAAGCAACTGAAAGAAATAGTTCAATAAGTATTAAGTGTATAATTGCCAAAATGGCACCAATACAAAGTCTGAATAAAAACAGGAAAGAAATGCTAGTGGAACATGCTCCACTAGCTTAAATCTAAAACTAAGCTAGAATGTAAAACAGTAGCATCCTCGAAAGCATGAGGACCTACCAACTCCGGATGAATATTGGACGTCCGGATAACTGCAACAATGATCCTGTAGCTCTATCATCCACCTGCACCTGCACCTAAAAATAGTATAGTTGTATATGGTTAGTACACACTTGTACTAAGTATGGGTATATGCAAGCACACACCAAGGACATGCATGAGAAAAGATAGCTCTTTACTAACAACATAATCAAGGGAAGTCAAGTCAGTGGACTTGCCAAATTGAGATTAGGAAAGTTAGTGAACCTTCCAAATTTGTATTAGGAAAGTCAGTGGGCTATCCAAATTTGGATTATGAAAGTCATGCCATGAGAGTAACATGCATCATCATAAACATCATATTGCACACAACAGATAACATCTTCATATAGCACATATCATAACATATAACACATAGCTTCTTTCATATCATTAAGTCATATGCCATGAGACCTTGGAATCATGGACTTGACATTAAGACTTTCCCAAATGAGGGATCAACATATGGGACCTCAACTAGGGAGTCTTCATTAGAAAACTCAGAGTTTGCTTCATTCATTCATACGTACTTGATTTCATTTCGTTCATATGCCACTGTGAACACCAGTTATACCTAGGGTATAGTTTAAGACTTTCATCGGGTTTGCTGTGCTATGATCAAGAATAACCTAATGTCATTACCTGAGTCTAGCTCACCTCTTGATTATCCTATCCTAACACCTTTGGTATCATTCATTTCATTATGTGCTTCATTTGAGGCTGGCCTCATTCATTCGTTGGGAACTTTAACTTTAACCGACATAGATCATGTGAGCATCATGAAATCCAGTGTCTCCCCTACACCGAAAAAAGGTGGAATCACCGGCCAAGGTGACCCAAAAACATGCTAGCGTACATGGGAATTTAACCCCGCCAGATCCTTATATTGGGAGTATAGGTTCGAAGGCTAGGATATATAAGGAGACCCATACCCGGCGAGACGGACAGTCTCATCTCATGAGAGTTACGTGAACCTCCGCCCTTCCCAAAAGAAGGCATCATCGCTCATAGTTAGCCTATCGGTGCTCAGTATAAAGTTCCATTTCATTCAACTCATACGTCATGGAAGCTGACTTCTACTATGAGGACATTATAGCTCATTAGATGATTTCTCGTCTCATCATTATTATTAAGTGTATTAATCTCAATACTTTCATTAGAGTGTTCATAGAGACTGGTCTCTTCATTATCTTACACTCTCATAGGTGAGTACGTTTTGGTAACATTTACTTAGGCTCATTTAAGATTGCTCTCATCATTTGCATTATCCTCATATCATGTTGTCACCACATTCATTGTCATTATCACATTTACTCTTCATAATTACTCACCTCATTTTACGTGAATGTTCATTTCATCATATGCCAACATACTTAGCCATTGGTGTGTTTCATACTCTTACTTAACCCTTCTAAGGTTTCGTCATTTCATTATATATACCTTAGGTTCACTTCTTTATAATGTATGCTAGACTTATGAGTCTATACACACAAGCCATGAGGCTTCATTCATAATTCGTTAAGTGATTCATACATTCCTAAGATTATGTAATACAAGACTTATGTATCTTGTATATATGCCAAGATCTTGATTTGATCTAAGTAGGTGGCATTATTCTTGGATAATTTGTTCACGTATGACTTATGTATCAATACGGAAGATTGGGCAAGGAAACCCAAGTTTGAATCACTTGAATATCATTTATATTTTTCCTTGATTTTATTTCTAATATTCATAACACTAGAACTCTAAATTAAATCCCAACATTAACGTCGTATCATTAATTTCTTAATTAGTTTTTCTCTTAGGTTGGCCGAAGGGTTGTGGGTTCGAACCCCCACAACCCCTTTTATTTTTTCCTTAAATTCTCGCTGGGATAGGGAGGTTGTGGGTTCGAACCCCCACAGCCTCCTTATTTAAACTTTAATTTCGCTGAGGCTGTGAGGTGGTGGGTTCGAACCCCCACGGCCTCCTAACTTTATTTTTTTAATTAACAATTCATTAAGTTAGGCGAGTGGCAGTGAGGTTGTGGGATCGAACCCCCACAGCCTCACTTTATTTCTTTAATTAAATTTTTTCTTCCCCCTTTCCAGCCTTGAGGTCGTGTGATCGATTCCCACGCCTCCCATTCTCTTTTCTTTAATTTTTCTTCTTCACTCGCTGCCTGGAGGTCGTGGGATCAAATCCCACGCCTCCCATCTAATTGTTTGATTTATTTTTCTCTTCTTTCTCCCCAGTGTCGCGAGTTCGAATCCCCAAACCCCCTTTTTCTTTTATTCTCTTGCGAACTCACTGTATCTAGGTTCGATTCCCCCCAGCCCCATTTTCCTTTTTCTTTTTGCGCGAAATCCATTGGCCAGGTGTGATTCCCCCAGCCCCATTTTCTTTTCCCCTTTTTGCGAAATCAGTAGCTAAAGCGTGAGGTCACATGTTCGAATCCTGGTGGCCTTACCTCTTTAAAATGCGTTAATTTTCCAGATTTCCTTGTTAAGTTTTAGCTTAAATTAGTATTGCATAGTTGCTGGAAATTTTAGTCATTCTTCAACTCATTTTCATCAACATTTTCACATGATTCAAAGGGTGCCTTCATAAATCGTTTTAACACATTTTTAGGCGCATATTTCATAGGTTTATTTGGCTAAAAGATTGTTATTCAATCAGCCATATTTCATCAAAATGAATATCACTTTGTGCATAACTTCAACACATAAAATACAAGAAATACATGCATTTACACTTCTCCAAAAACAGTGGCTAACATCATTGTCCAACGCGCACACACACACACACTTTTTTTTCTTTTAGATCACACCTTGATTTTCATCTCCGTAATTTCAAGCACATACACATGTTCACTTTCAATACAAACATCATACATGCCTAAATCTACCAGCACAAAATACCCAACCTACAAAATCATTTGGGAGCTAGTGACAAGGACATGCAACGGGGAACAACCTTAGTTTCTGTAACAACCCTAAAAAAATGAATAAGCTAAATGTTTAAGGTGTCAAGAATGCTTGCGATTAGACCAAGGTTCACACGGATTGATACGCGTAGAACCAGACCTCAGAACCCTTACTACGACCAAGCCAACTAACTTAGAGAGTTAGTTGAACTTGGAAAGGTTGGAACCAACCAAGTAAGGCTCTCGAAAATGAAGATTTAATCGAAGGAGTCTTTACCGGACTTAAAAAGAAGAAATTTTATGTTTTGAGGGTCTAAGGGTAAAATGGTCTTTTACCAGGCTAGGAGTAATATCGTAATTACCCTAAATATATAATTAATTAATTATTTAATAAAGTGGAGGGGCAATTTGGGGAGAGAGGGCCGAAATTGATCTCTTGAAATGAAGTCTTGCTCCACAAGGGTTCGAACCTAGGTGGGAGCAAGGATTTAATATGATTTTTTTTATTATTGGTGAATTAATTTAATAAATTTATAATTAATGGAAAATGTAAAAAGGAAAATCAGATTTTATTATTATTTATTATTTATTTACTTATTAATTAATGTTTTTTGTAAATTGACTAAGTCTTGCCAACTATCCTAGTTTTAAGATGCACTATCTCACACTATCTCTCTCCCTCAAGCCTAAATCTCTCTCTCTCTCTCATCCAAATTATTTTTCTTGGCTGCAAAACAGAAGATAAAAACATTAGAAAGCAATCAAAAGTTCTCTAAACTCAAAGAACTTACAAAAAAAAAATACAAGCAAACAAGCTAACTTAAGAAACGAAAACTTTGCATCATCTTGTCGACGGGTTTGTGTTGAAGGTTTAGGGGAGGAGTTTGGCAGCACTTGGAAGGTGTGGAAAGCTACAACAAGGTATGGGTTTTCTCTCTTGGAATCCTTTCTCCAAGAGGAATTTCTTTCTACAAAAGTCGACATATGAAACTAGGGTTGTCCCCTTGAATGTTGAACTCCTTGTCCCTAGTCTCCTTTCGATTTCAATCTAAATTAGTTTAGAAATCATGTTGTTGGTATGGTTGCTGGTAGCGAAGTGTGAAATAGGATGTTCCTTGTGATTTTATGATTGGAAATAGCAAGCATGTTCAATGATGTCAACCGAAAATGATGTGGTGCAATGCGTAAAATGTTTGTTGTTGTTCTCCGTTTTGAAGTCTTAAAATGGGTTGTTTGATGATTGGAATTATTGTGCATAAGGTGTGTAAATTGTGATGTTAAATGAAGTGTAAGGGGGCTGATCATAAGTGAAAAAAATCTAAGCTAAAACAACAATGACTCTACACCTAAGAATGTGTTAAACGAATCATAAAAGTACCTCAAAACGAACGTATGAATGTTATTAAATAAAGGATAGAAAATTTAATAAAATTTCCATCACTTGGTGATGGAATTTTCGGCCAGAATACTTAAGGTTGAGAGGTTTAAAAATATATTTAAAATATGTGAGGTCAGTGGGGATTGAACCCAAGACCTCACTACATGAAAGCTGGAAAAAAAAGAAGAGAGGTGTGGGATTCGAACCCACAACCTCTCGGTCAAACAAGAGAATAAGAGGGGAATTTTAAATTAATAAAAATAATGGGAGGAGTGGGATTCGAACCCACCACCTCTTGGCTGAAGAAGGAGACAAAGAGAGAAATTAAAAAGAAAATAAAGTGAGGCTGTGGGGGCTCTATCCCACAACCTCACTGCCAACACTTAAGTAGTTAACTTTTAAATGAAAATGAAAATAAGGAGGCTGTGGGGGTTCGAACCCACAACCTCTAAGTCCCAAGCGAAATAAAGAAAAAATAAATAAAGAAAAAATAAATAAAGAGAGGCTGTGGGGGTTTGATCCCACAACCTCCTGGTTAAGCCGAAATGGACAAGGAAAATAAATGGGAAAATAAGAGGGGGCTGTGGAGGTTCGAACCCACAACCCCTCGGACAAAGGAGAGAAGTTCTAGAGAAAAGGAACTAAAAAGAAATGTTGATGTTGGGGTTCGACCTAGGGTCCCAATATCATGAAGACTAAAAATAAAGTCAAGGAAAAATGTAAGTATTGTCCAAGGGATTCGAACTTGGGTTCCCTTGCCCAAATTTCCGTTTTGATACATAAGTCATACGTGAATTAAATGTTCAAGAATAATGCCACCTACTTAGATCAAAATCGAGATCTTGGCATATATACAAGATACATAAGTCTTGTACTACATAATCTTAGGAAGATTTGAGTCACTTAACGAACTATGAATGAAGCCTAATGGCTTGTATGTATAGACCCATAAGTCTAGCATACGCTTAAAAATAAGTGAACCTAAGATATATGTAAAGAAATGAATAAACCCTATAAGGGTTAAGTAAGAGCGTGAAATACGCAAATGGCCAAGTACATGGCATATGATGAAATGAACTTTCACGTAAAATGGGGTGAGTAATTATGAAGAGCAATTGTGCTAATGTTAATGAATGTGGTGACAACATGATATGAGGCTAATGTAAAAGATGAGAACAATCTCAAATGAGCCTAAGTAATTGTTACCAAAACGTACTCACCTATGAGAGTGTAAAGTTAATGAAGAGACCAGTCTCTATGAACACTCTAATAAAAGTATTGAGATTAACACACTTAATACTAATGATTAGATGAGAAATCATCTATTGAGCTATGATGTCCTCATACTAGAAGCCAGCTTCCATGACATATGAGTTGAATGTAATGGAACTTTATACTGAGCACCGATAGACTAGCTATGAGCGGTGATGCCTTCTTTTGGGAAGGGCGGAGGTTCACGTAATTCTCATGAGATGAGACTGTCCGGCTTGCCGGGTATGGGTCTCCTTATATCTCCTTGTCTTCTAACCTATACTGCCAACATAGGGATCTGGCGGGGTTAAATTCCCATGTACGCTAGCATGTTTTGGGTCACCTTGGCCGGTGATTCCACCTCTTTTCGGTGTGGGGGAGACACTGGATTTCATGATGCTCACATGATCTATGTCGGTTAAAGTTATAGTTCCCAATGAATGAATGAGGCCAGCCTCAAATGAAGCACATAATGAAATGAATGATACCAAAGGTGTTAGAATAGGATAATCAAAAGGTGAGTTAGATTCAAGTAATGACATTAGGTCATTCTTGGTCATTGCACAATGAACCTAATGAAAGTCTTAAACTACATCCTAGGTATAACTGGTGTTTACACTGGCCTATGAACGAAATGAAATGGAGTACGTATGAATAAACGAAGCAGACTCTGTGTTTGCTAATGAAGACTCTCTAGTTGAGGTCCCATCTGTTGAGCCCTCATTTCTGGGATGTCTTAATGTTAAGTCCATGATTCTGAGGTCTCATGGCATATGAATAAATGATATTAAAGGAGTTATGTGCGACATACAAAGTGTGTTGTAAGCTATATGATATGTGCTACGTGTAAATATTATGTGTTGTTTGCAAATGTGAAAAGTATGATGATGTATGTTATTCTCATGGCATAAGCTTCCTATTCCAAATCTGGAAAGCTCACTGACTTTCGTAATCCAAATTTGGAAAGCTCATTGACTTTCCTAATCCAAATTTGGGAACCTCCTAATCTCAATTTGGCAAGTCCACTGACTTGACTTCCAAAAATCATGTCGTTAGGAAAGAGCTATTCTTTCTCATGCATGTCCTTGGTGTGTGCTTGCATATACCCATACTTAGTACAAGTGTGTACTAACCCTATACATCTATACTATTTTAGGTGCAGGCACAGGTAGGCGATAGAGCTACAGGATCATTGTTGCAGCTATCTGGACGTCAGCATTCATCCGGAGTTTGGTAGGTCCTCATTCTTTCGAGGATGCTACTGTTTTACATTCCAGCTTAGTTTTAGAGTTGAGCTAGTGGAGCATTTTCCACTAGCGTTTCTTTCCTGTTTTGATTCAGACTTTGTATTGGACCATTTTGGCAATTATACAATTAAGATTTATTGAACTATTCCTTTTATTTGATTATCTCTTAATGTTAGATGGTTGATGGTGAACAAATTACGAATGTATTAGAAATATTTAGTAAGCAATATTTAGAAACAAAAAGTTTCAAATTTTCCGCTAAAATTAACCTATGTAAAGTAAGAATGATGTAAGTAGGCTTGTCTGTGACCTCTGAGAGGTCAGCGACGCCGGTCTCGTCTGGGGTCTAGATTCTAGTCGTGACAAAGTTGGTATCAGAGCCAGGTTAAATTCTGAGAATATTGAGTTCACATCAACCACATTGAGTAGTTTCTAAGTCATGGTAGTGAAGTGCACCACCATCCTGAATTAGAAACTGCATGATGCGTAGGAAAATTTCCCTTCTTCTTATCTTATCGTGCTTCTCTGAATGTCTGATTTCTTGGTATTATGAGCGTATCTAACATCAATTTTTTTTTTCCAGAGAATGGACCCTAAGAGGGCTATTGGTCAGAGGAGAGGAAGAGCAGTTGTTGGGGGCAACCGAGTTCCACCCCAGGCTCCAGCTAAAGGAGTGGCTGTGCCAGTTAATCCAGCTGGGTTGACTGATGCTAAGGTGAGGGCATCTCTGGCCCAGATGGCACAGGTCATTACTATGCAGGCCCAGGCCATGACTGCCCAGGTCTACCGGCAGAATGTTCATAGGGAGAACCCACCGGTTTGTAGCATGGTTGACAGGATGAGGGATTTCACGAGGATGAATCCTCCTATTTTCACAGGGTCTAGGACTGCAGAGGATCCTCAAGAGTTTGTAGATGAGGTGCATAAGATCCTGGTGGCTATGGGGGCCACTGATATTGAGAAGGCTGAGCTGGCTTCCTATCAGCTCAATGATGTTGCACAGACTTAGTGCAAGATGTGGCAAGATAGCCGTGTCTTAGGTGGAGTGCCAGTCACTTGGGAGCTGTTCAAGACAACATTTCTAGAGAGGTTTTTTCCCAGGGAGATGAGGGAAGCCAAGGTTGAAGTGTTCATCAACCTTAAACAAGGATCCATGACAGTCAGGGAGTATTCCTTGAAGTTTGTTAAGCTATCCAGGTATATTACTTTCCTTAGTATTTAATAGCAAGATTGAGGAGAGTACTGAGGCGTGTTGAATTATCCAGGTATGCTACTTCCCTGGTTTCGAACAGCATGGATGAAATGAGTAGGTTCCTCACAAGAATCAATGGAGACCTGGAGGAGGAATGTTGGTCTGCGATGCACAATGATAATATGGACGTTTCCAGGTTGATGGTGCATGTACAGCAGGTGGAGGACAGCCATAAAAAGAGGGGTATTCGTGATGTTAGAAGGCCTAGGCCTCAAGATCAGGCAGGTCCCAGCCACGGAGGCCACAGAAACAACTTTGGCGTCCGTGAGCAGCCAAGGTTTAAGAAGGGACTCTCCCACCAAAGGGAGTCAAGTTCATCCAGTGGTCTTTATGATAGGGATTCTGAGTCCAGAGATAAGAGAAACACTGAAGTATATACACCTAAGGAAAGGCAACCTTGCAGGAAGTGTGGCAGACAGCATGGAGGAGAGTGTATGATGGGCTCTAACGCTTGTTACAGCTGTGGAAAACCGGGACACATGGTGAAGGAATGTTCGAATAGAAGAAGTCAAGAACAAGGGAAGGAGAGAGTTCAGACTAATGGCCCAAATGAAGAGGCTCCAAGGAAGTAACGATTCTTCGCACTCAAGTCTAGGGGTGCAGGGGAAGGAACTTCTGATGAAGCCTCGGGTGCGTATCCTTAATTAGCCGTTCATATATTTGACTGTGTATGGTGTGTATGACCTAGTATGAGGTTAATATGTTTGAAGTCATCATGTTGGTTGCTGACTTATATGACTTTTATGTTGACTTATGATGTATGCTTTGATGAGACTAGTTTAGGGAAGAATTCCTTAGTCTATTAATGTGAAGCTACTAGTAGGTTTCAAGGATGTGTACCATCATGTTAAGATGTGAATCAGATATTCACCCATGGAAGTATTGAAGTACCTACGTATGTGTACGTTCTATAGATGACATACTTATTGTTAGTAAAAAGTAGTGTCATTCGGGGACGAATGTTCCTAAGGTGGGGATAATGTAACAACCCTAAAAAAATGAATAAGCTAAATGTTTAAGGTGTCAAGAATGCTTGCGATTAGACCAAGGTTCACACGGATTGATACGCGTAGAACCAGACCTCAGAACCCTTACTACGACCAAGCCAACTAACTTAGAGAGTTAGTTGAACTTGGAAAGGTTGGAACCAACCATGTAAGGCTCTCGAAAATGAAGATTTAATCGAAGGACTCTTTACGGGACTTAAAAAGAAGAAATTTTAAGTTTTGAGGGTCTAAGGGTAAAATGGTCTTTTACCAGGCTAGGGGTAATATCGTAATTACCCTAACTATAAAATTAATTAATTATTTAATAAAGTGGAGGGGCAATTTGGGGTGAGAGGGCCGAAATTGGTCTCTTGAAATGAAGTATTGCTCCACAAGGGTTCGAACCTAGGTGGGAGCAAGGATTTAATATGATTTTTTTTATTATTGGTGAATTAACTTAATAAATTTATAATTAATAGCTGATGTAAAAAGGAAAATCAGATTTTATTATTATTTATTATTTATTTACTTATTAATTAATGTTTTTTTTAAATTGACTAAGTCTTGCCAACTATCCTAGTTTTAAGATGCACTATCTCACACTATCTCTCTCCCTCAAGCCTAAATCTCTCTCTCTCTCTCTCTCTCATCCAAATTATTTTTCTTGGCTGCAAAACAGAAAATAAAAACATTAGAAAACAATCAAAAGTTCTCTAAACTCAAAGAACTTACAAAAAAAAAATACAAGCAAGCAAGCTAACTTAAGAAACGAAAACTTTGTATCATCTTCTCGATGGGTTTGTGTTGAAGGTTTAGGGGAGGAGTTTGGCAGCACTTGGAAGGTGTGGAAAGCTACAACAAGGTATCGGTTTTCTCTCTTGGAATCCTTTCTCCAAGAGGAATTTCTTTCTACAAATATCGACATATGAAACTAGGGCTGTCCCCTTTAATGTTGAACTCCTTGTCCCTAGTCTCCTTCCGATTTCAATCTAAATTAGTTTAGAAATCATGTTGTTGGTATGGTTGCTGGTAGATAAGTGTGAAATAGGATGTTCCTTGTGATTTTATGATTGGAAATATCAAGCATGTTCAATGATGTCAACCGAAAATGATGTGGTGCAATGCGTAAAATGTTTGTTGTTGTTCTCCGTTTTGAAGTCTTAAAATGGGTTGTTTGATGATTGGAATTATTGTGCATAAGGTGTGTAAATTGTGATGTTAAATGAAGTGTAAGGTGGCTGGTCATAAGTGAAAAAAATCTAAGCTAAAACAACAATGAATGTACACCTAAGAATGTGTTAAACGAATCATGAAAGTACCTCAAAACGAACGTATGAATGTTGTTAAATAAAGGATAGAAAATTTAATAAATTTTCCAGCACTTGGTGATGGAATTTTCGGCCAGAATACTTAAGGTTGAGAGGTGTAAAAATATATTTAAAATATGTGAGGTCAGTTTGGATTGAACCCAAGACCTCACTACATGAAAGCTGGAAAAAAAAGAAGAGAGGTGTGGGATTCGAACCAACAACCTCTCGGTCAAACAAGAGAATAAGAGGGGAATTTTAAATTAATAAAAATAATGGGAGGAGTGGGATTCCAACCCACCACCTCTTGGCTGAAGAAGGAGACAAAGAGAGAAATTAAAAAGAAAATAAAGTGAGGCTGTGGGGGCTCGATCCCACAACCTCACTGCCAACACTTAAGTAGTTAACTTTTAAATGAAAATGAAAATAAGGAGGCTGTGGGGGTTCGAACCCACAACCTCTAAATCCCAAGCGAAATAAAGAAAAAATAAATAAAGAGAGGCTGTGGGGGTTTGATCCCACAACCTCCTGGTTAAGCCGAAATGGACAAGGAAAATAAATGGGAAAATAAGAGGGGGCTGTGGGGGTTCGAACCCACAACCCCTCGGACAAAGGAGAGAAGTTCTAGAGAAAAGGAACTAAAAAGAAATGTTGATGTTGGGGTTCGACCTAGGGTCCCAATATCATGAAGACTAAAAATAAACTCAAGGAAAAATGTAAGTATTGTCCAAGGGATTCGAACTTGGGTTCCCTTGCCCAAATTTTCGTATTGATACATAACTCATACGTGAATTAAATGTTCAAGAATAATGCCACCTACTTAGATCAAAATCGAGATCTTGGCATATATACAAGATACATAAGTCTTGTACTACATAATCTTAGGAAGATTTGAGTCACTTAACGAACTATGAATGAAGCCTCATGGCTTGTATGTATAGACCCTTAAGTCTAGCATACGCTTAAAAATAAGTGAACCTAAGATGTATGTAAAGAAATGAATAAACCCTATAAGGGTTAAGTAAGAGCGTGAAATACGCAAATGGCCAAGTACATGGCATATGATGAAATGAACTTTCACGTAAAATGGGGTGAGTAATTATGAAGAGCAATTGTGCTAATGTTAATGAATGTGGTGACAACATGATATGAGGCTAATGTAAAAGATGAGAACAATCTCAAATGAGCCTAAGTAATTGTTACCAAAACGTACTCACCTATGAGAGTGTAAAGTTAATGAAGAGACCAGTCTCTATGTACACTCTAATAAAAGTATTGAGATTAACACACTTAATACTAATGATGAGATGAGAAATCATCTATTGAATGAGGGATCTAGCGGGGTTAAATTCCCATGTACGCTAGCATGTTTTGGGTCACCTTGGCCGGTGATTCCACCTCTTTTCGGTGTGGGGGAGACACTGTATTTCATGATGCTCACATGATCTATGTCGGTTAAAGTTAAAGTTTCCAATGAATGAATGAGGCCAGCCTCAAATGAAGCACATAATGAAATGAATGATACCAAAGGTGTTAGAATAGGATAATCAAAAGGTGAGTTAGATTCAAGTAATGACATTAGGTCATTCTTGGTCATTGCACAATGAACCTAATAAAGTCTTAAACTACATCCTAGGTATAACTGGTGTTTACACTGGCGTATGAACGAAATGAAATGGAGTACGTATGAATGAACGAAGCATACTCTGTGTTTGCTAATGAAGACTCTCTAGTTGAGGTCCCATCTGTTGAGCCCTCATTTCTGGGATGTCTTAATGTTAAGTCCCTGATTCCGAGGTCTCATGGCATATGAATAAATTATATTAAAGGAGTTATGTGCTACATACAAAGTAAGCTATATGATATGTGCTACGTGTAAATGTTATGTGTTGTTTGCAAATGTGAAAAGTATGATGATGTATGTTATTCTCATGGCATAAGCTTCCTACTCCAAATCTGGAAAGCTCACTGACTTTCGTAATCCAAATTTGCAAAGCTCATTGACTTTCCTAATCCAAATTTGGGAACCTCCTAATCTCAATTTGGCAAGTCCACTGACTTGACTTCCAAAAATCATGTCGTTAGAAAGAGCTATTCTTTCTCATGCATGTCCTTGGTGTGTGCTTGCATATACCCATACTTAGTACAAGTGTGTACTAACCCTATACATCTATACTATATTAGGTGCAGGCACAGGTAGGCGATAGAGCTACAGGATCATCGTTGCAGCTATCCGGACGTCAGCATTCATCCGGAGTTTGGTAGGTCCTCGTGCTTTCGAGGATGCTACTGTTTTACATTCCAGCTTAGGTTTAGAGTTGAGCTAGTGGAGCATGTTCCACTAGCGTTTCTTTCCTGTTTTGATTCAGACTTTGTATTGGACCGTTTTGGCAATTATACAATTAAGATTTATTGAACTATTCCTTTCATTTGATTATCTCTTAATGTTAAATGGTTGATGGTGAACAAATTACGAATGTATTAGAAATATTTAGTAAGCAATATTTAGAAACAAAAAGTTTCAAATTTTCCGCTAAAATTAACCTATGTAAAGTAAGAATGATGTAAGTAGGCTTGTCTGCGACCTCTGAGAGGTCAGCGACACCGGTCTCGTCTGGGGTCTAGATTCTAGTCGTGACAAAGTTGGTATCAGAGCCAGGTTAAATTCTGAGAATATTGAGTTCACATCAACCACATTGAGTAGTTTCTAAGTCATGGTAGTGAAGTGCACCACTATCCTGAATTAGAAACTGCATGATGCGTAGGAAAATTTCCCTTCTTCTTATCTTATCATGCTTCTCTGAATGTCTGATTTCTTGGTGTTATGAGCGTATCTAACATCAATTTTTTTTGTTTTCAGAGAATGGACCCTAGGAGGGCTATTGGTCAGAGGAGAGGAAGAGTAGCTGTTGGGGGCAACCGAGTTCCACCCCAGGCTCCAGCTGAAGGAGTGGCTGTGCCAGTTAATCCAGCTGGGTTGACTGATGCTAAGGTGAGGGCATCTCTGGCCCAGATGGCACAGGTCATTACTATGCAGGCCCAGGCCATGACTGCCCAGGTCTACCGGCAGAATGCTCAGAGGGAGAACCCACCGGTTCGAAGCATGGTTGACAGGATGAGGGATTTCACGAGGATGAATCCTCCTATTTTCACAGGGTCTAGGACTGCAGAGGATCCTCAAGAGTTTGTAGATGAGGTGCATAAGATCCTGGTGGCTATGGGGGCCACTGATATTGAGAAGGCTGAGCTAGCTTCCTATCATCTAAAGGATGTTGCACAGACTTAGTGCAAGATGTGGCAAGATAGCCGTGTCTTAGGTGGAGTACCAGTCACTTGGGAGCTGTTCAAGACAACATTTCTAGAGAGGTTTTTTCCCAGGGAGATGAGGGAAGCCAATGTTGAAGAGTTCATCAACCTTAAACAAGGATCCATGACAGTCAGGGAGTATTCCCTAAAGTATGTTAAGCTATCCAGGTATATTACTTTCCTTAATATCTAATAGTAAGGATGAGGTGATTACTGAAGTTTGTTATATTATCCAGGTATGCTACTTCCCTGGTTTCGAACAGCATGGATGAAATGAGTAGGTTCCTCACAGGAATCAATGGAGACCTGGAGGAGGAATGTCGGTCTGCGATGCTCCATGATAATATGGACGTTTCCAGGTTGATGGTGCATGTACAGCAGGTGGAGGACAGTCGTAGAAAGAGGGTTATTCATGATGTTAGGAGGCCTAGGCCTTAAGATCAGGCAGGTACCAGCCACGGAGGCCAGAGAAACAACTTTGGCGTCCGTGAGCAGCCAAGGTTTAAGAAGGGACTCTCCCACCAAAGGGAGTCAAGTTCATCCAGTGGTCTCTATGATAGGGATTCCGAGTCCAGAGATAAGAGAAACACTGAAGTATATACACCTAAGGAAAGGCAACCTTGCAGGAAGTGTGGCAGACAGCATGGAGGAGAGTGTATGATGGGCTCTAACGCTTGTTACAGCTGTGGAAAACCGGGACACATGGTAAAGGATTGTCCGAATAGAAGAAGTCAAGAATAAGGGAAGGAGAGAGTTCAGACTAATGGCCCAAATGAAGAGGCTCCAAGGAAGTAACGATTCTTCTCACTCAAGTCTAGGGGTGCAGGGGAAGGCACTTCTGATGAAGCCTCGGGTGCGTATCCTTAATTAGCCGTTCATATATTTGACTGTGTATGGTGTTTATGCCCTAGTATGAGGTTAATATGTTTGAAGTCATCATGTTGGTTGCTGACTTATATGACTTTTATGTTAACTTATGATGTATGCTTTGATGAGACTAGTTTAGGGAAGAATTCCTTAGTCTATTAATGTGAAGCTACTAGTAGGTTTCAAGGATGTGTACCATCATGTTAAGATGTGAATCAGATATTCACCCATGGAAGTATTGAAGTACCTACGTATGTGTACGTTCTATTGATGACATACTTATTGTTAGTAAAAGTAGTGTCGTTAGGGGACGAATGTTCCTAAGGTGGGAATAATGTAACAACCCTAAAAAAATGAATAACCTAAATGTTTAAGGTGTCAAGAATGCTTGCGATTAGACCAAGGTTCACACGGATTGATACGCGTAGAACCAGACCTCAGAACCCTTACTACGACCAAGCCAACTAACTTAGAGAGTTAGTTGAACTTGGAAAGGTTGGAACCAACCAAGTAAGGCTCTCGAAAATGAAGATTTAATCGAAGGAGTCTTTACCGGACTTAAAAAGAAGAAATTTTAAGTTTTGAGGGTCTAAGGGTAAAATGGTCTTTTACCAGGCTAGGGGTAATATCGTAATTACCCTAAATGTATAATTAATTAATTATTTAATAAGTGGAGGGGCAATTTGGGGAGAGAGGGCCGAAATTGGTCTCTTGAAATGAAGTCTTGCTCCACAAGGGTTCGAACCTAGGTGGGAGCAAGGATTTAATATGATTTTTTTTATTATTGGTGAATTAACTTAATAAATTTATAATTAATGGCTGATGTAAAAAGGAAAATCATATTTTATTATTATTTATTATTTATTTACTTATTAATTAATGTTTTTTTTAAATTGACTAAGTCTTGCCAACTATCCTAGTTTTAAGATGCACTATCTCACACTATCTCTCTCCCTCAAGCTTAAATCTCTCTCTCTCTCTCTCATCCAAATTATTTTTCTTGGATGCAAAACAGAAGATAAAAACATTAGAAAGCAATCAAAAGTTCTCTAAACTCAAAGAACTTACAAAAAAAAAATACAAGCAAGCAAGCTAACTTAAGAAACGAAAACTTTGTATCATCTTCTCGACGGGTTTGTGTTGAAGGTTTAGGGGAGGAGTTTGGCAGCACTTGGAAGGTGTGGAAAGCTACAACAAGGTATGGGTTTTATCTCTTGGAATCCTTTCTCCAAGAGGAATTTCTTTCTACAAAAGTCGACATATGAAACTAGGGCTGTCCCCTTGAATGTTGAACTCCTTGTCCCTAGTCTCCTTCCGATTTCAATCTAAATTAGTTTAGAAATCATGTTGTTGGTATGGTTGCTGGTAGCTAAGTGTGAAATAGGATGTTCCTTGTGATTTTATGATTGGAAATATCAAGCATGTTCAATGATGTCAACCGAAAATGATGTGGTGCAATGCGTAAAATGTTTGTTGTTGTTCTCCGTTTTGAAGTCTTAAAATGGGTTGTTTGATGATTGGAATTATTGTGCATAAGGTGTGTAAATTGTGATGTTAAATGAAGTGTAAGGTGGCTGATCATAAGTGAAAAAAAATCTAAGCTAAAACAACAATGAATCTACAACTAAGAATGTGTTAAACGAATCATGAAAGTACCTCAAAACGAACGTATGAATGTTGGTAAATAAAGGATAGAAAATTTAATAAAATTTCCAGCACTTGGTGATGGAATTTTTCGGCCAGAATACTTAAGGTTGAGAGGTTTAAAAATATATTTAAAATATGTGAGGTCAGTTGGGATTGAACCCAAGACCTCACTACCTGAAAGCTGGAAAAAAAAAAAAGAGGTGTGGGATTCGAACCCACAACCTCTCGGTCAAACAAGAGAATAAGAGGGGAATTTTAAATTAATAAAAATAATGGGAGGAGTGGGATTCGAACCCACCACCTCTTGGCTGAAGAAGGAGACAAAGAGAGAAATTAAAAAGAAAATAAAGTGAGGCTGTGGGGGCTCGATCCCACAACCTCACTGCCAACACTTAGTAGTTAACTTTTAAATGAAAATGAAAATAAGGAGACTGTGGGGGTTCGAACCCACAACCTTTAAGTCCCAAGCAAAATGAAGAAAAAATAAATAAAGAGAGGCTGTGGGGTTTGATCCCACATCCTCCTGGTTAAGCCGAAATGGACAAGGAAAATAAATGGGAAAATAAGAGGGGACTGTGGGGGTTCGAACCCACAACCCCTCGGACAAAGGAGAGAAGTTCTAGAGAAATGGAACTAAAAATAAATGTTGATGTTGGGGTTCGACCTAGGGTCCCAATATCATGAAGACTAAAAATAAAGTCAAGGAAAAATGTAAGTATTGTCCAAGGGATTCGAACTTGGGTTCCCTTGCCCAAATTTCCGTATTAATACATAAGTCATACGTGAATTAAATGTTCAAGAATAATGCCACCTACTTAGATCAAAATCGAGATCTTGGCATACATACAAGATACATAAGTCTTGTACTACATAATCTTAGGAAGATTTGAGTCACTTAACGAACTATGAATGAAGCCTCATGGCTTGTAAGTATAGACCCATAAGTCTAGCATACGCTTAAAAATAAGTGAACCTAAGATGTATGTAAAGAAACGAATAAACCCTATAAGGGTTAAGTAAGAGCGTGAAATACGCTAATGGCCAAGTACATGGCATATGATTAAATGAACTTTCATGTAAAATGGGGTGAGTAATTATGAAGAGCAATTGTGCTAATGTTAATGAATGTGGTGACAACATGATATGAGTCTAATGTAAAAGATGAGAACAACCTCAAATGTGCCTAAGTAATTGTTACCAAAACGTACTCACCTATGAGAGTGTAAAGTTAATGAAGAGACCAGTCTCTATGAACACTCTAATAAAAGTATTGAGATTAACGCACTTAATACTAATGATGAGATGAGAAATCATCTATTGAGCTATGATGTCCTCATACTAGAAGCCAGCTTCCATGACATATGAGTTGAATGTAATGGAACTTTATACTGAGCACCCATAGACTAGCTATGAGTGGTGATGCCTTATTTTGGGAAGGGCGGAGGTTCACGTAACTCTCATGAGATGAGACTGTCCGGCTTGCCGGGTATGGGTCTCCTTATATCTCCTTGTCTTCGAAGCTATACTGCCAATAAAGGGATCTGATGGGGTTAAATTCCCATGTACGCTAGCATGTTTTGGGTCACCTTGGCCGGTGATTCCACCTCTTTTCGGTGTGGCGGAGACACTGGATTTCATGATGCTCACATGATCTATGTCGGTTAAAGTTAAAGTTCCCAATGAATGAATGAGGCCAGCCTGAAATGAAGCACATAATGAAATGAATGATACCAAAGGTGTTAGAATAGGACAATAAAAAGGTGAGTTAGATTCAAGTAATGACATTAGATCATTCTTGGTCATTGCACAACGAACCTAATGAAAGTCTTAAACTACATCCTAGGTATAGCTGGTGTTTACACTGGCCTATGAACGAAATGAAATGGAGTACGTATGAATGAACGAAGCAGACTCTGTGTTTGCTAATGAAGACTCTCTAGTTGAGGTCCCATCTGTTGAGCCCTCATTTCTGGGATGTCTTAATGTTAAGTCCATGATTCCGAGGTCTCATGTCATATGAATGAATGATATTAAAGGAGTTATGTGCTACATACAAAGTGTGTTGTAAGCTATATGATATGTGCTACGTGTAAATGTTATGTTTTGTTTGCAAATGTGAAAAGTATGATGATGTATGTTATTCTCATGGCATAAGCTTCCTATTCCAAATCTGGAAATCTCACTGACTTTTGTAATCCAAATTGGAAAGCTCATTGACTTTCCTAATCCAAATTTAAGAACCTCCTAATCTTAATTTGGCAAGTCCACTGACTTGACTTCCAAAAATCATGTCGTTAGGAAAGAGCTATTCTTTCTCATGCATGTCCTTGGTGTGTGCTTGCATATACCCATACTTAGTACAAATGTGTACTAACCCTATACATCTATACTATTTTAGGTGCAGGCACAGGTATGCGATAGAGCTACAGGATCATTGTTGCAGCTATCCGGACGTCAACATTCATCCGGAGTTTGGTAGGTCCTCATACTTTCGAGGATGCTACTGTTTTACATTCCAGCTTAGTTTTAGAGTTGAGCTAGTGGATCATGTTCCACTAGCATTTCTTTCCTGTTTTGATTCAGACTTTGTATTGGACCGTTTTGGCAATTATACAATTAACATTTATTGAACTATTCCTTTCATTTGATTATCTCTTAATGTTAGATGGTTGATGGTGAACAAATTACGAATGTATTAGAAATGTTTAGTAAGCAATATTTAGAAATAAAAAGTTTCAAATTTTCCGCTAAAATTAACCTATGTAAAGTAAGAATGATGTAGGCTTGTCTGCGACCTCTGAGAGGTCAGCGACGCCGGTCTCGTCTGGGGTCTAGATTCCAGTCGTGATAGTTTCGGAGTGAATATTTTGAATCGTAAGGGGCCTCTTGGGAAAGGGACCAAGAGAGAAGAAACCCATACCTTTTTGACGATGTTCAAACATGAGGTTGCTGCCCAAACTTGTCTCCAAAACCACGCCCAATTCACCTAAAGCTTCACCACCAATTCGACAGAAATCTCCCTTGCCTTAACGTTTTTATTAACTTGCTTTCTTAGACTTTTTAGTGAGTTCTTCAAGTGTGAAGAATTTTTTGTCATATTATCAGTTCTTCAACAATATTTGGCAGAGAGCAAAACGTGAGGGAGAGAGTTTGTTGAACGTGTGAGGTGATAGACGTGATTAGGAGAGTGTTAGCTTAGGTTTAGGAGTCTTAACTAAAGACTTAGTCAAAATAGGGTTTAATTAAATTAATAAAATCTGATTTATTTCAACTAATACGTGAAAGGACCCTTTTGCCCTTAATGAATGAGATTTTAATTGATGATTAAATCATCAATTCATCGCCTCTAGTGGGGCTCGAACCCGAGTGACACCCCATTTGCGAAAATGGGTCACTTCGGGTCGCCCCAACCCGAATTGCTCTTTTTAATTAAATTAATTAATTAATTAATTAATTCCTCAGGGTAATTACAATATTACCCTTCGCCTGGAAAAGACCATTTTACCCCTGGACCCTCAAAACTTAAAAATATCTTCTTTTAAGTCCGGTAAAGACTCTTTCGATTAAATCTTCGTTTTCGAGAGCCTCACATGGTTGGTTCCAACCTTTCCAAGCTCAATTAACTCCCCAAGTTAGTTGACTTGGTCGTAGTAAGGGTTCTGAGGTCTGGTTCTACTCGTATCAATCCGTGTGAACCTTGGTCTAATCGCAAGCATTGTTGACACCTTATGTATTTATCTTATTCATTTTTAGGATTGTTACAATATCCCCCCTTAGGAACATTCGTCCCCAAATGACACTACCACTACATATCGTAATGCCAGTCAGATCATAAGAAAATCACTATGCACAATCAAGCAATAGTAACTAAATACGGAGAGATAAGGAAACATAGGCTTAAGAGTAGGAAATCTAACCTCAAGAGTTGAAAAAATGAGGGTAGCGAGATCTCATGCCGGCCTCAGCCTCCCACGTAGCACCCTCAACAAGATGATTTCTCCACAATACCTTCACTGTGGCAATCTCATTGTTCCTCAGCCGCTTGAGCTGTCTGTCTAAGATCTCAACAGGTACCTCCTCATAAGACAAGTCTTCACCAACCCCCAAACCTTCAACAGGTAGAATCGATGCTGGATCACTAGGCACTTCTTCAACATAGAGACATGAAAGTCTGCATGAACAGAATCTAGCACCGCAGGCAATGCTAACTCATAGGCCACCTCACCCACACGCTGCAGGATCTCATATGGGCCAACATACCTCTAACTCACCTTGCCTTTTCCACCAAATCTCATCACCCCTTTCATAGGTGATATCTTCAAGTAAACCTGGTCAACAACATCAAACTCTAAGGGCCGCTTTCTGTTATCTACATATGACTTCTGCCGACTGTAAGCAGTAGCCAACCTGTCCCTAATCACTTTGAACTTCTCTAAGGCCTCATGAATGATCTCTGCACCCAAAATGGATGACTCTCCAACCTCGAACCACCCAATTGGAGATCTACACCTCCTACCATATAGTACCTCAAACGG
Source organism: Solanum sitiens (assembly GCA_016801875.1). Classification (NCBI taxonomy): domain Eukaryota; kingdom Viridiplantae; phylum Streptophyta; class Magnoliopsida; order Solanales; family Solanaceae; genus Solanum; species Solanum sitiens. The sequence continues at coordinate 801,146 of JABWTJ010000049.1, read as the reverse complement.
TGCCATCCCAATGCTGGAGTGATAGCTATTATTATACGAGAACTCTATCAAAGGCAGACGGTCATCCTAGTTACCTCTAAAGTCGATCACACACGCTCTCAACATGTCCTCCAATGACTGAATGGTGCGCTCTGCCTGCCCATCTGTCTGAGGATGAAAGGCAGTGCTAAGCTTTACCTGCGTGCCCAAGCTCTTTTGGAAAGATCTCCAGAAATGTGAAGTAAGCTGAGCTCCTCTATTTGAAATGATAGACAACGGAATCCCATGCCATCTCACAATCTCATCAATGTATAGTCTCGCATAATCCTCGGCTCTCTAAGTAGAATTCACAGGGATAAAGTGGGCAGAACTAGTCAATATGTCCACAATAACCCATATGTAGTCATGCTGCGTCCTAGTCCTCGGAAGACCAACCACGAAGTACATATTAATGGCCTCCCACTTTCAAGTCGGAACCTTAATAATCTGAGTCAGACCGCCAGGATTAAGATGCTCTGCCTTGACCTGCTCACAATTAGGACACTTGGCCACATACTCTGCAATGTCCTTCTTCATGCCATCCCACCAATAAATCTTCTTAAGATCATGATACATCTTGGTGGAACCTGGATGTATGGAATATCTGGAACCATGGGCCTTTGCAACAATACTGGTCCGCAAATGATCAACATTTGGTACACACAGCCTGTCCTGATACCTAAGTATGCCATCACCTCCCAAAGAGAAAGACTCATTCATCTTCATCAGCACTGAGTCCTTCAGCTCCATCAACACAGGATCTAGATGCTGACCCTGCTTGACTTCAACTACAAAGGATGATTCGGAACTAGGATGAACTAAAACATCCCCACTAGTGCAGTCAACCAAACGCACACCCAGTCTGGCCAGTGTGTGTACATCTTTCACCAGCTCCTTCTTCTCATCCTCAACGTGGGTTGTACTTCCCATGCTCATCCTGCTCAAAGCATCAGCTACAACATTAGCCTTACCTGGATGGTAGTGCACATTCATGTCATAATCCTTCAACAGCTCCAACCATCTCCGCTGACGTAGATTCAACTCCCTCTGTGTGAACAGATACTGGAGACTCTTGTGGTCTGTGAATACATCCACATGCACTCCGTATAAGTAGTGCCTCCACATCTTCAGTGCAAACACCATAGCTGCCAACTCCAGGTCATGAGTGGGATAATTCTTCTCATGAACCTTAAGATGTCTGGACGCATAGGCTATCACCTTACCAACCTGCATAAGAACACAACCCAAACCAACCCTAGATGCATCACAGTAAACAGTGTAATTCTCACCACACTTAGGCAAAGTAAGCACTGGGGCTGAAGTTAGTCTGTCCTTGAGCTCCTGGAAACTCCTCTCACAAGTCTCCGTCGACTCAAACTTGGCTTTCTTCTTAGTCAAAGCTGTCAATGGGGCAGCAATGGAAGAAAAGCCCTCCACAAACCTGCGGTAGTAACCAGCCAATCCCAAAAAGCTATGGATGTCGGTGAGAGTAAGAGGCTTTGGCCAGTTCTTCACAGCCTCAGTCTTCCTTGGATCCACCTCCACGCCCTGATCGGACACCACATGACCCAGGAAGGTCACTAATCTCAGCCAGAATTCACATTTGCTGAATTTGGCATACAACTGATGCTGTCTAGGTACCTGCAAGGTTATTCTCAAATGCTGTTCATGCTCTTCCTTGGTCTTAGAGTAGATGAGAATGTCATCAATGAATACTATGACAAAAGAGTCAAGGTATTCACGGAAGACCCTGTTCATAAGATCCATAAATGCAGCAGGTGCATTCGTGAGACCAAATGACATGACTAGAAACTCATAGTGACAATAACGGGTACGAAAAGCTGTATTTGGGATATCTCCATCCTAACCCTAAGATGATAGTACCCTGAACGAAGATCAATTTTTGAAAAGAAACTAGACCCTTGGTGATGATCGAACAAATCATCTATTCTGGGAAGTGGATACTTATTCTTTATAGTGACTTTGTTGAGCTGCCGATAATCGATACACATTCTAAGGGTTCCATCTTTTTGTTCACAAACAACACTGGAGCGCCCCAAGGGGATATGCTCGACTGAATGAAACCCTTGTCAGTGAGATGTTTTAACTGCAGCTTCAACTCTTTGAGTTCAGCTGGAGTCATTCTGTAAGGAGGAATTGAAATTGGTTTAGTATCGGGTTCTAAGTCAATACCAAAATCAATCTCTCGAGGGGGAGGGACTCCAGGCAAATCATCAGGAAATACGTCTAGGAACTCACTCACTACAGGCACTGAGTCCATGGAAGGAATGTCATGATCTAGATCATTAACACTCACAAAATGACACAATAACCCCTTGGACATCATTTTATTGTCCTTAAGGTTCGAAATCAAGAGGTTAGGATGACTCGAGTTGTACCCCTCCCAGACTAGCTCCTCTTCATTAGGGAAACAAAATATCACCACTCTACTACGACAGTCCAAGCAAGCATAACAACTGTGAAGCCACTCCATGCCAAGAATAACATCAAAATCATGCATGGGTAACTTAACCAACTCTGCACACATTGTCTTACCACTTATCACTATTGGGCAACCCTTGTATACTCTATCAGTTCTTACATTTTCTCCTAAAGGTGTACTAACCACTATAGGATCATGCAGAACTTCATGCAATATCTCAAAAATGAGAGCAAGCAAAGGAGTTACAAAGGAAAGCATAGACCCTGGATCAAGTAAATCATAAATCGAATTTGAGAATACTTGCAGCATACCTGTGACCACATCAGCGGACTTCTCCTCCTCCTCCCTGCCCTTCAGGGCATAGAATCTGTTCCTCTTTGGAGGCTCGGGTGCTGCTGCACCCTATGGATTAGTCCTAAGTTGAGTATTACCTCCAGCCTGACCTCTGTTCCGTGGGCAGTCTCTAACCATGTGTCCACTCTTACCGCAACCGAAACAGGCAATAGTGCCCTGTCTGCACTCTCCACTGTGAGCTCGGCCACACTTAGCATAATTCTTTTTAGGATGTTGCATCTCACTTCCATTGCCCTTCTTGGGCTCAGGTCTGCCTCCTCTAGGTGTTTTACTCCTCTGAAAGTTTGAGTTCCCAGAACTCGGTTGCCCCTTCTTGAACCTGGGCTTTTCACGGACGCCAAAATTGTTTCTGTGGCCTCCATGGCTGGGACCTGCCTGATCTTAAGGCTTAGGCCTCCTAGCATCACAAACACCCCTATTTTTACGGCTATCCTCTACCTGCTGGACATGCACCATCAACCTGGAGAGGTCCATATTATCATAAAGCATCGCAGACCGACACTCCTCCTCTAGATCTCCATTGATTCCTGTGAGGAACTTGCTCATCTCATCCCTACTGTTAGACACAAGGGAAGTAGCATACCTGGATAATATAACAAACTTCAGTAATCACCTCATCCTTACTATTAGATATTAAGGAAAGTAACATACATTGATAGCTTAACATACTTTAGGGAATACTCCCTAACTGTCATAGAGACTTGTTTAATGTTGATGAACTCCTCAACCTTGGCTTCCCTTATCTCTCTGGGGAAGAATCTCTTCAGAAATGCTGTCTTGAACATCTCCCAAGTGACTGGCACTCCACCCAAAACTCGGTTATCTTGCCACATCTTGCACCAAGTCTGTGCAACATCCTTGAGCTGATAGGAAGCCAGCTCAGCCTTCTCAGTATTTGTGGCCCCCATAGCCACCAGAATCTTATGCAACTCATCCACAAACTCTTGGGGATCCTCTGCAGTCCTAGACCGTGCGAAAATAGAAGGATTCATGCTCGTGAAATACCTCAGCCTGTCAGCCATGCTACGAACCGGTGGGTTCTCCCTCTGAACATCCTGCCGGTTGACCTGGGCAGTCATAGCCTGGGCCTGCATAGTAATGGCCTATACCATCTGGGCCAGAGATGCCCTCACCTCAGCATTAGTCAACCGAGCTGGGTTAACTGGCATAGCCACTCCTTCAGCTGGAGCCTGGGGTGGATCCTGATTGCCCCCAGTAGTTGCACCTCCTCTCCTCTTACCAATAGCCCTCCTAGTATTCATTCTCTGAAAATAACTAAGATTGATGTTAGACACGCTCATAACACCAAGAAATTAAACTTTAGAAAAATCACGATAAGATCAGAAAAAGGGAAGTTTTCCTACGCATCATGCGGTCTCTAATCCAGGATAATGGTGCACTTCACTACCATGACTTAAAAACTACTCAATATGGTTGATGTGAACTCATTATTCTCGGAATTAAACCTAGTGCTCTGATTAAAACTTTGTCACGATCGGGATATAGACCCCAGACGAGACCAGCGTCGTTGACCTCTCAGAGGTCGCAGATAAGCCTACTTACGTCATTCTTACTTTATCTAGGTTAATTTTAGCGGAAAATTTGAAACTTTTTGTTTCTTAACATACTTGTTAAACATTCATATCATTTCATAATTGTTCACCATCAATCATCTAACATTAAGAGATAAGCAACTAAAAGAAATAGTTCAATAAGTATTAAGTGTATAATTGCCAAAATGGCACCAATACAAAGTCTGAATAAAAACAAGAAAGAAACACTAGTGGAACATGCTCCACTAGCTCAACTCTAAAACTAAGCTAGAATGTAAAACAATAGCATCCTCAAAAGCATGAGGACCTACCAACTACGGATGAATGCTGGACGTCCGGATAACTGCAATAATGATCCTGTAGGTTGGGTATGTTTGCTGGTAGATATTAGGTGTGTATTGTGTTTTCGTGATAAATATGTTCATGAATGTGTGTTTGAAATCGTATGAAGGATCACCTATGTGATACGAAACTATGTGTACGTGTGTGCAATGTGAACAGTGACTATGTGCCTCGGGTTTAAGGCTCTAAAATGTGATGTTGTGGTTGTATTTCATGTACAAAATTTTATGTAAATCGTGATGTTCATATGAGTTGAAATGTGGCTGATTTGAATGATAATCTCTTGGCTAAACGAATCCATGAAAAATGCACCTAAGAACGTATTAAATCATCTACGAATTACCCTATGAATTTACGTATAAATGTTGAAGAATGTGAGCTGAAAACATGATAAAATTTCTAGCAACTTGTAAGATTGGTTTCGGCTGAACATGGATGAACAAATCTGAAATTATAAATGAGTGTAAATTAGGTGAGGTAATTAGGGATTGAACTCGAGACCTCACCCGTGAAAAACACTATAAAACGTAAATGAAGACATGGGGTTAAGGGGATTCGAACTTGGGTGCTCCTGGCTGGAAAATAATGTATGAAAATAAAAAAAATGAGAGGATTGGGATTCGAACCCACAACCTCTCGGTCAAGCTTAAGGAAAAATGAAAAGAAAAGAAATGTGAGGCGTGGGAATCGAACCCTGACCTCTAGGCGAAAAAAGGAGAATTAAAAGAAAAATAAAGTGAGTTTGTGGGGGTTCGATCCCACACCCTCATGGTCAACTCAAAAAAGTCAAGGAATTTAAATAAAAAGGGGCTGTGGGGGTTCGATCCCAGAAACCCTCGGCCAAGGAAGAGAAATTTCAAAGAAAATAAAATAAAAAAAGAAACGAAGGTGTTGGGGCTCGATATTCGGTCCCCAAGCCGTGTGGACCAATATAAAATAAATTAAAAATGTAAGTGTTGTCCAAGGGATTCGAAACCGGGTTCCCTTGCCCAAATTCCGTATTGATACATAAGTCATACGTGAATTAAATGTTCAAGAATAATGCCGCCTACTTAGATCGAAATCAAGATCTTGGCATACATACAAGATGCATAAGTCTTGTACCACATAATCTTATGAAGATATGAACCACTTAAACGAACTATGAATGAAGCCTCATGGCTTGTATGTATAGACCCATAAGTCTAGCATACGTTTAAAAATAAGTGAACCTAAGATGTATGTAATGAAATGATGTAACCCAAGAAGGGTTAAGTACGAGTGTAAAACACACTAAATGGCAAAGTGCATTGGCATACGATGAAATGAATATTATGTAATAAAATGATGAAACCCTAGAAGGGTTAAGTAAGAGTGTGAAACACACAAATGGCCAAGTACATTGGTATATGATAAAATGAACATTCACGTAAAAAGGGGTGAGTAATTATAAAGAGCAAATGTGCTCATGTTAATGAATGTGGTGAAAACATGATAAGAGGCTAATGTGAAAGATGAGAGCAATCTCAAATGAGCCTAAGTAAATGTTACCAAAACGTACTCATCTATGAGAGTGTAAAGTTAATGAAGAGACCAGTCTCTATGAACACTCTAATGAAAGTATTGAGAATAGTGTATACTTAATACTATTGATGAGATGATAAATCATCTATTGATCTATGATGTCCTCATACTAGAAGCCAGCTTCTATGACGTATGAGTTGAATGAAATAGAACTTTATATTGAGCAACGATAGACTAGCTTTGAGCGGTGATGCCTTCTTTCGGGATGGGAAGAGGTTCACGTAACTCTCATGAGATGAGACTGTATGGCATGCCGGGTATGGGTCTCCTTATATCTCCTAGTCTTCGAACCTATACTACCAATATAGGGATCTGGCGGGGTTCAATTCCCATGTACGCTAGTATGTTTATGGGTCACTTTGGCCGGTGATTCCACCTCTTTTCGTTGTGGGGGAGACACTGGATTTCATGATGCTCACATGATCTATGTCGGTTAAAGTTAAAGTTCCCAATGAATGAATGAGGCCAGCTTCAAATTATACACATAATGAATGAACGATACCAAAGGTGTTAGGATAGGATAATCAAGAGGTGAGCTAGACTCAAGTAATAATGCTATGTTATTCTTGATCATTGCACAGCAACCCGATGAGAGTATTAAACTACATCCTAGGTATAGATGGTGTTTACACTAGCTTATGAATGAATGTAATGAAGTACGTATGAATGAATGAAGCCGACTCTGTGTTTGCTAAAGAAGGCTCCCTAGTTGAGGTCCCATATGTTGAGCCCTCATTTTAGGAAGTCTTAATGTTAAGTCCATGATTCAAAGGTCACATGGCATATGAACGAACGATATGAAAGATGTTATGTGCTATATGCAATATGTTATTTACTATGTGTAAAATGTTATGTGCTATGTGCAATATGATATGTATGATGATGCATGTTAATCTCATGGCATGACTTTCCTAATCCAATTTGGCAAGTCCACTGACTTTCCAAATCCAAATTTGGCAGGTCCACTAACTTTCCTAATTCAAATTTGGCAAGTCTACTGACTTGACTTTCTATAAATCATGTTGTTAGGAAAGAGCTATTCTTACTCATGCATGTCCTTGGTGTGTGCTTGCATATACCAATACTTAGTACAAGTTTGTACTAATCCTATACAACTCTATATTTTTAGGTGCAGGCACAAGTGGACGCTAGAGCTCACAGGTTGACGTTGCAGCTATCCGGACGTAGAGCTTTCATCCAGACTTGGTAGGCCCTCTTGTTTTTGAGGCTGTCTACCGTTATTATCTAGCTTAGATGTAGGCTTTAGCTAGTGGAGCATGTTCCACTAGTTTTTCTTTCCACTTTCTTTTCAGACTTTGTATTGGTGTCGTTTTGGCAAAAATATGTTTAATGCAATTATGAACTGTTTCTTTCATTTGATTGTCTCTATATTAGATGGTTGATTTGTGAACGCCTATGATGATTAGTTTAAAATGTTTTGCATGGAATAAGAAACAAAAATTTCAAATTTTCCGCTAAAATTAACCTAGATGAAGTAAGAATGACGTATGTAGGCTTGTCTGCGACCTCTGAGAGGTCAACGATGCCGGTCTCATCTGGGGTCTAGATTCCAGTCGTGACAAAGTTGGTATCAGAGCACTAGGTTAAATTCCGAGGATAATAAGTTCACATCAACCACATTGACTAGTTTCTAAGTCATGGTAGTGAAGTGAACCACTATCCTGAATTAAAGACTGGATGATGCGTAGGAAAATTTCCCTTCTTCTACTCTTTGTGGTGCTATCTAGAGCTTTGACACTTTGTATCATTCTAAGTATCTAACTTCCGTCTTCTGTGCGCGCGTAGAAGAATACATACAAAAATTAGGATGACCAAGTGGTCTAAGGCGCCAAACTGAAGATCTGGCCTTCCCAAGAAGAGGCAGTGATGGAAATGCCCAACGTGAACGAAAGACATTTGATAAGAGTGGTTGTTCACATGGAGGTGAGTGCATGGTAGGTTCTAAATCCTGCTATGAGTATTGATGAAGAGGAGAAGTCTAAGTTGGCTGCTTACTAGCTCAAGGAGATGGCTTAGGTATGGATTACTTCATAAATGCTAGACTACCGTAGACTATCGAAATAGGGTAGTATGGTTAAGTTTCCGAATAAGTTAGAGTTAAAATGAATTCATGTTTGCATGTTATGTTGCTTTTTTTGTATAGCGTAGACATGATTTTTGTGTTGCATGAGTTGTGAGGTGCATCAACTTAAGTGAGATTGAGAAGGAAATTCCTCAATCTCAAATATGAAGCTTCAGATAAGCTTGAGTAATATGCATTAACCAGAGTAAATGTGAAACAGAAATTCACAAAGAGTAAAGTCTCAAGTATGTTAAGATTGATCGTCGTTCAGGGTATCATCAGCTTAGGGTTAGGGATGGAGATATCCCAAAGACAGCCTTTCGTATCCGTTATGGTCATTATGAGTTCTTAGTCATGTCATTTTGTCTCACCAATGCACCAGCTGCATTTATGTACCTCATGAACCGAGTCTTCCATGAATACCTTGATTCTTTGTCATAGTATTAATTGATGACATCCTCATCTACTCTAGGACCAAGGAAGAGCATGAACAACATTTGAGACTAACCTTGCAGGTACTTAGACAACATCAGTTGTATGCCAAATTCAGCAAGTGTGAATTCTGGCTTACATCAGTGACCTTCATGTGTCATGTTGTGTCCGATCAGGGCGTGGAGGTAGATCCCAGGAAGGCTGAGGCTGTGAAGAACTTGCCAAAATCTCTTACTCCCACCGATATCCATAGCTTTCTGCGATTGACTGGTTACTACCGCAGGTTCGTGGAGGGTTTTTCTTCCATTGCTGCCCCACTGACAGCTTTGACTAAGAAGAAGGCCAAGTTCGAGTGGACGGAGACTTGTGAGAAGAGTTTCCAGGAGCTCAAGGACTGACTCACTTCAGCCCCGGTGCTTACTTTGCCTAAGTGTAGTGAGAATTACACTGTTTATTGTGATGCATCTAGGGTTGGTTTGGGTTGTGTTCTTATGCAGGTTGGTAAGGTGATAGCTTATGGTCCAGACAACTCCAGGTTCATGAGAAGAATTATCCCACTCATGACCTGGAGTTGGCAGCTGTGGTGTTTGCACTGAAGCTGTGGAGGCACTACTTGTATAAGGTGCATGTGGGTGTGTTCACAGACCACAAGAGTCTCCAGTACGTGTTCACGCAGAGAGAGTTGAATCTACGTCAGCGGAGATGGTTGGAGCTGTTGAAGTACTATGACATGAATGTTCACTACCATCCAGGTAAGGCTAATGTTGTAGCTGATGCTTTGAGCAGGATGAGCATGGAAAGTACAGCCTACGTTGAGGATGAGAAGAAGGAGTTGGTGAAAGATGTACACAGACTGGCCAAACTAGGTATGCGCTTGGTTGACTCTTCTATGGGGGTATTTCAGTTCATCCTAGTTCTTAATCATCCTTGGTAGTTGAAGTCAAACAGGGTCAGCATCTCGATCCTGTGTTGATGGAGCTGAAGGACTCAGTGTTGATAAAGATGAATGAGTCTTTTGCTTTGGGAGGTGACAGCATACTTAGGTACCAGGACAGGCTGTGTGTACCAGATGTGAATGTTTTGCGGACCAGGAATTTTGCAGAGGCCCATGGTTCCAGATATTCCATACATCTAGGTTCCAGCAAGATGTATCATGATCTTAAGCAGATTTATATGTGGGATGACATGAAGAAGGACATTGAAGAATATGTGGCCAAGTGTCCTAATTGTCAGCAGGTTAAGGCAGAACATCTTAAGCCTGACGGTCTTACTCAAATTATTGAGGTTCTGACGTGGAAGTGGGAGGCCATTAATATGGAATTCGTGGTTGGTCTTCCGAGGACTAGGAGACAACATGACTACATATGGGTTATTATGGACAGGATGACTAACTCTGCCCAGTTTATCCCTGTGAAGTCTACTTACAGAGCCGAAGATTATGCGAGACTATACATTGATGAGATTGTGAGATGGCATGGTATTCCTTTGTCTATCATTTCAGATAGAGTAGCCCAGTTTACTTCACATTTCTGGAGATCCTTCCAGAAGAACTTAGGCACGCAGGTAAAGCTTAGTACTGCCTTTCATCCTCAAACTGATGTGCAGGAAGAGCGCACCATTCAGACATTGGAGGACATGTTGAGGGCGTGTGTGATTGACTTCAGGGGTAGCTGGGATGACCATCTGCCTTTGATAGAGTTCTCGTATAATAATAGCTATCACTCCAGCATTGAGATGGCACCGTTTGAGGCACTGTATGGTAGAAGATGTAGATCTACAGTTGGATGGTTCGAGGTTGGAGATTTATCTATTTTTGGTCCAGAGATCATTCGTGAGGCCTTAGAGAAGGTCAGGGTGATTAGGGATAGGTTGTCTACTGCTTACAGCCGGCAGAAGTCATATGCAGATAACAGAAAATGACCCTTAGAGTTTGATGTTGGTGACCAGGTCTATTTGAAAATATCACCTATGAAGGGGGTGATGAGGTTTGGCAGGAAGGGGAAGCTGAGTCTGAGGTATGTTGGGCCATATGAAATCGTGCAATGTGTGGGTGAGGTGGCCTATGAGTTGGCATTGCCTGCGGAGCTAGCTTCTGTCCATCAAGTCTTTCATGTATCCATGTTAAAGAAGTGCCTAGGTGATCCAGCATCGATTCTACCTGTGGAAGGTTTGGGGGTCGATGAAGACTTGTCCTATGAGGAGGTACCTGTTGAGATCTTAGACAGACAGGTCAAGCGGCTGAGGAACAAAGAGATTGCCACAGTGAAGGTATTGTGGAGGAATCATCTTGTTGAGGGTGCTACGTGGGAGGCTAAGGCCGATATGAGATCCCGCTACCCTCATCTTTTCAGCTCTTGAGGTTAGACTTCCTACTCTTAACTCTAAGTTTCCTTATCTCTAAATTCTTTGTTGATATTGCTTGACTGTGCATAGTGATTATGTTATGTTATGACTCATTGTGCTAGATAGTTAGTAGTGTCATTCGGGGACGAATATTCCTAAGGGGGGGATAATGTAACAACCCTAAAAATGGATATGATAAGTAATACTTAATGTGTCTAGAATGCCTACGATAAGACCGGGTTCACACGGATTGATGCGTGTAGAACCAAACCTCTGAACCCTTGCTACAGCCAAGCCAACTAACTTGGGGAGTTAGTTGAGCTAGTAAAGGTTTGGTCCAGCCATGTAGGGCTCTCGAATACGAAGATTTACTCGAATGAGTTTTTACCAGACTTAAAAAGAGAAAATCTTAGGTTTGGAGGGTCTAGGGGTAAAATGGTCTTTTTCCAGGCTAAGGGTAGTATCATAATCACCCTAAATATATAATTAATTATGTAATTAATAAGGTGGAGGGGCATTTTGGGGAGAGAGGGCCGAAAATTAGCTCTTAGAGTGTAGTCTTGCTCCACCCGGGTTCGAACCTACGTGGAAGCATGATTGAAATTGTTTTTATTTAAGTTGGTAAATTAAACTAATTAATTAATATTTATTATTTATTGGCTGATTTAAAATAAAAGGGAAATCAGATTTTTATCATTTAATAAAAAACTTATTTGACTAAGTCCTAAACTAGACTCCTAAGCCTAAGAAAACTCCTATCTCTCACGCTCATCTCTCTCACACGTCTCTATCATTCTCTTTCACTATCTCTCTGCAAAAATAACGTAGAAGAAAAGAAACTTAACCAAAGTTCTTCACACTTGAAGAACTCACAACGAAAAATAAAATCAAACGCTAAGCAAAATACGTTAGGCAAAGAGAGGGTTTTCCGTCGAAAGTTTGGTGTTGAAACTTGATATTGGACGTGAGTGTTGGAGAAGGTTGTGGCAGCAACTTCAAGGTTTGAACGTCATAAAAGGTATGGGTTCTCTTTTCTTTTGGTCCCTTTCCCAAGAGACCCCTTAAGGTTCAGTATATTGAATCTGAAAACTAGGGTTGTTCCCCGTTGCATGTCCATGTCACTAGCTCCCAATGATTCGTAGGTTGGTTATGTTTGCTGGTAGATATTAGGCGTGTATTGTGTTTTCGTGATAAATATGTTCATGAATGTGTGTTTGAAATCGTATGAAGGTGTACGACCCAGATTCTGGAATCCGGATCGCAACCCGCGTCGTTGACCTCTCAAAGGTCGCAGACAAGTCTCATCTTGCATTCATCACATTCATCTAGTTAAATTTGCGGAAATTTGAAACTTTTTAAATGTATGAAGTTTACTTAGACTTCATATAGTCATTACGTAATAAACATTATATACTAAGCTCAACATCAATAGAACAACCATCTTTTATAAAGAATCAATTCGAAACTGAAGATGAATATATCATAAATAGTTTGCCAAAAACGACCTTATTACAAAGCTTCGAAATGAAGGTACGAAAGAAACGCTAGGGACAACATCCACTAGCTATGTCTAAAACTAAGGCTAGAGTAAATCTGTAGCATCCTCGAAATCATGAGGACCTACCAATTTGTTTAGAGAAACGCTGAAGTCCAAATCGCTGCAAGTGTCGTCAATCTGTCCTTTGACCTGCACCTATAAAAATAGTAAATAGTAGGGGGGTAGTACACCAGTTCTACTAAGTATGGGTGTATGCACACATACACATAAAGCTATGCATGATCAATGAAAGCTCTTCCTAAGCAACATGCCATTTTTGGAAAGTCTAGTCATTAGACTTGCCAAATTAGGATTAGTTGTGAATTGTGGTATCAATATGATGTATTTCAATGCATTCAAAGCACACAACTCATTTTCTATATGATTACAAGACATTCGTATCATCAACTTAATTTTCGAACCACGCGGGTGAACATTTAAATTTTTGATCCTCCAAACCCGAGAGCTCCTCTTTTTACACTTAGATTATTTTTCAGTATTTTTCTTCTTCATGTTGTGTAGTTCAATAAATCCTTTGGTCCTATGTTTTACTTACAAGTGCAATGATTCATTGTAGTCCCATAACCACAATGAATCAAGTAAGTAATTCAAGAGATTAAGGAAATGACTTAACCACAACTTGAAGCATGAATATATTTATAAGTCAATAGTTATTGACTATACTCATTCTTTAGTTGATTGCATAATGTGCATAGATCTTGGGGCATATCATTAAAGCTTATGATCTTGCTTACTTTGGGCATGAATTCTTTATAAAAAAATCTATAGTGACTATTCCTATTATTGTATTATTGGCCTAATGTAAGAAGTCATTATAAGCCAATCTTATCTGGCTAATATCTTTTGCCAATTATATAAAGTCATTATATGCAAATTTATTTGGCTTTATCATTTTCATAACATGAGGATTCATTAGAAGCTATGCCCTTTACTTATTGTAAGCTTTATTGGACACGATTTGACTATCCTTACAACAAGTTATTCATTACATGAAGTATTCATTACATTTCATAAGCCATTCTCTATTGATTATGCCATTGATTTCATTACTTTCATGTTTTATATATTATACATTTCATATACACAAGACCTTGGAATCGTTGATATAGCATTAAGACATGTCAAGTGAGGACCCAACATATGGGACCTCAACCCGAGGGCCTTCTTTAGCAAACACAGAGTCTACTTCATTCGTTAATTCATACTTCACATTATTCATTTCTTTTATTCTTAGGCTGATGTAAACACTATCTAAACCTAGGATGAAGTTTAAGACTCTCATCGGGATCATGAAGTGCAATGACCAAGAATGACCTAATGTCATTACTTGAATCTGATTTCACCTCTTGATTGTCTTGCACAAACACCTTCGGTATCGTTCATTTCATTATCTTTCGTACTTTGAGGAACTCCAACCTTTATCGACATAGATCATGTGAGCATCATGAAATCTGGTGTCTTCCCCACACCAAAAAGAGGTGGAGTCACTGGCCAAGGTGAAACCAAAACATGCTAGCGTATATAGGGAATTGAACCCTGCTAGATCCCTATATTGGCAGTGTAGCTTCAAAAACTAGAAGATATAAGGAGACCCATACCCGGCATGCCGGACAGTCTCATCTCATGAGAGTTACGTGAACCTCCGCCTTTCCCGAAGGAAGGCATCACCGCTCATAGCTAGCCTATCGGTGCTCAGTATAAAGTTCCATTACATTCAACTCATACATCATGGAAGTTGGCTTCTAGCATGAGGACATCATAGCTCATTAGATGATTTCGCATCTCATCATTAGTATTAAGTGTGAATTGTCCTTACACTTACATATAGAGTATGATTGAGACTTATTTACTCTTTTGATGACTTGTCATCCTTACTTTACATTGATGAAATGTGAATTGTCCTTACATATCATCCTTACTTTACATTGATGAATGTGAATTGTCCTTACATATCATCCTTACTTTACATTGATGAATGTGAATTGTCCTTACATATCATCCTTATTTTACATTGATGAATGTGAATTGTCCTTACATATCATCCTTAGGTGTTAATGAGACTAGTCTCACACATTCTAACACCTTCATTCGTGAGTATTGTTTTAACAAATTAGCTTTGGTGTAAGTAAGACTTGTCTCACTTCCTTTAACACCCCATTCTGGTCACTTACTTAATTTAGACCCCTTTAATTATGTTATAACTCACTTTACTTCTTTACTTTAGTGTAGTAGCTTCATTTCAACCTTTATGGACGATGAACACTTCTTTCAATGAGTTTCATTTGTTCATAGTTCATTCTTGTAGAGCATGTTGGGAGTTGTCTCAATGAATGGAATGCCCTTGGTTATGGATTCATTGAATTAGTTTAGAAGTACTTGAGTTGTCATTTCATTGTTTTGGCTACACAAGATTGGCATATGATTAGTATTGGCCTAGAAAATTTGGAAATAACTTCATAGTCAATTTATTGGCACAAGCCAAACATTCATTCAAATATAATTTCATGGAATCATTAGCCAATTCTATTACATATTTTTGGAGATAATATTGTAGGCCAAGTTATTGGCATAAGCCAAACTTTCATTCAAATATAATTTCATGGAATCATTAGCCAATTCTATTACATATTTTTGGAGATAATATTGTAGGCCAATTTATTGAAATAAGCCAAACTTTCACTACACTTGAACTTTTAACCTTTGATTAACATACAAGAACAATTCAATGTTTTTTACGTTCACAATTCGTGTGGATAGGGTATGTTAGACTAACCAATTCAATCTTTTTGGCATAAGCCAATTTTTACGTATGTTTATATTTAAATTGCCATATGTATGAACCATTAGACAATCTTTTAATCATTTACATAAGTTCCTAGCCATTAGCATATATTCATTTTGACCAAATAGAGTTAGCCAACTATATTGGAATCAGATAGCCAATTTATTCAAGATATGATTTCATAGATGTCTTTGAGCCAATTCTTCGTTTATGGCTTTTAGTGTCACATTTTAAGAACATATTGGATAGCATCATATTAAAATTTGATGGCTTTAGCATCTTCATAACATCATAACAATAGCAAGTCAACATTCAGCCAAAGGCACATAATTCACTTAACACATTACGGACTTATCTTAGTATGTTATCGATCCTTAATTATCATGATAAGATTAACTTTACGCAATTACAAGTTAATAAGTCCATTCAACACTCATCATTCAAGAACAATACATGTTAAGAACATCCAGCACCACATACCAACAACATGATCTCTAACCTATTCAACATTGATATCGAAAAGGATACTAGGGAAGGGAAGTTCGACGAGAACGACGGGAACAACCCTAGTTTTCAAGATCTTGTGAATTGTTCGAAGGAAAATACTCTTGGAGAAATAATTCCAGGAGAGAAACCCATACCTTATGTAGAACGTAATCTACGAAGACCACCTTGAACAAAACCTTGAAGAAACCTTGAAATCGCCCAAGAGAAATCTATAACTTTTCTGTTTTTCTATCGTTCGTTGCTTGCTGTTTTTGTGTCGCCTTTTCTATGAGTTTGAACGTGATTTTTATGTTTAAGAACTTATCTTAAATTATAAAACTTAGTTTTAATAAGTTAATTTAATAAACTAATTAACCAATTACCAAAACGCCCCTCCTAAGTTGACTAAACATATGAGAACATAACACCTAGTCAAATCTGGAAATTGGTATTGACTATGATTTTGGTCAACATTTTGACTTTATATTAATTAATTAAATCCTTAATTTAATTAATTTAGGTACCTAGTGTAAGTACTAAAGTACCCCTAAGTCATTGGCAACAAAATTAACCCTTTTCGACCATCCTAGCTTAAGTACTAGGATGTTTCTTGAGTTGTACTAGGTTAGTGTAAGAATTTCGTTTTAATAATTTAAACTAATTAATTAAATGGATAATTTAATTAATTAGGTGACCTAAGGTAATTACTAATGTACCCTTAAGTCGTTAGGACCATAACCAATCATTTGAACCATCCTAGGTTAGGTACTAGGTTGTCTTTTTCTTGTTTTAACCGAAATCTGGAAATTGCTTTGTTATTTCGGTTTTTCCCCTTTAAATTAATTAATTAAGTTGATAAATTAATTAATTAATTAAGTAGCCTAGGGTAATTACTAAAGTATCCCTAGGTTTTTAGGACCTTAACTAACTCTTTGGACCATCCTAGGTTAGGTACTAGGTTGTCCCTTTCTTGTCTTATCCGAAATCTGAAAACTTCCTTTGTAGTTTCGGTTTTAGCCCTTTTAAAATTAATTAATTAAGTTGCTAAATTAATTAATTAGGTAACCTAGGGTAATTACTAAAGTACCCATAAGTTGTTAGGACCATAACTAACCTTTTGGACCATCCTAGGTTAGGTACTAGGTTGTGTCTTTAACTAGTACTAGGTTAGTGTCAACTCGGTTTTGGTCCTAGGTTGTCGGGTGAACTAATTAGTTTATTTTGTTTGGTCCTAGGTTAGTTAGCTATTTAGGGCAGTAGGTTAGAGTCTAGAATTAGTTAGGAAGTTAGTCCCCACATGGAGGGGTCCCTTGTACACGTTTTTCCCCCTAACTACCCTAACCGAATTCGGTTAGTGTGGTCCCCTCCTTTGGCAGCTTCTTCACATGTCTTGCACATGTGCTTGCACATGTGTTGGTTGTACTTTCCTAACTAACTATTATTTATTGTTCATTTGGGAATGTTTACTTATTGTCCCAAGGATCCTCACCATGTCCTTGGGCACTGCTTAATTTACATGATCATTTTAAATGGTCATGTGTTATGGTATCTAGGCTTGACAGTTGGATGCCTCATACCCAATTTGTGAGTTAAAGGAAAAAGCATTTTAGCCTAGGGTCTTCATTGCAGGTACATTTCTTGGACAAGCTCATTAATGTTAGAAAACTGGATAACACCCTTTAAGCCAATATTTTCTAATATTCCCAATATTTTTCTTATTTGGGTATTATATAGAAATTGGCTAATACCCCTTAGCCAATTTTCTATACTATGCCCAATATTTCTCAATATTGGGCATTGGGATGCCTATGTACCCCCAATACACATTCTTAAAGATCTATTGGGCTCTTCACTAGACATGAAATTTTCCGGAATGTTACATTATCCCCCCTTAGGAACATTCGTCCCCGAATGACACTTACACATTATTTTAAAACAAGAGGGAACTTCGAAAACACTTAAACATACTTAACACGTTATCGTTTGTGAACATCTGATTCACACATATTCTGGATGATGCATTCTTACTCAAGCTTATCTGAAGCTTTATATTCAAGATCGAGGAACTTCCTTCTTAATCACACTTAACTTAATGCACATCAGAACTCATGCAACACATAAAATTACGTCTATGCTATACAAAAACAGCAACATAATGCACGCATGAACTTATTTTAACTCATTTAATGCAAGTATAAAACGCATGATTATGGAATTAAAATACCAAATCGACTAATGCACTAAAATCTCAGAGTTCCTTAACCAAAATTACATCTAGGAAAAGTATATCTAACCTCAAGAACTAAGTAAGTGAGGGTAACAGGATCTTTTATTTACTACAGACATAGAGTCTATGGAAGGGACTTCTTGTTCTAAGTCTTTGACTCTAACTAAGTTGTATAAATACCCCTTAGCTATCAACTTATTGGCTTTTAAATGTGAAATGATTTGGCCTACTGGATTTGAACCACGCCCTTCCTATTCCATCTCTAACTCATTTGGAAACTGAAGCCTCACTATCCTGTTTCGACAATCTATCGTAACATAACACTTATGGATCTAATCCATACCTGAGCCACATACTTGAGCTTATATGCAGCCAACTTAGCCTCCTCCTCTTCATTAACACCCGTGGCATGCATTTAGAGTCTACCATGTACTCACCTCCATGTGAACGACCACACTTATTACACGTCTTTCGGTCATGCTGGGCATTTCCATTATGGCCCCTTCTTGGGAAGGCCAGATCTTGAGTATGGCGCCTTAGACCACTTGGCCATCCTAATTCTTGTGTGTATCCTTCTACGTATTCACACAAGAAGGAAGTTAGATACTTATAATGACACAAAGTGTCAAAGAGCTAGATAGCACGATAAAGAGTAGAAGAAGGGAAGATTTCCTATCATCGCGCCGTCTCTAAGTCATGATTGTGGCGCGCTCCACAACCATAAGCTAGAAACTACGTAACGTGGTTGTGTTGAGCTTTAGATCCTAGGTAATTTAACCTCATGCTCTGATACCAAGTTTGTCACGACCCGGATTCTGGAATCTGGATCGCAACCGGAGTCGTTGACCTCTGAGAGATCGCAGACAAGCCTCATCTTGCATTCATCACATTCATCTAGTTAAATTTGCGGACAATTTGAAACTTTTTAAACGTATGAAGTTTACTTAGACTTCATATAGTCGTTACGTATTAAACATTATATACTAAGCTCAACATCAATAGAACAACCATCTATTATAAAGAATCAATTCGAAACTGAAGATGAATATATCATAAATAGTTTGCCAAACATGGCCTTATTACAAAGCTTTGAAATGAAGGTACGAAAGAAAAGCTAGGGACAACATCCACTAGCTATGTCTAAAACTAAGGCTAGACTAAATCTGTAGCATCCTCGAAATCATGAGGACCTACCAATTGGTTTGGAGAAACGCTGAAGTCCAAATCGCTGCAAATGTCGTCAACATGTCCTTTGACCTGCACCTCTAAAAATAGTAAAATAGTAGGGGATTAGTACACCACTTGTACTAAGTATGAGTGTATGCACATATACACATAAAGCTATGCATGATCAATGAAAGCTCTTCCTAAGCAACATGCCATTTCTGGAAAGTCTAGTCATTAGACTTGAGAAATTGGGATTAGTTGTGAATTGTGGTATGAATATGATGTATTTTAATGCATTCAAAGCACACAACTAATTTTTTATATGATTATAAGACATTAGTATCATCAACATAATTTTAGAACCACTCGGGCGAACGTTTAAATTTTTGATCCTCCAAACCCGAGAGCTCCTCTTTTTACACTTAGATTATTTTTCAGTCTTTCTCTTCTTCATGTTGTGTAGTTCAATAACTCC
Source organism: Solanum sitiens (assembly GCA_016801875.1). Classification (NCBI taxonomy): domain Eukaryota; kingdom Viridiplantae; phylum Streptophyta; class Magnoliopsida; order Solanales; family Solanaceae; genus Solanum; species Solanum sitiens. The sequence goes on along the minus strand of JABWTJ010000049.1, from coordinate 781,320 downwards.
TTTGGTCCTATGTTGCAATGATTCATTGTAGTCCCATACCCACAATGAATCAAGTAAGTAATTCAAGAGATTAAGGAAATGACTTAACTACAATTTGGGGCATGAATATATTTTTAAGTCAATACTTATTGACTATACTAATTCTTTAGTTGATTGCATAATGTGCATAGATCTTGGGGCATACCATTAAAGCTTATGATCTTGCTTACTTTGGGCATGAATTCTTTATAAAAAAATCTTTAGTGACTATTCCTATTATTGTATTATTGACCTAATGTAAGAAGTCATTATAAGCCAATCTTATCTGGCTAATATCTTTTGCCAATTATATAAAGTCATTATACGCCAATTTATTTGGATTTATCATTCTCATAACATGAGGATTCATTATAAGCTATGCCCTTTACTTATTGTAAACTTTATTGGACACCATTTGACTATCCTTACAACAAGTTATTCATTACATCGAGTATTCATTACATTTCATGAGCCATTCTCTATTCATTATGCCATTGATTTCATTACTTTCATGTTTTATATATTATACATTTCATATACACGATACCTTGGAATCGTTGGTATAGCATTAAGATATCTCAAGTGAGGACCCAACATATGGGACCTCAACCCGAGGGCCTTCTTTAGTAAACACAGAGTCTGCTTCATTCGTTCATTCATACTTCACATTATTCATTTCTTTCATTCTTAGGCTGATTTAAACACCAGGTATACCTAGGATGAAGTTTAAGACTCTCATCGGGATCATGAAGTGCAATGACCAAGAATGATCTAATGTCATTACTTGAATCTGATTTCACCTCCTGGTTGTCTTGCACAAACAACTTCGGTATCATTCATTTCATTATCTTTCGTACTTTGAGGAATATTAACCAACATAGATCATGTGAGCATCACGAAATCCAGTGTCTTCCCCACACCGAAAATAGGTGGAGTCACTGGCCAAGGTTAAACCAAAACATGCTAGCGTATATAGGGAATTGAACCTTGCTAGATCCATATATTGGCAGTATAGGTTCAAAGACTAGGAGATATATGGAGACCCATAGCCGGCATGCCGGACAGTCTCATCTCATGAGAGTTACGTGAACCTCCGCCCTTCCCGAAGGAAGGCATCACCGCTCATAGCTAGCCTATCGGTGCTGAGTATATATTTCCATTACATTCAACTCATACATCATGGAAGCTGGCTTCTAGCATGAGGACATCATAGCTCATTATATGATTTCTCATCTCATCATTAGTATTAAGTGTGAATTATCCTTACACTTACATGTAGAGTATGATTGAGACTTATTTACTCTTTTGATGACTTGTCATCCTTACTTTACATTGATGAAATGTGAATTGTCCTTACATATCATCCTTACTTTACATTGATGAATGTCAATTGTCCTTACATATAATCCTTACTTTACATTGATGAATGTGAGTTGTCCTTACATATCATCCTTATTTTACATTAATGAATGTGAATTGTCCTTACATATCATCCTTAGGTGTTAATGAGACTAGTCTCACACATTCTAACACCTTCATTCGTGAGTATTCTTTTAAATAATTAGCTTTGGTGTAAGTAAGACTTGTCTCACTTCCTTTAACACCCCATTCTGGTCACTCACTTAATTTAGACCCCTTTAATTATGTTATAACTCACGTTACTTCTTAACTTTAGTGTAGTAGCTTCATTTCATCGTTTATGGACGATGAGCACTTCTTTCAATGAGTTACATATGTTCATAGTTCATTCTTGTAGAGCATGTTGGGAGTTGTTCCAATGAATGGAATGCCCTTGGTTATGGATTCATTGAATTAGTTTAGAAGTACTTGAGTTGTCATTTCATTGTTTTGGCTACACAAGATTGGCATATGATTAGTATTGGCCTAGAAAATTTGGAAATAACTTCATAGTCAACTTATTATCCAAGCCAAACATTCATTCAAATATAATTTCATGGAATCATTAGCCAATTCTATTATATATTTTTGGAGATAATATTGTAGGCCAAGTTATTGGCATAAGCCAAAATTTCATTCAAATATAATTTCATGGAATCATTAGCCAATTCTATTACATATTTTTGGAGATAATATTGTAGGCCAATTTATTGGAATAAGCCAAACTTTCACTACACTTGAACTTTTAACCTTTGATTAACTTACATGAACAATTCAATGTTTTTTTTACGTTCACAATTCGTGTGGAGATGGTATGTTAGACTAACCAATTCAATCTTTTAGGCATAAGCCAATTTTTACGTATGTTCATATTTAAATTGCCATATGTATGAACCATTAGACAATCTTTTAATAATTTACATAAGTTCCTAGCCATTAGCATATATTCATTTTGACCAAATAGAGTTAGCCAACTTTATTGGTATCAGATAGCCAATTTATTCAAGATATGATTTCATATATGTCTTTGAGCCAATTCTTAGTTTATGGCTTTTAGTGTCACGTTTTAAGAACATATTGGACAGCATCATATTAACATTTGATGGATTTAGCATCTTCATAACATCATAACAACAACAAGTCAACATTCAGCCAAAGGCACATAATTCACTTAACACATTACGAACTTATCTTAGTATATTATCGATCCTTAATTATCATGATAAGATTAACTTTACGCAATTACAAGTTAATAAGTCCATTCAACACTTATCATTCAAGAACAATACATGTTAAGAACATCCAGCACCACATACCAACAACATGATCTCTAACCTATTCAACATTGATATCAAAAAGGATACTAGGGAAGGGAAGTTCGACGAGAACGACGGGAACAACCCTAGTTTTCAAAATCTTGTGAATCGTTCAAAGGAAAATACTCTTGGAGAAATAATTCAGGAGAGAAACCCATACCTTATGTTGAACTTAATCTACAATGACCACCTTGAACGAAACCTTGAAGAAACCTTGAAATCGCCCTAGAGAAATCTATAAATATTCTATTTTTCTTTCGTTCGTTGCTTGTTGTTTTTGTGTCTCCTTTTCTATGAGTTTGAATGTGATTTTTATGTTTAATAACTTAACTTGAATTATAAAACTTAGGTTTAATAATTTAATTTAATAAAATAATTAACCAATTACCAAAATGCCCCTCCTAAGTTGACTAAACATGGGAGAACATAACACCTAGTCAAATTTGGAAATTGGTATTGACTATGGTTTTGGTCAACATTTTAACTTTATGTTAATTAATTAAATCCTTAATTTAATTAATTTAGGGACCTAGGGTAAGTACTAAAGTACCCCTTAGTCATTGGAACCAAAATTAACCCTTTCGGACCATCCTAGGTTAAGTACTAGGATGTTTCTTGAGTTGTACTAGGTTAGTGTAAGAATTTCGTTTTGATCATTTAAACTAATTAATTAAATGGATAATTTAATTAATTAGGTGACATAAGGTAATTACTAAAGTACCCTTAAGTCGTTAGGACCATAACCAATCATTTGAACCATCCTAGGCTAGGTACTAGGATGTCTTTTTCTTGTTTTAACCGAAATCTGGAAATTGCTTTGTGATTTCGGTTTTTCCCCTTTAAATTAATTAATTAAGTTGCTAAATTAATTAATTAAGTAGCCTAGGGTAATTACTAAAGTATCCCTAGGTTTTTAGGACCTTAACTAACTTTTTGGATTATCCTAGGTTAGGTACTAGGTTGTCCCTCTCTTGTCTTAACCGAAATCTGAAAACTTTCTTTGTAGTTTCGGTTTTAGCCCTTTTAAAATTAATTAATTAAGTTGCTAAATTAATTAATTAGGTAACCTAGGGTAATTACTAAAGTACCCATAAGTTTTTAGGACCATAACAAACATTTTGGACCATCCTAGGTTAGGTACTAGGTTGTCTCTTTAACTAGTACTAGGTTAGTGTCAACCCGGTTTTGGTCCTAGGTTGTCGGGTGCACTAATTAGTTTATTTCGTTTGGTCCTAGGTTAGTTAGCTATTTAGGGCAGTAGGTTAGAGTCTAGAATTAGTTAGGAAGTTAGGCCCCACATGGAGGGGTCCCTTGTACACGTTTTACCCCCTAACTACCCTAACCGAATTCGGTTAGTGTGGTCCCCTCCTTTGGCAGCTTCTTCACATGTCTTGTACATGTGCTTGCACATGTGTTGGTTGTACTTTCCTAACTAACTATTATTCATGGTTCATTTGGGAATGTTTACTTATTGTCCCAAGGATCCTCACCATGTCCTTGGGCACTGCTTAATTTACATGATCATTTTAAATGGTCATGTGTTATGGTATCTAGGCTTTACACTTGGATGCCTCATACCCAATTTGTGAGTTAAAGGAAAAAGTATTTTAGCCTAGGGTCTTCATTGCAGGTACATTTCTTGGACAAGCTCATTAATGTTAGAAAATTGGCTAACACCCTTTAAGCCAATATTTTCTAATATGCCCAATATTTTTCTTATTTGGGTATTATATAGAAATTGGCTAATACCCCTTATCCAATTTTCTATACGATGCCCAATATTTCTCAATATTGGGCATTGGGATGCCTATGTACCCCAATACACATTCTTAAAGATCTATTGGGATCTTCACTAGACATGAAATTTTCCGAAATGTTACAGAAGGATCACCTATGTGATCCAAAACTATGTGTACGTGTGTGCAATGTGTGCCTCGGGTTTGAGTCTCTAAAATGTGATGTTGTGGTTTTATTTCATGTAAAAATGTTTATGTAAATCGTGATGTTCATATGAGTTGAAATGTGGCTGATTTGAATGATAATCTCTTGGCTAAACGAATCCATGAAAAATGCACCTAAGAACGTATTAAATGATCTACGAATTACCCTATGAATTTACGTATAAATGTTGAAGAATGTGAGCTGAAAATGTGATAAGAATTCTAGCAACTTGTAAGATTGGTTTCGGCTGAACATGGATGAACAAATCTGAAATTATAAATGAGTGTAAATTAGGTGAGGTCATTAGGGATCGAACCCAAGACCTCACCCGTGAAAAACACTATAAAACGTAAGTGAAGACATGGGGTTAAGGGGATTCGAACTTGGGTGCTCCTGGCTGGAGAATAATGTATAAAAAAAAATAAAATGAGAGGAGTGGGATTCAAACCCACAACCTATCGGTCAAGCTTAAGGAAAAATGAAAAGAAAAGAAATGTGAGTCGTGGGAATCGAACCCACGACCTCTAGGTGGAAAAGGAGAATTAAAAGAAAAATAAAGTGAGGCTGTGGGGGTTCGATCCCACACCCTATGGTCAACTCAAAAAAGTCAAGGGAAAAAGAATTTAAATAAAAAGGGGCTGTGGGGGTTCGATCCCACAACCCCTCGGCCAAGGAAAAGAAATTTCAAAGAAGAGAAAATAAAAAAGAAACGAAGGTGTTGGGGATCGATCTTGGGTCCCCAAGCCGTGTGGACCAATATAAAATAAATGAAAAATGTAAGTGTTGTCCAAGGGATTCGAAACCGGGTTCCCTTGCCTAAATTCCGTATTGATACATAAGTCATACGTGAATCAAATGTTCAAGAATAATGCCACCTACTTAGATCAAAATCGAGATCTTGGCATACATACAAGCTGCATAAGTTTTGTACCACATAATCTTAGTAATATATGAACCACTTAAACGAACTATGAATGAAGCCTCATGGCTTGTATGTATAGACCCATAAGTCTAGCATACGTTTAAAAATAAGTGAACCTAAGATGTATGTAATGAAATGATGTAACCCTAGAAGGGTTAAGTACGAGTGTAAAACACACTAAATGGCCAAGTGCATTGGCATACGATGAAATGAATATTATGTAATGAAATAATGAAACCCTAGAAGGGTTAAGTAAGAGTGTGAAACACACAAATGGCCAAGTGCATTGGAATATGATGAAATGAACATTCACGTAAAAAGGGGTAAGTAATTATGAAGAGCAAATGTGCTCATGTTAATGAATGTGGTGACAACATGATAAGAGGCTAATGTGAAAGATGAGAGCAATCTTAAATGAGCCTAAGTAAATGTTACCAAAACGTACTCACCTATGAGAGTGTAAAGTTAATGAAGAGACCAGTCACTATGAACACTCTAATGAAAGTATTGAGAATAATTTACACTTAATACTAATGATGAGATGAGAAATCATCTATTGAGCTATGATGTCCTCATACTAGAAGCCAGCTTCTATGACGTATGAGTTGAATGAAATGGAACTTTATACTCAGTATCGATAGACTAGCTATGAGCGGTGATGCCCTCTTTCGGGAAGGGCGGAGGTTCACATAACTCTCATGAGATGATACTGTCCGGCATGCCGGGTATGGGTCTGCTTATATCTCCTAGTCTTCGAACCTACACTGCCAATATAGGGATCTGGCGGGGTTCAATTCCCATGTACGCTAGCATGTTTATAGGTCACTTTGGTCGGTGATTCCACCTCTTTTCGGTGTGGGGGAGACACTGTATTTCATGATGCTCGCATGATCTATGTCGGTTAAAGTTAAAGTTACCAATGAATGAACGAGGCCAGCCTCAAATGATACACATAATGAAATGAACGATACTAAAGGTGTTAGGATAGGATAATCAAGAGGTGAGCTAGACTCAAGTAATAATGCTAGGTTATTCTTGATCATTGCACAACAACCCGATGAGAGTCTTAAACTACATCCTAGGTATAGCTGGTGTCTACACTAGCTTATGAATGAATGTAATGAAGTACGTATAAATGAATGAAGCAGACTCTGTGTTTGCTAAAGAAGGCTCCCTAGTTGAGGTCCCATATGTTGAGCCCTCATTTTGGGAAGTCTTAATGTTAATTCCATGATTCTAAGGTCTCATGGCATATGAACAAACGATATGAAAGATGTTATGTGCTAGATGCAATATGTTATGTACTATTTGTAAAATGTTATGTGCTGTGTGCAATATAATAGATGTATGATGATGCATGTTACTCTCATGGCATGACTTTCCTAATCCAATTTGGCAAGTCCACTGACTTTCCAGATCCAAATTTGTCAGGTCCACTAACTTTCCTAATCCAAATTTGGCAAGTCTACTGACTTGACTTTCTTTAAATCATGTTGTTAGGAAAGAGCTATTCTTACTCATGCATGTCTTTGGTATGTGCTTGCATATACCCATACATAGTACAAGTGTGTACTAATCCCATACAACTCTATATTTTTATGTGCAGGCACAGGTGGACGCTAGAGCTCACAGGTTGACGTTGCAGTTATCCGGACGTGGAGCTCTCATCCGGACTTGGTAGGCTCTCATGCTTTCAAGGATGTCTACCGTTATTATCTAGCTTAGATTTAGGCTTTAGCTAGTGGAGCATGTTCCACTAGCGTTTCTTTCCACTTTCATTTCAGACTTTGTATTTGTGCCATTTTGGCAAAAATACGTTTAATGCAATTATGAACTGTTTCTTTTATTTGATTATCTCTATATTAGATGGTTGATTTGTGAACGCCTATGATGTTTAGCTTAAATGTTTTGCATGGAATAAGAAAACAAAAAGTTCAAATTTTCCGCTAAAATTAACCTAGATGAAGTAAGAATGACATATGTAGGCTTGTCTACGACCTCTGAGAGGTCAACGACGCTGGTCTCGTCTGGGGTCTAGATTACGGTCATGACAATTCCAATGTTCACTATTATGAGTGTGTAGCGACCGCCCATACAATCCCTTTCACACACACACAAGGGATCCTATAGACTACCTAAGATAGAATCATTCTCACTTAATACCATGACATACATCAAACATGACATTCTCCTTTCAAAGGTTATCCAAAGACCTACTCAAGTAACTTAGAAGAGAATGTCCATAATTGACCTCTTCAATATTACCTAAGTAATCCTTAAGACTTACCTAAGTTTGGATCATGTCTACATGACCAATCAATTTCCTTAACTAGAATCATTACTAAGACTTATCTAAGTAAGAGATGAAGTGACCATTACCTTGACCCCTTCATACCTTAACTAGACAACCCTTAACTACTCTAGATAAGTACTTATTCAGTTAACATTCTTTCTTAACTTAAGTCATTACATTCCTCAGTATAACCCACGCTGAATGAAGGTGGTCTACCGACCAAAGTAGAACCAAACATGACATAACTTTCTAGGTGGATCCACTAGCTAGTATCCTATGGTGGCAACATAGTTCAAGAACTAGGAGATGTATTAGAGACCCATAGTTCCACCTTACATGACAGCCTCTATCTCATGATAGTCATTGTCAACCTACCCTCCAACTAGGGAAGGGATACCTCTCATATCTAGTTCACTCGGTGCTAAGCTAAAGTCCCTTTTTGATTAACCTTTAAGTCATCATTTATTCAAAAATATTATCATAAGTCATAGGAGATTAACTCCTTGTATAAACATGATCATAAGCTCTTTAGGATTAGATGAGAATTTCCTTTCATCGTAACCCTTCATTTTTTAGATTAACATATCATAAATCATCTTGTGTAAAGCATACAAGAGAATATCATAAACTTGCATTATCATATTCTTATCATGATCTCACAATTAACATATTCATAGACCAACATATATCCATAGAATCATCATACATACTTTATTAGCATTGTAACATCATTTACAGGCTAACACAAACATCGTAGAGTAATCACGACTTTAGAAGACTTACCTCTTGCTTCAAAGATCCTTATTCAAGAACTTATATTAAATTTACAACAACCATCCAACAACATACTGAAATGCTCTATAGAATAATCAATACTAACTCTTAAACTCATAAACAAGACTAATTCGTAAAGTAGAATAAGCGAAAGGGTCATTTAAGAGTTCATTCAATTCATAGTTCTAATCCAAAATTTTACATGTTATCAAGTGGTAGATATAACCCAAATCAAAACCACCATTTATCGAAGGAACATGCTTCACATGAAATTCAAACATTCCAAGTCAAATACCCAACAATACAAACTTAATTAACCATAGAAAACCATTATACTTAATCAAAAATCATAAACTAGAGTTAGGAAGAAAACCTGTTTCGTAGACTAAAAACCCTATGAGTTGAATTCTTGAAAACAATCTTTGAAAGGAAATCTTGGGGAAAGTAATTCCAAGAGTGAAAAACACATATCTTATTGACGAACAATCCATGAATTTTGGAAGAAATTCTTCAAGTCTTCGTCTTCTTCCTTAAGCTCTTCTTGTTCTTCAATGGAGTTTTGAAAAGAGAGCGTTCTTGAAAGAGTTGGGAGGAATTCGTTTGATTTGATTTTATATGTGTAAAAGTGGTCTAAAACTACCCTAACATCATTATAAAGTCATCCCATATAATACCCAAAAGTCCCTTCAGTTAAATGGGTCTTTTTGTGAAGTTAAATTACCTAAAATACGACTTTAACTAATCTGGGAAGTGGTTGCGTCGCGAGGCCAATTCCAATTTTTTTCCCCTGAATTTTGGGTCAAGGCAATGAGCCTCGTGTCAGATCTGCATCGCGATTCTAACACCCAATTCTTACGTTTGAAAATTACTTGAGGCAGTAGGCCTCGTGTGGGTTGCGCGTCGCGCAGTAGCCCCTCAAAATCTGCGTGCTCGCAGGTTGCTTTGGCAGCCTGCCTGCCCATGTCAGGGTCCTCCTCAAGAACCCTTTGGGTGGTGCTTGGGGTGTCGTTACCAGACGTTTGGACCCTTTGTACTACATACTACCTATAGAAAATCTTTTTACTAGTTCAAATCCTTCAAATCCTTCACCAAACATAGGGACGTTAACTAGTTCAATTTAGCTAGTTTCCGAACATCAAGGTCTTTCTTTGACGTTTTGGATCTAAAATTTTCTAAATGAACTTATTACATTAATATAGGTCTGTAAAAATCATTTTAAACATTATTCAATAGATTAAACTCTAGTCTAAGTCATGACATTTCGTCAGTGTTACATTAATTATCCCCCCCCCCTTAGGAACATTCGTCCCCAAATGACACTAAAATCTTTTTGGAGGGTAAGGATAGACTCGACACTAGAAGCCCAACAAACAACAACATAAAATCATAATGAGTCACAGCTCATAGGAGTACTTCACAACTCCTTTCAACATATATCACAACTTACACATAGCACTCAATTCATGATGACCAACATATAAGAGCTGTAGTTTCGTAACACATAGTGAGGAACTTCCTTCTCAAAATTATCATGAGATCAAAATACATCAAGGAGTTACAATGTTATAATTCTTCTCAATACTACACTAAAACAGCAAAATCTCAAGAAGACAACATGCACACATATTTCATACAAGTGCAAGAATAGAGTATGAAATCATTTTCTTAAACTCAAATTGGTGTAACTTATACCAAAATATGCACCTAATTAGAAAGCAAGTCAATTTCATATTATTCATTATTTTCTTTATTAAGATGAATGACCAACCTCAAGGAGTAAAAAGATGAGGCTAGCGGAACTTCATGTCGGCTTCAGCCTCCCATGTTGCACCCTTAACAAGAGGGTTCCTCCATAGAACTTTTACGGAGGCTACCTCTTTGTTCCTCAAATTCTTGACTTGGCGATCTAGGATCTCAATCGTAACCTCTTCATAGGAGAGGTTATCATCCACCCCTAAATCGTCAATAGGCAGAATAGACATCGGGTCGCCTATGCATTTCTTGAGCATCGAAACATGAAATATCGGATGAACCGAAGCTAGTTCACTAGGTAGTTTCAGCTCATATGCAACTTTTCCATCCCGTTGTAGAACCTCACAAGGACCAACATATCGGGGACTTAATTTCCCCCTCTTACCTAACCTCCTCACCACTTTCATAGGTGAAATATTAAAATACACGTGATCACCTATTTCAAACTCAAGATCTCTTCTCATATTGTCGGCATAAGACTTTTGCTTACTATAGGTTGTCTTCAATCTATCTATTATAACTTGAACTTTCTCTATAGCCTCATAGATAATCTCGGGACCAAGGAGTGAGGACTCACCAACCTTAAACCATCCAACCGGAGGCCTGCATCTTCTACCATAAAGTTCTTCAAAAGGTGCCATGGAGATGCTCGACTGATAGCTATTATTGTAACAGAACTCAATCAAAGGTAGATGATAATCCTAGTTTCCTTTGAAATCAATAGGACTTGTTCTTAATATTTCTTCAAGGATCTGAATGGTAGGTTCCTCTTGACCATCTGTCTAAGGATGAAAAGCGATACTAAGTTTTATTTGTGTACCTAAACCCTTTCGGAAGGATTTCCAAAAATGAGAAGTGAATTGGGCACCTCTATCAAAAAAGATGGACAAAGGAATCCCATGAAGTCTGACAATCTCATTAGTGTAGATCCTTGAATAATCTTTGGCAGTATAAGTAGATTTAACAAGAATAAATTGGGCAGATTTGGTCAACTTATCAACAATAACTCATATGGAATCATTTTGCTTCCGAGTTTGACGCAACCCAACAACAAAATCCATATTGATGGCTTCCCACTTCCAAGTAGGGACATCCATGATTTGGGTTAAACTACCTGGTTTAAGATGCTCAGCTTTAACTTGCTGGCAGTTGGGAACTTAGCAACAAACTATGATATGTCCTATTTTAAACCATCACACCAGTAGATCTCTCTAAGGTCATGATACATTTTGGTGGCACCCAGATGTATAGAAGAACGAGAACCATGGGATTATTCTAGAATTTGATTTCTCAAATCCTCAACATCTGGTACACATAATCTCCCTTGGTAACTAAGAACAACATCTCCCCCTTTGGGAGAATGACTCTTTGAGATTAGTAAGTACTCATTCCTTCAACTCCATCAATAGAGGATCAAGATGTTACTTAGATTTCACCTCATCAACTAATGATGACTCGGAGTTATGATGGACCATAAAACCACCAATTGGAGAATCTTCTAACTTCACACCTAAGCGAGACAATATGTGAACATCTTTCACAAGTTCTTTCTTCTCTTCTTCCATATCAGACACACTATCCATAGTCATACGACTCAAAAGCATCAGCAACTACATTGGCCTTGCCAGGGTGGTAAAGGACACTCATGTCATAATCTTTAAACAATTCTAACCATCTTCTCGATCAGATATTCAACGACTTTTGTGTAAACACATATTTAAGACTTTTATGGTCAGTTAACACATCAACATGCACACCATACAAGTAGTGTCTCCATATTTTCAGGGCAAAAATTATAGCAGCTAACTCAAGATCATGAGTGGGATAATTATTCTCATGAACCATGAGTTGCCTAGAGCATAAGATATCACCTTGCCACATTGCATGAGGACACATCCAATACCACTCGTGAAGCATCACAATAAACTACAAAGCCTTCCTTACCTTCTGGTAAGGTCAAAACCGGAGCAGAGGTAAGCTTATCTTTAAACTCTTGAAAACCTTTTTCACAAGCTTCCGACCACTCAAACTTCACCTTCTTTTAGGTCAAGGATGTCAATGGAGAAGCAATGGAGTAAAATCCATCAACAAATCCTCTATAGTACCTGGCTAGACCAATGAAACTCCTTATGTCAGTTAGAGTCAAAGGTCCAGGCCAATTTTTGACCCCATCCGTCTTCTTCTAATCAACTTCTACACCCTCACCAGAGATAATAAGTGCCAAGAAAAACAACCGACGTCAACCAAAATTCACACTTGCTAAATTTGGCAAAAAATTGGTGTTCCTTGAGTACTTACAAGACTAAACTCAAGTGACTCTCATGCTCATTTTCATTCTTGGAGTATATCTAAATATCATCAATGAACACAATCAGAAATGAGTTGAGGTAATCTCGGAAAACTCTATTCATTAGATCCATAAATGCCACCGGGGCATTTGTTAACCCAAAATACATCATTAGAAATTCATAGTGACCATATCTAGTTCGGAAAGCTTTTTTGGGACTATCTTCACCTCTCACCCTAAGTTGGTGATATCTCGAAATTAAGTCAATCTTGCAAAAGTAGCTAGCCCCTTTGAGTTTATCAAATAGATTATCAATCCGAGGGAGAGGATACTTGATCTTTATGGTGACCTTATTATGTTGGCGATAATCAATGCACATTCTAAGTGACCTATCTTTCTTCTTCACAAACAAAACCGGAGCACCCCATGGAGAAATACTAGGATGAATGAAACCCTTGTCTAGTAAATCTTTGAGTTGGAGCTTCAACTCTTTCAATTCATCCGGAGCCATCCTATATGGAGGAATTGAAATGGGATTCGTATCCGGTAACAAGTCAATGACAAAGTCAATTTCCCGTTTGCGAGGAACGCCTAGAAGGTCATTAGGAAAACCTCTGGGTAATCCCTCACTAGGGAGACTGACTCAATAGAAGGAGTTTCACATTCTATGTCCTTAACCCTCACTACATAATATAGACAACCTTTGGCGATCATCTTACAAGCCTTCAAACAAGAGATGATTTGACCCCTTGGCATAGCATTTCCACCTTTCCACTCTAAAATCGTTCATTTGGGAATTGAAACTTCACTACCCTCGTTCTACAATCTATTGAAGCAAAACAAGCATGAACCAAATCCATACCCAAAATTATATCAAAATCAAACATGTCAAGTTCTACCAAATCAACAAGAGTAGCTCTATTGGGCAGCATTACATGACATTTCCTATAGACTCTCTTTGCAACCACAGAGTCACCTATTGAGGTATAAACTGAAAAGGGTTCAATCAAAGCATCGGGAAGTATATCAAGCAAAGCATAAACATTAACAGAGAAAACTTGTAACATACTCGTCACCACGTTGGGAGAGTTCTCTTGTTCACCCCTAGCCTTGAATGCATAAAAATGGTTCCTTTTTGGAGCTTCACAGCTAGGAACACTTGATTGAGCTTGGCTATTACCCTTTCCTTCACTCTTCACATTAGGACAATCTTTCACCATATGGCCACCCTTGCCATAACCATAGCAACTATTAGTCACAACAAGACATTCACCCACTTGTTTCTTACCACACTTACCACAAGTTGGTCTTTCTTTTGGTGGATCAACATTTCTCTCCTTTTGTGGTTTAAGATTAAAACCTCTATCATTGTGATTGTTGGAGAAATTAGAAGGAAACTGATATGAAAACCTCTTCTTGAACTTAGGCATGTCTTGCACATCAATCCAATTCTTAGAAGAACCACTTTTAAAAGACCTAGCCTTCTTAGCTTCTCTGTTCCTCTTCCGTAGATGACTTTCTTCAACCTTTTGAGAATGAACCATCAATCTAGAAAGATCCATGTTGTCATGAAGCATGGTTGTATGAAATTCTTCTTCAAGATCTTCGGACACTCCCGTTACATAACGGCTCATTTTATCCCTATCATTAGAAACCAAAGAGGAAGCATATTTGGACAACTTAATGAATTTTAAAGAGTATCCCTTGACACTCATAACTCCTTGATGAAGGTTGATGAAATGCTCAACCTTAACTTCCCTTGGAAATAATCTGGTAAGAAATGCCTTTTTGAAGATCTCCCAAGTCACGGGACCATCTCCTAAAGCCTTACTATCCTTCCATTGATTGTATAATGTCTAAGCCACGTCCTTGAGTTAATAGGCAGCAAGCTTAGCTTTTACAGTATTACTCACCCCCATGGAAAAAAAGATCTTATAGATCTCATCAAGGAAATCTTGAGGGTCTTCATCATCTTTTGATCCAAAGATCATAGGAGGATTCATCCTCTTAAAATCTCTCAACCGCCTAGTCATAGTACTAGCATGTTGGTTCTCTCGAGGAACAATCTCCCTGTTAGCTTGTGCCCTAATGTCTTGAGCTTAGGTGGGGGTGGGTTGGGCCATTTATAGTGGGGCTGCCCTCACCTCACCATCCGTCATAGCTGGAGGATTGACCGAAACTTGATTATTCGCAGTAGTTTCCACTTGAGGAGGAATTGATTGCCTTGGGGAGTTGATCCCGTAATCGCAACCTCTTCTACTAATCTTCTCACGGTTGTCCTTCTTCTGTTCATCGCCTATAACCACAAGAAAGGTATTAGATGCTAAAAGTCATATAGTGTCAAAACTTTAGAGGCACGATATAAGATTACCAAGAAAAGAGAATTTTCCTAAGCATCACATAGCCTCTCATCCACAATTGTGGCATGCTTAACAACTTTGAACAAGACACTATATAACATTGTTTAGTGAGACATTGAACCTAAGTATATTCAACTTTATGCTCTGATAGCAATTGTGTCACATTCGGAGAGTAGCCCCCATATGTGACCAGCGTCGTGGTCCTCTAGGAGGACTCAGACAATCCCATAGCATTCCTCATAATTTGTCATCAGTTAAAATTGTAGAAAAATTAAAAACTTTTAATACTATGTGAATTATACTTAGACTTCATACATAATGTTACGACCCAAAGTACCCCTTAGGCGTAACCGGCATCGTCATCCTCTAAGAGGACTAAGACAAGCCCTTAGCATACATCATAGCACATCATAGGTCAAAAGTTTAGAAAAATTAAAAACATTACATATGGAGTTTACATAGACTCCTCACATACGAAGTGTACATAGACTTCTCTTTTAGCATAACAAATCATATAGAAGTCTAAAGTCTCTTCTGACTTATAAACCATCTACACCAGTATGAATCACAATAGTTTGGGCATAGCCCTTAGTCTATTACAATATGCCATATAGGCTACAATTAAAGTCTCAACATGATAATGACATAATGGTCTCAAAACATTAATAAAACTAATAAGGCTGGATGAGTGGATTTATCCTCGGAACTCATGAGGAATCACCCATTGACTTAGGAAAGATCAAAGTCTCCTTATTTAATGACCAAGAATCTCCTCAATGGCCCAAACCTAAAATATTTGGGAAAAAGAGAGACAATATTGGTTAGTACAAACCACATGTAGTAAGTATGGCTCCTATGCACAATAATCATCAATACATGAGAAAAGGACAATTTATTCAAAAATCATGTTTTTTTATCAATTTTCTCAACATGCATATTAAGAAGCACAATAAGTCAATTCAACATAATAGTAACCCAACACATAGATCACACAAGCAATACTTGTGCAATGCCAAAGATAGAACCCCATAATCCTATCCAACGCTAAATATCACATTAAGCAACCCACTTCATACTTACAACATATTGTCATAATTCATCATAACATGATTAAATACATGAATAATACTCATATCTTGTCAACATAATCATAATCATAGTCATAATCATAAAAAGAACAATACTAGGACAATCTCTTAGGATCCCACATGTGCAATGAATAAGAGAAGTCCCATTGTAAGACCCCGAAAGTGAGGTAAGGTTTCTAGAGTATAAAGTGCTTGTATTAATGTTATAAGGTCCTAAAATTACTTATTATGTGGTATATAGTCAGTGTGCAAAGTTTGAAGTGAATTGGAAGTCGGACGTCAAGGGACGTCCAAGACGTTCGACGAATAGTCGCTTATGTTCCTCATGTGTGTATGCATTGCTTAAGTTGTATGAACTGAGTCTAATAAGTCTTGAAATGGTTTTAAATGATGTTTAATGTTATTGTATGAATTTTCGTGAAGTTTGGAGGTCAAACGCCCAAGAACGTCCAAGGCGTTCGAAAGATAGCCCCTAAGACGTTTATTGTATGTCATGTTGGGGTCAAGGCTGTTTGGACGTCTTGTAGGTGTTTGTTTTGGATGAAATTTATGTGGAAGGTCTATAACATGTTAAGGTTTGTAATCGCGTTGGAAACATCCGGGTACGACTTCTAAAGGTCCCCACAAGAGGCCCCAAAAGAAGGACCCCAAAGCTGCCTAGACACTGCCTGGACAGTGTCCCTTGACGGAACCAATGACGGATCGTTGGGCCACCAACGGAACGTTGAAAAGGTCACGTCGAAGGGGGATTGACTTGTTCAGGTCTTGAACCAAGAATTTGGCTATGTCATGGACGACGGAGGGCATTACGCCCCGTCATGGTCATGATGCCCCGTCGAGCCCCTCGTCGTGAGTGGCCTGCAAGTTGGCAGCCTGCTTTCTGTTAATTAAAGGGGTGAATGGTAAATTCACCCCACGTCCTAAACTGATTATTAAGGGTTTATTTAAGCAAATTTGGGTGTATATAAGTCATCCAAAACGTGATCAACCCATTCAAAAATCCTCTCACATGTTTAAAGCCTTTCCCCTCCACAAATGTTCTCTCTAAAACCACCATTGTTGGTGAAGCTCAAGAGCTTCTTGGAGATGGATATTCTATGGATGAATCATAAAGTTTTAGAGGTTTTCTTGTAGACAAAGGTATGGTGATCTTCATCTCTAGTTATCTTTTCATCTAGAGAGACATTCTCAATGTTTTTCAAAGAAATCTCATGATCAAGTTTCCAATCTTCCAATCTAGCCGTGGGTTCTTTCTCAAAACGTTTTTAATGATTAAATCATGATGAATTGAAGTTAATACAATGGTTTTAATGTGTTTTCACTCCAATTGCATGATGAACCCATGTTCCTTCAAAAATTGCTTTAGCCTTTGCATGGGCTTTGTGATCTTGACTTGTTATCGATTGAATTATGATTCTCTTACGTTGAAGTGATTGTATATACTGATATTTACATGAATTTATGTTGAATTGATGTTTAATAATCCATGAGAATCAATGTATGAATATTTGAGCATGTTTAGCCTAGTTTCTATAGTTCACTGTAACATTGGCTTTCTTATGATCTAAACTGAATTTCGATTAAGTTGTGGTTCTTGTAGCTACTATTTTAGGTTAATACCATGGTTGAATTGTGGAAATAAATCATGTATGAACAAAGTAGAGAAGGATTGGTTTGAATTAATCTAGGTTCTTCTTGTCTATGAAGTTGTAACTTGTGATCTTGACGTTAGGATAGTCGCTATAGGAATTAATTATGGTTAATGTCTATAGCTGCTGACTATAATGAAATATGAGGATGAATTATATGTAATTAATACAATATGGGTCAATTCATGAGATGTTGAATATGATTAATCTATGTAAACTTACTTTCCATGAACTCCCTATATGAAGCATGCTTGTATCGACCTTAATGGCAAATTGTAGTAGTGTCTCATCTAGATTATGATTTCATTAGCTACTTCCTTAGGGTGATATGATTCATGAAATATGACCTATAATCCATATGAATGAAATTGATTATCGATCTATGTTCTTCTACTTTCCTAGTATGTGATGTATATGTTATGGTATAATCATGTAGTGACTTGTACATGGTTTCTTATATGTTTAAAGTACATTTAGATATTGCCATATATGTGTTTTATTGATGAATAAGGTGTATTGATCAATGATGATCAAAGGGTGAGAATTTGGTAAGAATGCTTATTTCCTTTACTCTTCTACTTCTCTATTCTTTATAGAAATATTGATGAATCCTTGTATGGCATTGTGTGGTATGGTCCACTTATGGTGGCGGTGTTTACTTTATTGTCATTATATATGTGTTGATCATGGCCTGAAGACAAATTGATGAACTTATGAATATGTGCTTAAGATGATACTATGAGAAGCTTATGCTTACTTTCCTATTTTAGTTGTGAATTAGGTTGTGTGGCTATTATATGAACATGTGTATAACCATGTTAGGGTAAAGTATAGGTGCTGCCATGGATGTGTTAATATGGTTAATAACCCCTTACCTATGTATTATATGAAAGTGTAAATAGGTAAAGTTAGGAGTCTTGATTACATTGTATATATTGTCTTGTCTCCTATGCTATTATGTGTTGTGTGCTATGTGCTTGGAAGTGTAATGTGGTCTAATAGGGTGGCTGACTGGAGGAGTTATTGATAGCCATTATGTGATCATGTTGGTCAATGTAAACACACTCTCACTTATATGCGTATTATAAGTAGTATAAGTCATTGTGTCTAAATGAAAGGTAGTTCTCATATTAACTAGTGTCTACTACTATGCATGTTAAAGTGAGGTTCATGAATGTATGATTTGTATTCCCTTACTAGCATTACTTGATAGGTGTACTAGTATGGGCAAGGGTATGGAACCTTGTCTATGCATTGCACATGTGTATCTTGATAGGATAGTGCCTAGGTTTGGTTCTTATGTATATGAAGGATGATTATCTGAACATGTTATGAATATGATGTATATGATATGATGAGGTATGAGTATGTAAGGTACGAACATGTGTGACTTAATGTATTATGTGAAAGGTTTGTTCACATCTATGTATACACTCACACACATGAATGAGGATCTAGTTAATAAAGGGGCCTTGAGAGGGGTGCCCAAGAATACTATAAAACTAGATAGATGCTTGAATATGCTATAAGCATATGAGGGATGAATATTCTAAAGCTTATGTTTTATAAATAAGCGTAATGAAGGATTTTCAATAAAGGGAACTTAACTTAGCACCGACCGAACTTGACAATTGGAGGTGATGACTTATCCATAGAAGGAAAGAATCATCCTAATGTTGCCCATGTGATGTTAACTCCCTTGTTTATGGGATATGTCATCTAAGGGATTCCCATGAGGAGCGGCCCACTTTACCAAATGGTATGAATAGGGATATCTACCTCTTAGTTCTTGAACTATGTTGCCACCATAGGATACTAGCTAGAGGATTCTACCTCGATAGCTATGTTTATATTGGTTCTTCTTTGACCGGTAGACCACCTTCTATCGGTGTAAGGTTTGATGACACCGGATTCCACGTTTAGCACCCATGTTCTATGTCGGTTAAGGTTATGATTTCCCTAAAGGTAAAATGGACAATGGAAGTAACTGAATAAGATCCTAACTAGGAGGACTTAAGGTAAGTTACTTAGGATAGGTGGAAGTAATGAACCCATCTAGACATTGCACAAGTGACTCCTTAGGAAGCCTTAGAAAGGTACCCTAAGGTATATGATTATGTATGTGTCCTTTATGTATGATATTGTAGTCTTGGTTTGACTATGTTTATATTGTACTATACTTCTATGATGACTTGTGTTGTCTTCTGTAGATGCTATGTATGGCTTTTCTCTTGTGTTCCTAAGGTGATACATTGAACCAAGTATACCTAAAGGATTACTTTGGAGGCTAATGAATTAAGAGTAAGGGTTCACTGTAAAGGTGATGGAGTTCACTATAAAGTGACTCCAAATTGTACTTAAATTCTATATGTGCTTTTCTATGATGTTTGGCCTTTGATTGTGTTTCTATGAAGTATGTGAATGATATAAATGCTATTGATAAAGGTTTTTATGATGATTTACTTAAAATGGCATGAAGTATGATTTCAAAGGAAATGTCCCTTTTAAATGCATGTTTTTGCATGGTTGTCATACTTAGTACATTCTTGTGCTAATCCCATTCTTCTTTACTTGTTACACAAAGTGTAGGTGATGGAATGATTAAAGGAGGTCTATGATTGAGGAGCTTGATAGGTGATTCCCCAAGCTCAAGGAAAGGAATCCTTAAGTTCAAGAATGTCCTAATGTGTACTTATTGTAAAGTCTATTTAGTAATGTATAGCTTTGTATTATGTCTTAAGGGCTTTTTCCTTAATGTACTCTAAAGTTATTAAGTCTAAGATGGCAAAGAGACTTAGGGTCTAAATATGTATTATGACTTATGTTTTATATATATATAATGGGATGTTTCTAGCATATGATGTGCTATGAAAAGTTTTAAATTTTCCGCTAAATTTACTATATCAATGCAATGAATGATATGAGAGTCTTGTCTTAGACCTCCGAGAGGTCGATGACGCCGGTTACAATCCAAGATTGTACCCTATCTTCTAGGGTATGCTTTTTGGTTGTGACACCCATACCCTCCCTTACCTTATGTAGTAGACTTCAAGACAACCCTAATTAGAGTTGACATACTTAACTTGTTCATTTACTTTTAAATTAGGGAAAGAAGTGCAATAACTGACATGAGACCATTTGAGCTACATGAAATCCAGTGTTCAACTCCTACACCAAAAAGGGAGGGTTAACACTTGCCTAAGGTGTAATCATTCGTACGTAGCTATCTTGGGGGATCCACTAAGATAGAGTCCTATGTGGGCACATAGTTAAGGGTCAAGGAGATTGTTGCTAGAAATCTTTACTTACTAACGTGGAGGTTTCTATCTCATACGATAACACATAATTAGGGAATTTGGACTTACTTACGTGAGGAAACCCATGTGGGAGATCGGACTTACTAACGCGAGACCTCTATCTCATTTACATGCCCTTTCGGTGCTAAGCAATTATTCCCTTTACTAATCATCATATAACATCATACAAGTTCACATTAGTCTCTTTTAGACCTTAATTAAACATCTTATCATAATATCTCATAGGTGTTCACAAGCGACAACTATCCTTTCACTTTAGAAAAAACATTATAATCATGAGAAACTATATTCAATCATATAATAATCACCTCATAACATAATTACATACTTCGTGGCCAATTCATAGATCTAGGGTTACGGATGAGAGATCCTTGTCACCAACATCACAACAAAGGAATTAGCTCTAGCATCATTATCACATAAGTAGATTTCACCTTGCATAATTGAGATCAAAGGAGAAACAAGATCATACCTCATTGCCCTCATGGGACTTTATACTTCTGTAAGTCCCGTAAATGACTTAGGTAAACTAGAGCCAAACATTTTTTTATAACTGTTATAATTTTATAAAATGGTATAACGTGGTATTTAGGCAGTGTCTAAGAGTTTAGGTTCATTGGAAGTCAAACGTCAAGGGACGACCAAGACGTTTGACGACTAAGTCACCTATGTGCCTCATATGTGGTTTTATGTGTTTCTATATGATTCATGAGGTTGTAAGGTCCTTAAATGAGTTATTATGCTTTATATAGGTGGTGTGTCAAGTTTCGTGAAGTTTGGAGGGCAAACGTCCAAGAACGTCCATGACATTCGAAAGGTTTGCCTTGAAATGACCTTTTGTGTCTATGCGTGTTTCATCCAGTTTTATGTGTTTATTTTGGATGAAATTCAAGTGAGATGTCCTAAACTCATATATGAACATTTTTGGGTTGGAAACGTTCGGGAAAACATCCCCAAGGACCATCCAAGGGTCGTCGAGGAAGGACCCCTTTCATTGAGCCAAGACTGCCTAGACAGCCCCAAACGACTGAGGCAATTGACTGCTCGTGGGACAGTCGATGCCCCATCGATGGGGTGTCTTAGGTCAGTACTTAGGCGTGGGATAGGAGAGGACAAATACCAGCCTCAGTACCCAACCACGTACCCACAGGACGGTCCGTTGGTCAAGGGACGACCATCGATGGTCCCTTCATCTCTGAGGTTGTTTCCTATGCAGCTTCACTGTAAGTTGAGGGGGTGAAGTGGTAAATTCATCCCACGTCTAAATAAGAGAAAGGGAGGTTACTAAAGGGTCTTTTGGGTATTTTAAATATGTTTATAAGCCTAAAACACTTAGAAGACTTCATTTTTTAAAATAAAAATCCAAATTCCCTTAGAAATTCTCTAGAACTCCACTGGAGCCAAAACTCAAGGAAGGGCTTGGATTAGAAAATTGAGTGGATATTCTTAATCAAATTGTAGGATTATATTCATTGAGGTATGGTTTTTGATCCTTGAAACTCTATTCATCAAGGAGCCCAACTTTCGAAGATTTTTTCTAAAGTTTTCAAAGATAAATTGTCCAATTTCATGATCTATGCATGGGTTCTTGCATTAAGGATTTTTAAGCATTGAATATTGATTGAATTGTTATTAATTTGATTATTTTAACTCAATTAACCCATGTATCCATATAATTGTTTAACCCTAGTTTTTTACTACTTTATGGGTTAAGTAATATTTATCTAATGCTTGTTAATTCTAGTGTAGTTTTCTATGGGCTATTGTTTGATGTAATAATTGTATTAAATTTATATATAGGTTGTATTAGATTGATAAATATATATTTAATTGACCTAGTTTCATTGAATATCATATTTTATATATTGAATTGTTGGTTATGGCCATGGGTAAGGGCCTTATGGTATTGAATTGGATGGTGTAGCATTGGATTGAAGTGTTGAGGATGGAGTGGTGGTAATCTGCCCTAATTACCTTCATTTTATGTTTATTAGGCTTCAATTATGTTGTGATTGGTATTGTCCACTTATGGTGGTGGTGTTATATGCTTTACTTGCAATTGATGTGGCCTTGTCGGCGTTAGTTTATGTAATATGATGAATGACTTAGGATGCTAAAGTCTCTTATTCTTGTATGTATGAATGAAATGAGACCTAAAATGATGTTTAGAGGGTCCTTTATGTGAAACTTTTAATATAGTGGTATAGTTATAAATGTTGAAGTCGAAAGCTGTAATGGTATCCTTCAAGTAAAGGAATGATAGACTTACGGTTGGTTGGCTGGAACGACATCATATCAAACCTTAGGAAAGTCATTATGAGAATCTTGTGGGCATTGTAAGGTAGCCCTAGTGGAACGCATCTGTAGGGTAAATGTGATTGGGTTATAAACTTTATATGGAACTCCTTTATATGAACCTTTAATGTAAATTACTCTATGAGAACAAAGGCTAGCACAGAATGAGTATGGTAAGGGAAATAGTTCTATTTAAAGAATGAGACTAGAGTACAAAGCACGCCCTTCATATTCCTTTACCATGTACCTACATGGGACATGTCCAAATTCTACTATTGGCAAGTAGAACACCCTCATCGGAGTAGGTTAGAACTCCGAATTCTGTGTCTTGGTAACATGGTCTATGTCGATTATTGCCTATTCTCATCATATGGGATACCTACTAGCATAAGAGAAGTTCTATGAAATTTAGGTGGTGGTATGGGGCGCTATCTAGACATTGCACAATAGGCTTTGAAGGTGTTAGTTGGAGTCCTTAGGTCTTGTCCAAGACCGTTACTTGAATATCCTTTATGTGATGAATGAGTCTTCAATGAACTAATGAAAGTAATGACTTAAGTTAAGAAAGTATGTTAAATGAATAAGTACTTACCGAGAGTAGTTAAGGATTGTCTAGTTAATGTGTGAAGCGGCATAGGAATGGTCACTTCTTGTCTTACCTAGATAAGTCTTAAGAATAACTTTAGCTAGGGAAAATGGTTGAATATGTAGACATGACCTAAACTTAGGTAGTCTTAAGGATTATTTAGGTAATCTTGAAGAGGTAAATCATGGACTTTATCTTCTTGATTTACTTAAATAAGTCTTTTGATAGCCTTTGGAAGGAGAATGTCATATTATCTATATGTTGTTGTGTTGAGTGAGAATGGTTCTATCTTATGTAGTCTATAGGATCTCTTAAGTGTTTGTGTAAGGGATTGTATGGGCGGTCGCTTCAAAACTCACTAACGTGAGACTTAGAATAACCTTTGGTAGGAGGATATCATGTTCATATGTTTGATGTCTTGTAAGTGTAATGACCCGGATTCTTGAATCCGAATCGCCACAGGCATCGTTAACCTCTCAGAGGTCGCAGAAAAGCCTCATCTTCCATTCATCACATTCATCTAGTTATATTTGCGGAAAATTTAAAAATTTTAAATGTATGAAGTATACATAGACTTCATATAGTTATTTCATGAATTCGTCATATACTAAGCTCAACATAAATGTAACAACCATGTATCATAGGAATCAATTCAAAACAGAATAAGAATATATCATAAATACGTTTGCCAAACACGGCCTTATTACAAAAGCTTCGAAATGAAAGTATGAAAGAAACACTAGGGACAACATCCACTAGCTATGTCTAAAACTAAGGCTAGACTAAAACTGTAGAATCCTCAAAATTAAGAGGACCTACCAAATGTCTGGAGAAACGCTGATGTCCAAACCATTGCAAGAGTCGTCAATCTGTCCTTTAGCCTGCATCTATAAAATAGTAAAATGTAGGGGGTTAGTACACCACTTGTAATAAGTATGGGTATATGCACACATACACATAAATCTATGCATGACCAATGAAAGCTCTTCCTAAGCAACATGCCATTTCTGGAGAGTCTAGTCATTAGACTTTCCTAATTTGTTAGTTGTGAATTGTGGTATGAATATGATGTATTTTAATGCATTCAAAGAACACAACTCATTTTCTATATGATTACAAGACATTAGTATCATCAACATAGTTTTAGAATAACTCGAGCAAAGATTTGAGATTTTGATCCTCTTAGGCCGAGAGCTCCTCTTTGTACACTTAGATTATTTTTCAGTCTTTTTCTTCTTCTTGTTCTGTAGTTCAATAACTCCTTTGGTCCTATGTTTTACTTACAAGTGGAATGATTCATTGTAGTCCCATACCCACAATGAATCAAGTAAGTAATTCAAGAGATTAAGGAAATG
This sequence comes from Solanum sitiens, assembly GCA_016801875.1. NCBI lineage: Eukaryota > Viridiplantae > Streptophyta > Magnoliopsida > Solanales > Solanaceae > Solanum > Solanum sitiens. The sequence goes on along the minus strand of JABWTJ010000049.1, from coordinate 755,969 downwards.
ACTTAACTACAATTTGGGGCATGAATATATTTATAAGTCAATACTTATCGACTATACTCATTCTTTAGTTGATTTCCTAATGTTCATAGTTCTTGGGGCATATCATTAAAGCTTATGATCTTGTTTACTTCGGGCATGAATTCTTTATAAACCAATCTTTAGTGACTATTCCTATTATTGTATTATTGGCCTAATGTAAGAAGTCATTATAAGCCAATCTTATTTCGCTAATATCTTCTGCCAATTATATAAAGTCATTATAAGTCAATTTATTTGGCTGTATCATTTTCAAAACATGAGGATTCATTATTAGCTATGCCCTTTACTTATTGTAAACTTTATTGGACACGATTTGACTATCCTTACAACAAGTTATTCATTACATCAAGTATTCATTACATTTCATAAGCCATTCTCTATTGATTATGCCATTTATTTCATTACTTTCATATTTTATATATTATACATTTCATATACACAAGACCTTGGAATCGTTGATATAGCATTAAGACATCTCAAGTGAGGACCCAACATATGAGACCTCAACCCGAGGGCCTTCTTTAGAAAACACAGAGTCTGCTTCATTCGTTCATTCATACTTCATATTATTCATTTCATTCATTCTTAGGCTGATGTAAACACCAGGTATACCTAGGATGAAGTTTAAGACTCTCATCGGGATAATGAAGTGCAATGACCAAGAATGACCTAATGTCATTACTTGAATCTGATTTCACCTCCTGATTGTCTTGCACAAACACCTTCGGTATCGTTCATTTCTTTATCTTTCAAACTTTGAGGAACTTCAACTTTAATCGATATAGATCATGTGAGCTCATGAAATCTGGTGTCTTCCCTACACCGAAAAGAGGTGGAGTCACTGGCCAAGGTGAAACCAAAACATCCCTAGCTCGCTTTGGTGGAAAACCACTGGCTAGTTCCCAATGTTGGCAGCATAGTTCAAAGACTAGGAGATTTAGGGAGACCCATACCCACCTTGGTGGACAGTCTCATCTCATGAAAATTACGTGAACCTCCGCCCTTCCCGAAAGAGGCATCACCACTCATAACTAGCCTATTGATGCTCAGTTTAAAGTTCGTATTTACATTCAACTCATACATCATCGAAGCTTGCTTCTAGCATGAGGTAGTCATAGCTCATTAGATGATTTCTCATCTCTTTTTATGTATTAAGTGTGAATTGTCCTTACACTTATATATAGAATGTGATTGAGATTTATTTACTCTTTTGATGACTTGTCATCCTTACTTTACATTGATGAAATGTGAATTGTCCTTACATATCATACTTACTTTACATTGATGAATGTGAATTGTCCTTACATATCATCCTTACTTTACATTAATTAATGTGAATTGTCCTTACATATCATCCTTAGGTGTTAATGAGACTAGTCTCACACATTCTAACACCTTCATTCGTGAGTATTCTTTTAACAAATTAGCTTTGGTGTAAGTAAGAATTGGCTCACTTCCTTTAACACCCCATTCTAGTCACCTACTTAATTTAGACCTCTTTAATTATGTTATAACTCACGTTACTTACTTACTTTAGTGTAGTAGCTTCATATCACCGTTTATGGACGATGAGCACTTCATTCAATGAGTTTCATGTGTTCATAGTTCATTTCTTGTGGAGCATGTTGGGAGTTGTCACAATGAATGTCATTCCCTTGGTTATGGATTCATTGGTATTACTTTAGAAGTGCTTAATATATATTTGACACTCTTACTACACCAGAATTGGCATGTGATTAGTATTGGCTCAAGATTTGGGATGTAAGACTAGCAAATTCATTCTTTTTGGCATAAGCCAATTTTTTTACGTATGTTCATATTTAAATTGCTATATGTATGAACCCTTAGCCAATATTTTAATCATTTACATAAGTTCCTAGCCATTAGCATATCTTCATTTTGACCAAATAGAGTTAGCCAACTTTATTGGAACCAGATAGGCAATTTATTCAACATATGATTTCATAGATGTCTTTGAGCCAATTCTTAGTTTATGTCTTTTAGTGTCACATTTTAAGAACATATTGGACAGCATAATATTGACATTTGATGGCTTTAGCATCTTCATAACATCACAACAACAGCAAGTCAACATTCAGCCAAAGACACATAATTCACTTAACACATCACGGACTTAAATTAGCATATTATCGATCCTTAATTATCATGATAAGCTTAACTTTACGCAATTACAAGTTCATAAGTTCATTCTATACTCATCATTCAAGAATAATACATTTTAAGAACAGCCATCACCACATACCAACAACATGATCTCTAACCTATTCAACATTGTTATCGAAAAGGATACTAGGGAAGGGAAGTCCGACGAGAACTATAGGAACAACCCTAGTTTTCAAGATCTTGTGAATCGTTCGAAGGAAAATACTCTTGGAGAAAGAATTCCAGGAGAGAAACCCATACCTTAAGTAGAACTTAATATACGAAGACCACCTTGAACGAAACCTTGAAATCTCCCTAGAGAAAGCGATAAATTTTCTACTTTTTTTCTTTTGTTCGTTGATTACTGTTTTTGCCTCGCCTTTACTATGAGTTTGAACGTGATTCTAAGTCTTATAAACTGATATTGACTCATTAAACTTAGTTTTTAATATGTTAATTAAATAAATTAATTAACTAATTACTAAAAAGCCCCTCCTAAGTTGACTAAGCATAGGAGAATGTTGACTTGACCCAAAATCTGGAATTTTGGTGTTGACTATGGTTTTGGTCAACATTTTGACTTTATATTAATTAATTAAATCCTTAATTTAATTAATTTAGGGACCTAGGGTAAATACTAAAGTACCCCTAAGTCATTGGAACCATAATCAACCCTTTAGGACCATCCTAGGTTAAGTACTAGGATGTTTCTTGAATTATACTAGGTTAGCATAAGAATTTCGGTTTGACCCCTTTCAATCAATTAATTAAATGTCTAATTTAATTATTTAAGTAACCTAGGGTAATAACTAAGGTACCCTTAAGTCGTTATAACCATAACTAATCCTTTGAACCATCCTAGGTTAGGTACTAGGTTGTCTTTTTTCTTGTTTTAACCGAAATTTGGAAATTGCGTTGTGATTTTGGTTTTGCCCCTTTAAATTAATTAATTAAGTTGTTAAATTAATTAATCAAGTAGCCTAGGTTAATTAATAAAGTACCCTTAAGTCGTTAGGATGTTAACTAACTCTTTGGACCATCATAGGTTAGGTACTAGGTTGTCCCTTTCTTGTCTTAACCAAAATCCGAAAATTTCCTTTGTAGTTTCGGTTTTAGCCCTTTTAAATTAATTACTTAAGTTACTAAATTAATTAATTAGGTAACCTAGGGGAATTACTTAAGTACCCCTAAGTTTTTAGGACCATAACTAACCTTTTGGACCATCCTAAGTTAGGTACTAGGTTGTCTCTTTAACTAGTACTAGGTTAGTGACAACGCGGTTTTGGTCCTAGGTTGTCGGGTGCACTAATGGGTCCATTTCGGTTAGTCCTAGGTTATTTATCTAGTTAGGACAGTTCGTTAGGACCTAGAGTTTGTTAGCAGGTTAGGCCTCACATAGAGTGGTCCCTTCTGCACGTTTTTCCCCTATGTCTAAGACTAAGGTTAGACTAAAACTGTAGCATCCTCAAAATTAAGAGGAACTACCAAATATCTGGAGAAACGCTGATGTCCAAACCGTTGCAAGAGTTGTCAATCTGTCCTTTAACCTGCATCTATAAAATAGTAAAATGTAGGGGGTTAGTACACCACTTGTACTAAGTATGGGTATATGCACACATACACATAAATCTATGCATGATCAATGAAAGCTCTTCCTAAGCAACATGCCATTTCTGGAGAGTCTAGTCATTAGACTTTCCTAATTCGTTAGTTGTGAATTGTGGTATGAATATGATGTATTTTAATGCATTCAAAGCACACAACTCATTTTCAATATGATTATAAGACATTAGTATCATCAACATAATTTTAGAACAACTCGAGCGAAGATTTGAGATTTTGATCCTCTTAGGCCGTGAGCTCCTCTTTGTACACTTAGATTATTTTTCAGTCTTTTTCTTCTTCTTGTTTTGTAGTTCAATAACTCCTTTGGTCCTATGTTTTACTTACAAGTGCAATGATTCATTGTAGTCCAATACCCACAATGAATCAAATAAGTAATTCAAGATATTAAGGAAATGACTTAACTACAATTTGGGGCATGAATATATTTATAAGTCAATACTTATTGACTATACTCATTCTTTAGTTGATTTCCTAATGTTCATAGTTCTTGGGGCATATCATTAAATCTTATGATCTTACTTACTTCGGTCATGAATTCTTTATAAACCAATCTTTAGTGACTATTCCTATTATTATATTATTGGCCTAATTTAAGAAGTCATTATAAGTCAATCTTATTTGGCTAATATCTTCTGCCAATTATATAAAGTCATTATAAGTCAATTTATTTGGCTGTATCATTTTCATAACATGAGGATTCATTATTAGCTCTACCCTTTACTTATTGTAAGCTTTATTGGACACGATTTGACTATCCTTACAACCAGTTATTCATTACATCAAGTATTCATTACATTTCATAAGCCATTCTCTATTGATTATGCCATTGATTTCATTACTTTCATATTTTATATGTTATACATTTCATATACACGATACCTTGGAATCGTTGATATAGCATTAACACATCTCAAGTGAGGACCCAACATATGGGACCTCAACCCGAGGGCCTTCTTTAGAAAACACAGAGTCTGCTTCATTCGTTCATTCGTACTTCACATTATTCATTTCATACATTCGTAGGTTGGTGTAAACACCAGGTATACCTAGGATGTAGTTTAAGACTATCATCGGGATCATGAAGTGCAATGACTAAGAATGACCTAATGTCATTACTTGAATCTGATTTCACCTCCTGATTGTCTTGCACAAACACCTTCGGTATCATTCGTTTCTTTATCTTTCATACTTTGAGGAACTTCAACTTTAACCGAAATAGATCATGTGAGCTCATGAATTCCTTTGTCTTCCCCACACCGAAAAGAGGTGGAGTCACTGGCCAAGGTGAAACCAAAACATCCCTAGCTTGATTTGGTGGAAAAACAATGGCTAGTTCTCTATGTTGGCAGCATAGTTCAAAGACTAGGAGATTTAGGGAGACCCATACTCACCTTGGTGGACAGTCTCATCTCATGAGAATTACGTGAACCTCCACCCTTCCCAAAAGAGGCATCACCACTCAAAACTAGCCATCGGTGCTCAGTTTAAAGTTCCTATTTACATTCAACTCATACATCATCGAAGCTTGCTTCTAGCATGAGGTAGTCATAGATCATTAGATGATTTCTCATCTCTTCTTTATGTATGAGTGTGAATTGTCCTTACACTTACATATAGAATGTGATTGAGATTTATTTACTCTTTTGATGACATGTCATCCTTACTTTACATTGATGAAATGTGAATTGTCCTTACATATCATCCTTACTTTACATTGATGAATGTGAATTGTCCTTACATATCATCCTTACTTTACATTGATGAATGTGAATTGTCCTTACATATCATCCTTAGGTGTTAATGAGACTAGTCTCACACATTCTAACACCTTCATTCGTGAGTATTCTTTTAACAAATTAGCTTTGGTGTAAGTAAGAATTGGCTCACTTCCTTTAACACCCCATTCTAGTCACTTACTTAATTTAGACCCCTTTAATTGTGTTATAACTCACGTTACTTACTTACTTTAGTGTAGTAGCTTCATATCACCGTTTATGGACGATGAGCACTTTATTCAATGAGTTTCATGTGTTCATAGTTCATTCTTGTGGAGCATGTTGGGAGTTGTCCCAACGAATGTCATGCCCTTGGTTATGGATTCATTGATATTACTTTAGAAGTGCTTAATATATATTTGATACTCTTACTACACCATAATTGTCATATGATTAGTATTGGCTCAAGATTTGGGATGTAAGACTAGAAAATTCATTCTTTTTGGCATTAGCCAATTTTTTTTACGTATGTTCATATTTAAATTGCCATATGTATGAAACCTTAGCCAATATTTTAATCATTTACATAAGTTTCTAGACATTAGCATATATTCATTTTGACCAAATAGAGTTAGCCAACTTTATTGGAACCAGATACGAAATTTATTCAAGATATGATTTCATAGATGTCTTTGACAATTCTTAGTTTATGGATTTTAGTGTCACGTTTTAAGAAAATATTGGAAAGCATCATATTAACATTTGATGGCTTTAGCATCTTCATAACATCACAACAACAGCAAGTCAACATTCAGCCAAAGACACATAATTCACTTAACACATCACGGACTTAACTTACCATATTATCGATCCTTAATTATCATGATAAGATTAACTTTACGCAATTACAAGTTCATAAGTTCATTTGATACTAATCATTCAAGAACAATACATTTTAAGATCAGCCAGCACAACATACCAACAACATGATCTCTAACCTATTCAACATTGATATCGAAAAGGATACTAGGGAAGGGAAGTTCGGCGAGAACGACGGGAACAACCCTAGTTTTCAAGATCTTGTGAATCGTTCGAAGGAAAATACTCTTGGAGAAAGAATTCAAGGAGATAAGACCATACCTTATGTAGAACTTAATCTACGAAGACCACCTTGAACGAAACCTTGAATAAACCTTGAAATCTCCCTAGAGAAATCGATAAATTTTCTGCTTTTTTTCTTTTGTTCGTTGCTTACTGTTTTTGCATTGCCTTTACTATGAGTTTGAACGTGATTCTAAGTCTTATAAACTGATATTGACTCATTAAACTTAGGGTTTAATAAGTTGATTAAATAAATTAATTAACTAATTACTAAAAAGCCCCTCCTAAGTTGACTAAGCATAGAAGAATGTTGACTTGACCCAAAATATGGAATTTTGGTGTTGACTATGGTTTTGGTCAACATTTTGACTTTATGTTAATTAATTAAATCCTTAATTTAATTAATTTAGGGACCTAGGGTAAGTACTAAAGTACCCCTAAGTCATTGGAACCATAATCAACCCTTTAGGACCATCCTAGGTTAAGTACTAGGATGTTTCTTGAATTATACTAGGTTAGCATAAGAATTTCGGTTTCACCCCTTTAAATTAATTAATTAAATGTATTATTTAATTAATTAAGTTACCTAGGGTAATTAATAAGGTACCCTTAAGTCTTTATAACCATAACTAATCCTTTGAACCATCCTAGGTTAGGTACTAGGTTGTCTTTTTTCTTGTTTTAACCGAAATTTGGAAATTGCTTTGTGATTTCGGTTTTGCCCCTTTAAATTAATTAATTAAGTTGCTAAATTAGTTAATCAAGTATCCTATGGTAATTACTAAAGTACCCTTAAGTCGTTAGGATCTTAACTAACTCTTTGGACCATCCTAGGTTAGGTACTAGGTTGTCCCTTTCTTGTCTTAACCAAAATCTGAAAATTTCCTTTGTAGTTACGGTTTTAGCCTTTTTAAATTAATTACTTAAGTTGATAAATTAATTAATTAGGTAACCTAGGGGAATTACTAAAGTACCCCTAAGTTGTTAGGACCATAACTAACCTTTTGGATCATTCTAGGTTAGGTACTAGGTTGTCTCTTTAACTAGTAGTAGGTTTGTGTCAACCCGGGTTTGGTCCTAGGTTGTCGGGTGCACTAATGGGTCCATTTCGGTTAGTCCTAGGTTATTTAGCTAGTTAGGACAGTTAGTTAGGACCTAGAGTTGGTTAGGAGGTTAGGCCCCACATGGAGTGGTCCCTTGTGCACGTTTTTCCCCCTAACTACCCTAACCGAATTCGGTTAGGGTGGTCTCCTCCTTTGGCAGCTTCTTCACATGTCTTGCACATGGGTTGGTTGTACTTCCCTAACTAACTATTATTTATGGTTCATTTGGGAATGTTTACATATTGTTCCAAGGAACCTCACTATGTCCTTGGGCACTTCTTAATTTACATAATCATTTTAAATGATCATGTGCTATGGTACTAGGCTTGACACTTGGATGCCTAGTACTTTGTGTTAGTATTCCGAAACATGATTTTTAGCTTATTATATTCCTTGCAAGTACATTTCTTAAAAAAACTCGTTAATGTTAGAAAATTGGCTAACACCCCTTTAAGCCAGTATTTTCTAATATGTCCAATATTTTGCTTATTTGGGTATTATATAGAAATTGGCTAACACCCCTTAGCCAATTTTTCTATATTATGCCCAATATTTCTCAATATTGGGCATTAGGATACTTATTAAATCAATGTGATTATGTATGAAGGATATTGTTATTTTAAATACTTGTGCATACATAGAAATTGGCTAACACCCCTTTGCCAATATTCTATAATATGCCCAATATTTCTCAATATTGGGCATTGGAATGCCTATGTACCCCAATACGCATTCTAACGGACTTACTGGGCTCTTCATTAGACATAGGATTATTCCGAAATGTTAGAGTAAGTGTGTTGATCTCATGATAAGTGGTCTTAAGGATAATTTAGGTGTGCCTAGAGAGGTTGTATGGGCGGTCTCTCTTTGTCTTACTTAAGTGAGTCTTAGGATAGCTTTAAGTGAGGGAGTTGCATGCCTGGAAAGTGTCACTGTGAAGTAAAAGACTTCATTGTAAAATTGTAAAATGGTCACTGTAAAATGACTTAGCTTACTTTGAAGATTTTCCAAAAATATGATAAATTTGTGTAATGTTATCTTATGTGTTTCTAAGGTGTTAAATGTTATTCTTATGATTATGTAATGATAATTAAGTCAAAAAGATGCATATTTCTAATAATTGTCAATTTTCATGATTTTATGCATAATGACATACTTCGTACAATTATTTGTACTAATTCCATACATTTTGTTATCTCTAAAGGTGTAGGTGAAAGGTGAGAAGGATCGTGAACAAGATATTGGATTCTAGATTTGTTCAAGCAAAATTGAAGTATGTCCTCAATTGACTCGAGGGCATATATAGATGTCTTGTATTTCTTTTGAAGTATTGTAATAGATTAAGTATTTCTATATTAATATTCTATGGGTCGTGTCACAAGGTATTCTCGTGTCTATGTTTGATGAGTTTGAGACTTAGTATTTCCTATGATTTTATATGAAAGAGATTTTAAAGACAATGAAATGTTTTGTGAAAAGTTTTAATTCTGCACTACTTTTCACTATGTATATGCGATGAACGATAGAGAATGGGCTTGGACAAGACCTCCGAGAGGTCAAGTACGCCAGTTGCAATCCGAGATTGGCCCTATCTTCTAGGGTGTAGTTTCGGGATGCGACAAGCTTGGTATCAGAGCATAGGTTATGAAAGTAGTCTTTGGAATCAAAAAGTCTCATCAAGTCACGTCTAGTAGAGTCTTGACCATCGGTGTGAGTCGCGACACATCTATGGGTGAGAGGCTATAGGACGATAGAGTTTCCCTTTTTTTCTACTCCTGTTGTGCCATAGAGTAAAAATTATGAGTACTCGTTTCTTATGGTTTTCCTTGTGTTTCTAGGAAGATGAATACGAGAAGTACACCTCCTAGGAGAGTTGAGGATAATGATGTGCATGAGGATATTCCTCCTCAAGTTGAGAAAGTTCCTCAAAGTTACCAAGATGATCAAGTACTCCCTATTGTTGGAGGAGGTAATGAGGTTCCGGTGGTTCCCCGGGGGTTGAGTAATAGTGATATTAGAGAGGCTTCCCTTGCTTTAGCCCGAGCCATGACTACTCAAGCGAATTTGAGTATGGTGCCTAGGGTGAATGTTGTGGAGATCACTATGACATCTAGGTTGAGAAACTTTGTGAAGATGAATCCTCCTATCTTTTTTGGCTCTAAGGTTGGAGAGGATCCCCAAGAGTTCCTAGATGGAGTATACAAGGTGTTGAGTGCTATGCGGGTTACTTCTAGGGAGAATGCCGAGTTAGCTTCGTATTAATTGACGGAGGTTTCTCAAGTGTGATACACTCAATGGAAGGAAAATAGGCCGGTGGAGTCGGGTCCTATTGAGTGGGAAGAATTTAAGGAAGCTTTTTTTGGAAAGTACTTTCCCCGTGAGAGGAGGGAAGTTAAGGTAGAGGAGTTTATCAATCTCAAGCAAGGCAATATGAGCGTTGAGGAATACTCTTTGAAGTTCTCTATATTATCTAGATATGCCCCATCCCTTGTGTCTAATCTAAGGATGAGATGAGTAGTTTTGTGACGGGTGTCGCCGATCTAGTGAGGGAAGAATGTCGTACGGCCATGTTCCATGATTATATGACCCTAGCTAGACTCAATCAATAGATGAGTCTAAACTAGGAAGGATTGCTAGGAACCTAAAAAGAAGTGGTTCTAGTGATCAAGATCAACCTAGGTTTAAGAAGAGGTCTCAAACTCAAGAAGAACCTAGGAGTGCTAAGGCAAAATTAGAAAAAGGAGGTGGTTCTCAAAATGGGAAACCTACATGTGTCACTTGTGGAAAGAGACACTATGGGGAATGACTAAGAATTACCGGGAGTTGATTTTTTGTGGTAAAGAAGGACACAAGGTGAGAGATGGTCCTACCATTGCTTCTAGAGGAAGAGAGGGTAAACATGTTGTTCCTAATATTCCTAAGGATGATGCTCCAAATAAGAGGTGTTTCTATGCACTCCGGACTAGAGGAGAAAACCCAGATGAGGAATGATGGTAAGTTATTGTGTTTATTTAGTATTATGAGTTCCTTATAAGTGGGGGAGTACCGTGAGTAAAGGAGTTTTGATTGATTGTTTCATCTTTTCTATTCAACTCAAGCTTGAGAGTCGAAAGTCATAGAAGTATTTTGCATGTTGCATTGTGTTTAGGGGTCTTGTTGAAATTGAATTTCATTGATTATGTGCATTGTGCATTTTATGAAGTTATGATTATGTTGTAAGATGTGTTTATATGATGTTATCTTGCATATTAACATGTTTCTATCATGAATTGCCTAAAAGTTGCATTTTTGGAAAAATTGCAAAATTCACTATAGCATGCCTGCTCACTGTAAAATTTTTGGGAAAATGAATAATTCATTCTTCGGCCAAAAATTGTTTTAATGTGGTTATAACTGATGTATATGATCATGATATTGAATATAAAATGAGTTTTTGCTATTTGGAATGAAGTATGTGAGTTTTGTAACATGATGAGTTATAGAATGTCTTCTAGTTTCTTGTTGTGTTGTGAATCTCTTGACTATGTGAAATTGATGTTCTCTTGATGTTGGTATTGTATAATATGTTATATGGTATGGTCATTAGTTGTTAATTGAATCTCTATTCTTTGAAGTGTTCAGAGAGTGGCAAGTGTCATTCGAGGACAAATGTTGTCCAAGTGGAGGAGAATGCAATACCTTGAAAATGACTTAGGTGAAGCTAGAGTCTAACATGGTTGTCATGATGATATTAGGTCCTAAAATGGTCTATAATGTGGTATTGAGGCAGTGTCTAGAGTTTTAGATGATTTGGAAGTGAAACGTAATGGAACGACCATGACGTTCGACGACTAAGTTACCTATGTGCCTCATATGTGATTATATGCTTATATGTGTGTTTTATGAGTTAATCAGGTCATTATATGAGTTTTGATAGTGTTTATAGGCAGTGTGTCAAGTTTCGTGAAGTTTGGGGGTCAATCGCCCAAGAACGTCAATGACGTTCGAAATGTTTGCCTTGAAACGACCTTGTGTGTCTTGGCATGTTTCGTCGAGTTTTACGTGTTCGTTTTGGATGAACTAGGTGAAAATGACTTAGTTGAACTAGAGCCTAGAATGTTTGTCATGATTGGTCAAAAGTTCTAAAATTGTTTATAATGTGGTATTGAGGCAGTGTCTAAGAGTTTAGGTGCATTGGAAGTCAAACGTCAAGGGACGACCAAGACGTTCGACGACTAAGTCACCTATGTGCCTCATATGTGTTTTTATGCGTTTATGTTTGATTTATGAGGTTATAAGGTTCATAAATGAGTTATTATGGTGTATATAGGCAGTGTGTCAAGTTTCAGGAAGTTTGGAGATCAAACGTCCAAGAACGTCCATGACCTTCGTAAGGTTTGCCTTGAACTTGTGTGTCTATGCGTGTTTCGTCGAGGTTTATGTGTTCATTTTGGATGAAATTCATGTGATAGGTCCTAAACTCTTATACAAGCATGTTTGCGTTAGAAAATTCCGGGAAAACATGCCCAAGGACCATCCAAGGGTCCTTGAGGAAGGACCTCTTTCATTGAGCCAAGACTGCCTAGACAGCCCCAAATGACTGAGGAAATCAATGGCTCGTGGGCTAGTCGACGCCCCGTCGATGGGGTGTCGTAGGTCAGTACTTAGTCGTGGGATAGGAGAGGCCAAAGACCAGCCTCAGTCCCCAACCAAGGACCAACAGGACGGTCCGTTGGTCAAGGGACGGGACGTCGGTGGTCCCTCCGTCTGTGAGGTTGTATCCTGCGCAGCTTCACTGTAAGTTAAGGGGTGAAGTGGTAAATTCACCCCACGTCCAAATAAGAGAAAGGGCGGTTCCTAAAGGGTCTTTTGGGTAGTTTAAATATGCTTATAAGCCTAAAACACTTAGAAGATTTCATTCTTCAAAATCAAAATCAAAATTCCATTAGAAATTCTCTAGAACTCCATTGGAGCCAAAACTCAAGGAAGGGCTTGGATTGGAGGATTTAGTGGAGATTATTAATCAAATTGGAGGATTAGCTTCATTGAGGTATGATTTTTGATCCTTGAAACTCTATTCATCAAGGAGCCCAACTTTCAAAGATGTTTTCTAAAGTTTTCAAAGATGAATTGTCCAATTTAATGATCTATGCATGGGTTCTTGCATTAAAGGTTTTTAAGAAATGAATATTGATTGAATTGTTATTAATTAGATGATATTAACTCAATTAACCCATGAACCCATGTAATTGATGAACCCTAGTTTTTGACTACTTTATGGGTTAAGTAATATTTATCTAATGCTTGTGAATTATAGTGTAGTTTTCTATGGGCTATTGATTGATGTAATAAATGTATTAAATTTATATCTCGGTTATCTTAGATTGATAAATCTATATTGAATTGACCTATTTCATTTAATATCATAGTTTATGTATTGAATTGTTGGTTATGCCATGGGTAAGGGCCTTATGGTATTGAGTTGGATGGTGTAGCATTGGATTGAGTTGTTGAGAATGGAGTGGTGGCACGCTGCCCTAATTCCCTTTATTTTATGTTAATTAGACTTCAATTATGTTGTGATTCGTATGGTCCACTTATGGTGGCGGTGTTATGTGTTGTACTTGCAATTGATGTGGCCTTGTCGGCGTTACTTTATGTAATAAGATGATCATGGCCTTGTCGGCACTACTTAAAGTATTATGATGATTTGTGTAGTTGATAATGTGAAGTTGGATAAATATCTACCTACATGATAAGTAATGTGAAAGTATATGTGTTCTTCTATTTATGCTATTTAGGTGATCATGTTATACTATGACTATGTTCTTCTATGTGTAGTCTTAGAGTTGATGCATGATTCTTCCTAATTGGTTATTAAGTCTTGTGATGGCCATATTTATGATGATATTGTAGTGTATAGGATGACTTAAAGATTGTAATGGTTATCTTTATGTGCTTCTAGAATGACATGTATTATGTGTTAAAGTAAAGTATGTTGTGTCTTGTCTTGGTTGGCTTGTGTCCCTTACTTGATATATGCATGAAAGTGAATATGAGATGTCTTGACTTAGGATGCTAAATTCTCTTAGTCTTGTATGTATGATGTATGAATGAAATGAGACCTAAAATGATGTTAAGAGGGTCCTTTATGTGAAACCTTGAACATAGTGGTAAGGTTATAAATGTTGAAGTCGAAAGCAGTAATGGTATCCTTCAAGTAAAGGAATGATAGACATAAGGTTGGTTGGCTCGAATGGCATCATATCAAAACTTAGGAAAGTCATTATGAGCTTCGTGTCGCCATTGTAAGGTAGCCCTGGTGGACCTCTTTGGTAAGGTAAATGTGATTGGGTTATGAAATTGATATGGAACCCCTTTATATGATCCTTTAATGTAAATTACTCTATGAGAACAAAGGCTAGGACCGAGTGAGTATGGTAAGGGAAGTATTTCTAGTTAAAGAATCAGGCTAGAGTACAAAGCACGTCCTTCATATTCCTTAACCATGTGCCTACATGGGAAGTCCCTAAGTTCAGACTTTGGTAGGTCCTCTTGAGTTCGAGGATGCCTACACTTTATTCTCTAGCTTTAGTAGATTAGATATATCTAGTGGATGTTGTCCCTAGCGTTTCCTTTCAAACATTTGTTCAAGCTTTTGTATTAAGGCCGGTTTGGCAATTATTAATGATATTATGAATTCTTCATTTCAATTCTTCAATTTGTAAATAGATGGTTGTTTATTTTGTGACGTTAGTATATCACTCTTATGCAAGAATTATATGAAGTCTAAGTACACTTCAGTAAAGTTTTAAATTTTTGGCTAAATTTAACTGTATGATTGTGATGAAATCTAAGAAGAGGCTTGTCTGCGACCTATGAGAGGTTAACGACGCCGGTCTCATCTAGGGTCTAGGACCCGGGTGTGACAAATTCGTCCAATATAAACCCAAAAGACCCTTCACTCAAATGGGTCTTTTGTAAAGTTAAATTACCTAAAATACGACTTTATCGAAAGTGGGAAGTGGCTGCGCGTCGTGGGGAAAATTCCAATTCTTTTTTTCTGAATTTTGGGTCGAGGAAATGAGACTCGTGTCAGATCCACGTCGCGAGGCTGAGACCTAATTCTTACTTTCAAAATTTTCTTGAGGTAGTAGGGCTCGTTTGGGTTGCGCGTTGCACAACAGCCCCTCAAAATCTGCATGCCTGCCCATGTTGGGGTCCTCCTCAAGGACCCTTCAGGTGGTCCTTGGGGTGGCGTTACCGAACTTTTGGACTCTTTGTACTACATAATACCTATCCAAAATCTTTTTACTAGTTTTAGACTTCATTTGACACTTCAAAACCTTCACCAAACATAGGGATATCAAATAGTTCAATTTAGCTAGTTTCCGTACGTCAGGGTCTTTCTTTGTCGTTTGGCTCTAACCTTTTCTAAATGAACTTATTACATTAATATAGGTCTGGAAACATCATTTTAAACATTATTAAATAGATTAAGATCTAGTCTAATTCATGGCATTTACGGAGTGTTAATCACCCAATCCCAAATTCTTGCAAATGGACAATGGCATGAAAATAAATATCACACAGTGCCTTGGAAAAGTACAATAACCCAATGGTACAAGGGATAATGAAAGCACCAGGATCTTCCTTGTTCTTCACAATGGATCTTGTAGCAATAGAACTACAATATTTCAACTTATCATCAGTTTCAAAACTTAAATATCTCTTCTTTGTAACCATATCCTTCATAAACTTCGTAGAACAAGGCATTTGTTCTCGAGCTTCTATCAACAAAACAGTGATGGAGTGTTGTTTAAGCATAGCGATGAACCTGCGTTATTTTTCTTCTTCGGTATTCTTTGTTAATCTTTAAGGAAAGGGAGGTGGAGGCCTGGTCAAGGGAACCACTTTCTCTGTCACCATATCCTCTTTTTTAGTCACATTCTCTTCCTCTCTATTAACATCTGAAACCTCATTATTTTTTCTAGTATCAATATCAACCCCAAGAGTCATAGGTGGATCAATGGTTTTCTTACCCCCTCGAGTAGTGACTACCATACCCTGCCCATCATTCTTTTGATTCAGGATGGTGTTGCTTGGAACAGTTTCTGGTTGCCTTGGTTTCATTGTGGTGGACAACTGATTCATCTTTACCTCAAGATGGTTGATTGACACGATGTGTACGTCAACCTTTTTACCAATACGAGATAAGTCATTTCTCATATGTTTCACAATATCATCAGTCGCATCGAACTTTCTCATGATCTTATGCATCACGTCCTCAATTCGCGCCATGTTAACTCTAGCATCCCAAGGGGAAGATTCTCTTTTTTTAGGGGGAACATAAGGTCCAACACGATCATTTTTTTTGCCATAGTTGTTTTGGTTGTAATTGTTATCGCGGTTATAGTTCCTATCCAAGACATATTGGCACTCTTGGTTGAATTTCTATAGTTCGACCTTGGTTTCCTTGACATTGGTTCAAAATATTCGTGTTGGATCCTTAAGAGTTTGGTCAGAAACACACCGTCTGATCATTCAATGCATACACATCCTCATCATAATAATACTCTTCCACCGGTGGTGGAGGTATAGTCAAATAGTTCACTACATTAACGTTATTTTCCACTCCAATCACATGTTTTAGCAACAACCCTAGCTTAGTTCTCATCTGCTCCATATCTTTTAGAATCTCATCTGTGGCCTGGTTGTTTTTTGCTTGAAAGGCGAAGGTGTTTCTCGAAGTGACTGACTTTCTAGTGCTCCAAGCTTTGTTGTTGCGAGATATTATTTTCATTTTCTCGGTGATCTGTGCCCATGAGCATTCACCATACGAACCTCTTGCAGTAGAACAAAGCACTACCTTACACAATTTTCGGAATTTGTTTCAAAAATTCCCCCCTTTTAATTACTTCTTTTCCCAAATACATTGGCTTAACGAATATAATCGTAAGTTAAGTTTAAGTCTAAACCATTTTTCTTGTGGGATCGATCCCAACCTTCAAGTTGAGTTCATTACTTGATAATGAATGTGTATGCTTCTTAAGGGAGGTCTAATTTTAAAGTATGAGGCCCCAACCCAGAAAACGTGACAAATTTCTTTCCTCGTCTTCTCACCCTAACTCGCCTAGAATCGAATGTTTTCTTCCCCAATCACTTGTATTTCATTAATTAACATAAGTACACTCTAATATACTCAATAAATCCCTCAAAACACTCACTTTAATCTCATCAAATCATCAAAACCTCAAACAAAGCAAGTTTTAGAATGAACTTCAAGAACACCTATGAAGAACTCATCAAGAACTCTAATCAGTCAACTTTAAGAACGAAATTGCACTGAAAATAACATGATCGGGATATGGGTGAACAAACCAAAATTGTGGAAGCTAACGTACTACTTATGTATTAAACCCATGGTGATTATCCACAACAAGAAGCAAGAATCTCATCGAACTCTTGATCCTATCCTCTTTTCTCCTCTTTCTCTTCTTTTATCTTTTTGAACTCTCAACTAAAAATGTAGGCGTATAATAGGATTATGAACTGAACCTAACAGTACTAGACCCCTAAAACAATACTAAAAACAAATTAAATCTATTTGAGTAAGCACAAGACCAAAATAACATTTCCTATTCTCAAGTAACTTTCCTTAACTGGAAAACCTAACTTCATAAAGGAATATGTTACCCATCAAAACTCGAAACATAGCAGAGTTAGCGGCATTGGAATGTGAATTCAAAGAAACTTGTAGCCCACCTAACGCATCATGTACCAAAAATGACGGTCATTTGATGTTGACCTAAAACTTTAAGGAACTTAGGATTGACTTGAATAAACTCTCTTTAGTTCTTCATGGAACTCAAGGTGGTACATCTATTGACCTTAACACTCAATAAATTTTAATTTGCTCAATAAAATCCTACTCCCAGTGAAGGATAGTTTGACTCTAAGTTCAAAAAAAAATCTGGGGTGTTGCAATAATCCAATATACAGGAATATTGACAATCTTCGAATCTCACCTTTTAATAAAACAAAATTATAATTAACATACATATATAATAATAGTTGTATGAGACTTAACATTATAGTTATATGTAATACTTTAGAGAAAATGCTTTTGTTAGTTAGTCTAACACAACTATCTCTACTTGGTCCCGTCCAATACATACAAAATGCACTAGCACAAAAACTTAGAACTATACCATTCCCATAATCAATAAAAATTACATATAATCTTGTGCTACTGATGGTATGTCCGATTCCCATCTTAGATTGTGAATAAAATGCTTATACTTATTAGAACTGATGAGTTGATCATTTGTGTTGAAGCTTCAACTCTATACAATAAATCATCTACTATATAAGTAAATAGATAGCATAAACGAATATATGATCTATTAAAAATTAATAAATAATTATCCTATAGTAAATAATATATCTAAACACATGATTAATAGTATAAATCCCAACAGTCACCAATAATCGCCCACCATAACTAATAGATCATTTAAACAATTTGGCACATTGAAACTATTTTTATTAAGATTAAAAACAATAGTCACCAATAATCTCCCAACATAGTACTCTGGAAGTTTCTATAACTACAACCACCACTATGAGCCTAAGTGATGATACAATGTTTTGCTGATGCAGCCAGAAGTGTCATATACTTTGTCGTCATATAGAATGCCTTAACTAACTGCATCCACACGTTTATGCTTAAAACACTAAGGGATCATAAAAAAATATGACCTTTTTCTACCCATGATGACTACATGGTTTATTGAGACTTCAGTTATTATGAACTCGTATCCCAATATAGGTGCTCAATACAACTCTAAAATATACTCAGGTCATATGTTTTTAAATCAAAACTCTTTCTTTAGTTTGAGATAATTACTCAAATCTTAGATTAAAAGATCGCTTGGAAATCGATGTTACCTTTCTTGTTCAAATATGAAACATTTTAACTATTGGGAGTACTTTGGTTCTCGTATAATATTTAGAGAAATGAACTTTACTCTTACTCTTTATTCAACTCAACGCGTAAGTCCTAAAACAAAGTTAAAACGTTTGTCAAAGACTTTTGAAAAAAACTATAAAAAGTTCACTTGACTTGACTCTTAACTTTCGTTGAGTAGAATTTATGGATTCAAGGATTATGATTTGTGATAGGAAAGATCTCATGATGTTAGGAGTGTTTTAAAGTTGTCAAACATGAGAAACTATCAAGAAATGACTGTCGGGAAAGCATTCCACTAGGCGGATATGCTTTATGTATTTTATCGCAAAATTTATTTTTTAAAAAGAGGAGTCCACATCTTATCCTCTACGTAGAGGTGATTTTTGTACACTAGGGGATCATGTCCGTGACACGTACTTATGTGCCAAAACTTGCTTAACTGTTTCCTTCTTTGTTTTCTCACAAGAATTTGCATAAAATTTTCTCAATCCCTCTTTAGAGTAAAATACCCAGTATATATACTAAAGAATATAACTCAAAACAACTCTAAATCGACAGGATTCCCTCAAGAACTCAACAACCCCATCAATTCTCAACAACTAAAATCAAACTTCAAGAATATAATTGAACAACATCATACTTTAAACTTTCTAGAAACGAATTTCGCTGAAAAAATCATGATAGATGTGTGGGTGAACGAACCCAATGCTATGAAAGTCTCACATACCTTCTATGATTTAATCCTTGGAAAACTCCACAACAAAAATCATAAGAACTTGACAAATCTTGTACTTCTTTTCTCCTTTCTTCTCTCTTCTCTTCTCTCAAGACCCTAGGATATTTCTTAATTGCATAAACTTAGGTAACTCAGTTTAAATCCCACATAACTTACAAAAAGCGAAATATTTTAATTGGGTAGCTAAAAGACCATCATACCCTTCAAAAATCTGGTTTAGACATTCCTTATCTAGATATCCCAACTTCAAATGGGCGTATTTCCTTCATACGAACTCGAAATTGAGAAAACTCAATGGAGTTTGAAAGATAACTCAATGCTATTTCTTATGGTATCTTGTGAAGCACCTAAATAATCTTTATATAAGAGTTGTCATCATTTGAAGTTGATCAAAAACTCATATTTCACCTAAATTTGTCAAATTTCCATATTTTCATTCTTTTGAAAAATGACACTTTCAAATTTTAGCTCTTTCTTGTTGTGGGATGTCGTTATATCTATTCCTTGGAAACATTCTTCATCGACTGAGATTAATATTAGCAGCCTAAGGGTGTATCATCTAACATTCATTTCAAACACCAAATAAGCTAAAAAGTAAATACCATATGCCAACTTATATATAAATACCAAGAAATGGAGTAGAACCTTAATTTGAAACTTCTCCAGAATTGAAGAAACGTGGATATCTCTTCTTCATATTCTCCTCGGCTTCCCAAGTTTGTTCCTCAACAAACTGATTCATCGAAAGAACTTTGATTCATACTACTTCTTTTGTTCTAAACTTGAGAACTTGGTGTTCTAGAATCTAAACAGGAATCTCCTCATATGATAAGCTATCCTTGATACCAATATCTTAAGTTGGTATGATAAGTGAAGGATCACCCATGCACTTTTTTTAGCATGGAGATGTGAAATATGAGATGAACTGTTGCTAACTCTTGGGGTATCTCTAACTCATAAGCTACATTAATCCTCTTAAATATTTTGTAAGGACTTATATACAAGGGACTAAGTTTCCCCTTCTTACAAAAGCTAATAATACCCTTCATGGGTGAAACTTTTAAGTAGACCCTATAATCTACTTTGAACTCTAACTCCCTTCTCCTAACATAAATATAGGAAAATTGACGACTCTGCGTTGTTTTCCACCTTTATTAAATCAGGTTCACTTTCTCCATAGCTGGAAGAATCAATTATGGTTCTATCAACCAAGCTTCACCAACTTTGAACCATATAGTATTATGCATCTTCAACCAGAATGACCTTCATAAGGACCATTTGGATGCTAGAGTTGTAACTAATGATATAAGAGAACTCAAAGAGAGGTAGGCGATAATCCAAATTACCCTTAAAATCAATCACAAATGCCCTCAACATATCTTCTTAAGTCTGAATAGTGCGCTCTACTTGCCCATCTATCTGAGCATGAAAGACAATATCTATGTTCACCTTTGAACTGAAGCCTGTGCAGTAAATTGTGCACCTTTGTCTGAAATAATCAAAACTGGCACCCCATGAATTCGAACTACCTCTTTAATATAAAAGTTAGCATAATCCAATGTTGTATTGGTAGTCTTTATCAGTAAAAAGTGGGTCAATTTCGTCATTAGATCCACAATCACCCAAATAGAATAAGGCTGCCTTCGAGATATTGGTAAACCTGTAATGAAGTCCAAATTAATCATCTCCCACTTATATCAAAAAAAAATTATATTTTGAGTCAAACCACCGGGCCTTTTGTGTTCTACTTTAACTTGATTGCAATTTGGACACTCTACAACAAACTCTGCAATGCTTTTGTTCATACTACTCCACAAATAATCCTCTCTCAAGTGAGGATACATTTTTTATGGAGCCCAGTTTAATGGAATACCTAGATCTATGAGTTTCCTTCATGATCGTTTCTAGGATATCATCCACCTTTGGTACACACAACCTACTTTGATAACTCAATACACAATCTTCCCCTTGCTCAAAAGCCATTACTTTTTTGCTTATTAACATTTGCCTACAATTAAAATAATAGGATTGGTCTAACTTCTCTTTTACTTCATACACTAATTACGATTCAACATAATTCATCACCATTACTCTTCCTTTAGAGGAATCTTGTTATGACGCAAAGTACCCCTTAGGCGTAATCGGCGTCCTTGTCCTCAAAGAGGACTTAGACAAGCCTCTTAGCATTCATCATAACGTATCATAGGTCAAAAACGCGGATAAATTTAAAACTTTGTATATATACGTAGTGAGGTATACATAGACCTCTCACATAGGAAGCTTACTTAAGCTTCTAGCTTAGACAACATAATAATACATAAGAATTTAGTCTATATCTTTGTCTCGCATTAAACAATCAAAATGAAGTATAACATCCAGGCATAGCCCTTATACAAATTCATAGTTGCCACTTAGGGCTTACATCAACAACATCAACAATAGGAGAGAAAAGAATGTATTTAGACAATACAAGTACAACTAAGGTAGAGTTGGTGGTGTCATCCTCGAACTAGAGGACCTACCAATACTTGGAGAGTCTATTCCAAGACTTCTTTCTTTAGCATCAAGATACCTCAATGGCCCGAACCTACAATACTTGGGGAAAAGCGAAGAAATATCGGTTAGTACAAAACACATGTAGTAAGTATGGTCCCTATGCATAAAAATCATTAATGCATGAGAAAAGGCACAATTTAGTCAAAACCATGCAAAATATCCAATAACTCAATTTACACATATATGGAACATCATAAATCAACCCAACATATAAGCAACTCAAGAAACAATTATGCAATGCCAAGAATAAAGCCCGATAACCCTATCCAAACCTAAGGATCAAATTAAGCAACCCACTTCATACTTATAACATATTCTCATAATTTTCATAACATGCTTCATACATCAATACTATTCATAGCTTAGCAACATAATCATAATCATAATCAAGAAATAACACCACTAAGAGCATCTCTTAGGATCCCACATGTGCAATGTGTAAGAAAAGTCCAATACCCTCCCTCACACCATTTAGTAACCTTTAAGACAACCCTAATAACAGTTCACATACATAACTTGTTCATTTAGTTTTATATTAGGTAAAGAAGTACAATAACTGACAAGAGACCATATGAGCTACATTGAATTCGGTGTTCTACTCCCACACCGAAAAGAGAGGGTTAACACTTCCCTAAGGTGTAACCATTTGTACATGATATCTAGGTGGATCCACTAAGCTAGAGTCCTATATGGGCACATAGTTAAGTTTAACGGAGATTGTTATTACAAACCTTGACTTTCTAGACGTGGAGGTTTCCATTTAATCATAGAACACATATTTTAGGAATCCGGACTTTCTAACATGAGGAAACACATGTGGGAGGCCGGACTTACTAAACATGAGACCTCCATATCATTTACATGCCCTTTCGGTGCTAAACAATTATTCCCTTTAGTAACCATCTTATTTCGTCATACGAGTTCACATTAGTCTCTTCTAGACCCCTATATAGACGTCTTACCATATTAGCTCATAGGTCATCATAAGTGAGAACAATCCTTTCACTTTAGACACCACTTCACAAGTGAGTAAACCTTTCACTTAGCACTTTAATATAATCATGAGAAACTACTTGCAATCATATAATATTCGTATCATAACATACATAGATAATTCATGTCTAATTCAATGTCTTAGGGTTAAGGATGAGGAACACCTAGCATCAAAATCACAACCACACATTAGACATAGGAGCATTACTATCTAAGTAACTCATGATTCACAATTGAATCCAAGAGAAACCAATCAACATACCTTCTTGCCCTCTTCAAGAACCTTCATACTTGCATTACCAAGATTACATAATCAATTAGATTAACAAGGTTAATTCAAGAATCAATTACATAATTAACAACAATGTAGTCAATCCACTTGTTCATCATCTTCCCAACTCACCCTAATAATTCAAGGTTTTCATGAAATTGAGGGAAAGACATGGGTCTAGGGAAATCTCATAGGAAATCATAAATTAACCATAAATATATGCTTAAAAAACATTAATTTATCACAATTGATTCATAATTTCGTTTTACAAAGAAGAAGCATGTGAGAAGAAAAGCCCTTATTTTGAGGGATTTAGAAATCATCTTTTGGAAGGACCTCTTCGGGAAAGGAATCCCAATAGTTAAAAAACCATACCTTAGAGATGATAACGACAAGAAATTGGGTTGGGAACTTCAAGACTTGACCTTCTTCTTGGAGCTCTAATGGTCTTCAATGGAGGTTTGGAGGAAGAGAGAATTTGAGAGAGATGAAAGTGATTTTTTTAATTTCAACTTTGGGATTTGATTTGTGTGTTAAATTTGACTTAAAACTTACCCTAATCATTATATTGTAACTCTTTAAATTACACAAAAGACCCCTCACTTAATTGGGTCTTTTTGTGATGTCAAATTGTCTTAAAGACGAGACGAGCGGATCTGGGACTTTTATACGCACCCCGGGGTCAGTTACACATTTTTTTTCAAAAATCCAGGTTGGGAAGTCGACCTCGTGGAATCCCCGCATAGCGAGGATAATTTTTTCCTACTTTTGCTAGCTACAAGATGCGCACTGACCTCCAATTCATGGCTGGTCGAAGTCTGCTTTGGCAGCCTGCTCGCCCAAGTTCGGGTCCTCCTCAAGGACCCTTCCTGTTGTTCTTGGGGAGTCATGACCGTACGTTTTGACCATATATACTAAATTTTTACTATTTAAAGTCTTTTTACAAGTTTTAAACTTAGTATTACCCTCCAAACCTTCACCAAACATAGTGACCTCTACTAATTTAATTTCTCTAGTTTCCAGATGTTAAGACCTTTCTGTTATGTGTTGGCTCTACGACTTTTCAAACAAGTTAATTACACTTATTTATGCCTAAAATAATCATCATTAAGCATATGAGACTCTATTATAGGTCATGGGATTTCCGGGGTGTGTCAATACTCCCTTCTTAAGAACATTTGTCCCCGAATGACACCTTAGACCTTTTTAAATAGAAGAGACTCAAGACAAGCAGCCCAACCAACAAACAAACAATATATATAAAATGAGTCACAGCTCATTGGATGGATTCTCCACTCTTTTCAACATATAATCATAGAATTAACACATAGGAACTTAATCCATAACATATCACATACATAAGCTCAACTTTTCATAGCATATATGGAGGAACTACCTTATCCATCTCGATATGAGCTCAATATGAACATCAAGTGTTGTCATGCTGATTTCTTTTCAAAACAACACCAATTAGGTTCAATACAACTTCCATGAATACTTATAGCACACCACATACCTAAGTGAAAACCAACCATAAGAAACACTTTTCATGGAAAAGAAAAGAACTCAACTTAAGCATGAATTTCTACATTAATATGTGATACGCTCAAACTATACTTCCCTAAATAAGTATAAGCGGTCGTATCAAGTAGAGAACCCAATTTTTAGGTTGGGTTCGATCCCACAAGGAAAATGGTTTAGACTTAACTTTAATCTACGATTACGTCTATTTAGTCAAGTCCTTTCGGAAAATAGTTTAAATAAAAGGGGGGCTTTATGTAACAAAAATGTTCAATTATTACTAAGTAAACAAGTAGCAAGATTTAAACTTTAGTGTTTATCAAGTGATGAGAGAAACGAGGGTATAAGTGTTCCCAATAGGGTTATAACGTGGTAATCCTAGCTATAACAACTCTTTCCTAGTATCTTGCATGCAAAGTGTTAAGTTATGTATCCCTAATTCCTTTATCCGGCAACTAGGGAATTTCACTCTGCAACTTGGTCCAGCTACGTGTGTTCACTTTACAAAGCTTACATTTACCTCATATTAAGCATCATATTCAATGTATGGATAAGTTACTACATCGCACCAATTGAAACTACCCTATTAGATAGTGTATACTAAATCTACGTTGATAATTATTTTCTTATTAGCTACCTCCTTGGTCCGGCAAGTAGCAACAAGGCAAGTTCTAACGCTGCCCACCGTTAAAAAGACTTCTAAACTAAAGAATTATCAATACATGTAAGAAACTATTCTAGAATTGTTATTTAGCTAGGTTTACTAAGTTAATTACCCATGGTTCCCACAACCCTAGTTGTGGATTTAGTTTACCATGCTAAGAATTACACAATGCATAATAGTTAAACAATAAATCATGTACTTACTTTAACAAGTTTAAAGAAAAAAACCAGAAATATCATTTTAATTAACTAAAAATATTTAAAGAAACAATTCCGGAAAATTGAAGTATTTCCCAAAAAACCAAAGTTTAACTTCCAATAACACAAATCTGAAAAATATTAAAGAGTCAAACCTAAAAAATAAGGTTTTAAGTCCTATTTATAACAATAAAGTCCTAGAATAAAAAGGAGTTCTAAATAAGGAAAAATCTATCCAAAACGCGTCTTTAGTTGACGACCTAACAGACGGTCCGTTGATGGAACGACGGACCGTCGACAACTTCCGTCGGTCCATACTTCAAATGTTTTTTTAGTGTCCAGTTTTCAACACTTTCTGTTACCATCGACGGACCAACAGCACGGTCCGTCAGTAGAACTACGGATGTCCTCCGTTCCTCCATACTTAGCGGTTTCTTCAAGTTGGGTACTGGGACTACTTTTTGTTACCATCAACGATTTACCAGTGATGGTCCGTTGATCAGTCGACGGACCATCGATCCTTCCGTAGCCCCACACTTGGTCAGAATTCCCCGATTTGATTTAAGCAGCTTGAACTTCCAGTCGACGATCATCACCTACGGACTGTCAACGGGTTGAAGGACCGTCGATGGCTCCGTAGGTCATCACTTCTGCACTAATTTCAGCAGAGTCTTCAGCATTTCCATTATGGACAGTTTACAGATAAAAAGACATTAAAATTACTACAAAAAGGCCTTAGACACACACTAAACTTAAGGAAAAAGCATTGAACGTACCGTGAAACTACGGTACATCAATATGCACACAAAAATGTGATAAGTTTAAAATTATTCATATTAATCATATAAGAAACTAATTACATCAGCCTTGGCTAGGAGTTAAAGGAAAAAGGTGAGGATAGCGGGACTTCATATCGGCCTTGCCTCCCATGTTGCTCCCTCAACTAGGTGGTTACTCCATAAAAATTTTACGGAGGCAACCTCCTTATTCCTCAACTTCTTAACTTGACTATGAAAGATTTCGATCGGGACCTCTTCATAAGAAAGGTCCTCTTTTACCTCTAAACCTTATAGAGGAATAATGGAAAACGGGTCCCCTATGCACTTCTTAAGCATAGAAACATGGAATACCAGGTGAATAATGGACAACTCATTGGGCAATTTCAATTTATATGCCACACTCCTGACTCTGCTTAAAATTTCATACGGCCCACATACCGGGGACTAAGTTTCCCCTTCTTTCCATACCTCATCACCCCTTTCTTGGACAAAATTTTCAAAAACAAAACAATATCCTACTTCAAATTTAAGGTCTCTGTTTCTATTGTCGGCATGAGATTTTTGCCGACTTTGAGACATTTTTAGTTTATCCCTTATAATCTGAATGTCACGACCCGCAAGTACACCCTAGAAATTAGAGCGTTCTTGTGTATCCGCATTGCAAATGAGACGTCAATAAGTCTCATCTAAGCCACTCGTATCATTCATTGCATAATAAACATACTAAAATGAGTAAGAATTTCAAACTTTCTTCACACACGAAGAACTCTTTCCATAATCATTACACAAGAGGAAGACTTTCATTTAAAACGGTAAACCTTTACAACATCTCCTTGAACAATCTAAACTTTAGAGTATACAACACTTGGGACTAAACCCATACAAGACATAAAATAAAGACTAAGACATAAAGGAACATGTGGATATTGTCCTCGAATCAATGAGGACTCACCAATACTTCATCTTCAACCCTTAGAAACCTATCCATCCTCCATTGAATATCAATACTTCCAATTCCCTACACTTTAGTCAAAAAGGGAAAAGAAGGGGTTAGTACATAAAAAGGAAAAGAATGGGTTTGCACATTAGATGCACTAAGTATGGAAACCATGCAAAAACCATGAAAAAGGGACATTTAGTAAATCACATGTTTTTCATGAATTTTGATTAAAACATCATAAAATAATCATTAGAACAACATTTAACAACATAGAAATGCATAATAGATCGCATAAGTGTTTTATCACTTTTTAAGGAACATTACAGTAAACCTAGCCAAGTTACAGTGAATCAATTCAAACATTACAGTGAAACCCGTTTAACATACAATCTTCTCACTAAAAGCTTTCCTAAGACTCAGTTAGGTAAGACAAAGAGAGAACGCCCATACACCCTCTCAAAGCGCACCTAAATGATCATTAAGATCACCTATAATGAGATATACACACTTACAAATACTTCAATCACATGAACATGAGATCCTCCTACCAAAGGTTATCAAAAGACTTACTTAAGTAAATCAAAAAGATAACGTCCATGATTGACCTCTTCAAGATTACCTAAGTAATCCTTAAGAATACCTAAGTTTGGATCATGTCCACAAAATCAACTATCTTCCCTAACTAGAGTCATTCAGAAGACTTATCTAGGTAAGATAAGAAGTGATCATTCCTATGCCCCCTTCACACCTTAACTAGACAACCCTTAACTACTATAGATAAGTACTTATTTCATTTAACATACTTTCTTAACTTCAGTCATTACATTCATTATTTCATTTAAGACTCATTCATCACATAGAGACATTCAAGTAATGGTCTTGGACAAGCCCTAGGGACTCCAACTAACACCTTCAAAGCCTATTGTGCAATGTCTACATAGACTCCCATACCACCACCTAAACTTCATAGAACTTCTCTAATGATAGTAGGTATCCCATATGATGAGAATAGGCAATAACTGACATAGACCATGATAGCAAAGCATGGAATCCGGAGTTCTAACCTACTCCGATGAGGGTGTTCTACTTGTCAATGGTAGAACTTGGACACATGCCATGTAGGCACATGGTTAAGGAATATGAAAGGTGTTCTCTGTATTCAAGTATCATCTTTTAACTAGAACTACTTCCCTTACCATACTAAATCAGTGCTAGCCTTTGTTCTCATAGAGTAATTTTTACACTTAAGGTTCATATAAAGGGGTTCCATATCATGTTCATAACCTAATCACATTTACCCTACCAAAGAGATCCTCTAGGGCTACCTTCCAATGGCGACAAGAAGCTCATCATGAATTTCCTAAGGTTTTATATGATGTCGTTCCAACCAATCAACCTTAAGTCTATCATTACTTTACTTGAAGGATACCATTACGGCTTTCGACTTCAACATTCATAACCTTACCACTATGTTCAAGGTTTCACATAAAGACCCTCTTAACATCATTCAAGGTCACATGTCATTCATACATTGAAGACTAAGAGGATTTATCATCCTAAGTCAAGACATCTCATATTCATATTCATACATGCATCAAGTAAGGGACACAAGACACAACATACTTCACTTTAACACATATTACATGTCATTCTTAAGTCACTTAGGAATAACCATTATCATCTTTTTGTCATCTTATACACTACCATATCATCATCAATATGACCATCATAGACTCATATAGTCAAGTAGGAACAACCATGCATAAACCTTAAGACTACACATATAAATAGATAGTCATAGTCTACATGATTTCCTAACATACATAAAAAGAACACATACTTTCACATTACTTCACATATAGATAGATATGCTCATACTTCACATAAATCAACTACTACAAATTATAATAATACTTCAAGTACTGCCAACAAGGACACATCAATTCACATAGCACCGCCACCATAAGTGGACCATACCAATCACAACATAATTTAAGTCTTAACATAAAATAAAGGGAATTAGGGCAGCCTACCACCCATTCAATCTCACCACTTCAATTCCAAGATAAATCATCCAATTCAATACCAAAAGGACCTTAACATGGCCTTGAACATCAATTCAATACAAAAAAACTATAATACTTAATGAAACTAGGTTAATTCAATATAGATTCATTAATCTAAGACAACCTAGATATCAATTCAATACAATTATTACATCAATCAATAGCCCATAGAAAACTACACTAGAACTCATAAGCCTTAAGTCAATATCAATTCAATAAGCTTAATATTCAATAGATCTAAGAATATATAATTCTCAATTGATCAAATTGAAACAGCCTATAAACCAATCAATTATAATCTCACTACACCATTTTAGGCCTATGGCCACACTAAATCTGAGCAACACTTGAAAAGTGTTGTCTAAAATATTTTTGGGAACAATTTTAAAATGTAGCTTACATTTTTAACTTTTGGCAACGATAATATTGGCAACAATTTTAAAGCGTACTCTTTAATGGTATTGGCTACACTTTTTAAGTGTTGTCATAATATGAAATAAATGGCAACAACTATTTACATATATGACCACATTAAAGTGTTCTATTTTTTATAAAAGTGTTCTATTTTTTATAAATAAAAACAACACTTTACAAGTGTGGCCTAAAAATTTTCACTAAAATATTATATTCCCTCCAATTTTTTAACTCTCCCTCCCATATTTATTGGCCAAAAAAATAATTAATAAAACATTAATATAAGCTTTTCTCTTTCTCTTCTTTCATAGAACAAGATTTACTCTTTTGTCTGTAGAATAAGAACTTCTCCAGAACAGCAGATCGAAGAGAAGAAGCTGAAAAACGTAGTTGAGCTGAAGAACTAATGGATCGAAGAATTGAGGATCAAAGAACTGAAGATCGAAGTACTGAAGAGCGGAAGCTGAACAACTGAAGAGCTTAGCGGAAGATTTCTCCGATACCAATTTCGTCAAGTGTAGGTAGAAATTTTGTACAGTCGAGTTTCCTTCTTATTCTCTACTAATATCTAGCACTAAAAACAATCTTCTTGCCAATTGATTGAATTTTGTTTCGGGTTTAGAAAAAGTTGATTACTCTGGGGGTTTTACTGTTGAAATTCCATAGTAGGGGAAGAAAGTGCGAAAATCTGAACGTCAAAGTTAGCCCTAGGAATCTAGAGCAGACGAGAAAGAGACCATTACTACTCGAAGAATTTGAGTCTGTAATTATATATCTAATTGTTTGTATTGCGTTGTCCCTGTATTGCGTTTCTTATGCACCAATTTCTGTATTATTTTGTTTCTCTCTTCTGTACCTGCAAATTGTGCAAGTAGTTAGTAAAAGTATATCCTCAAGTTTCATTATTTACTGTTAGACGAGCTTCTGGTCTTTTTCTTAAAGAAAATTAAGTTTTGTAGTGCGATATGATCCCAAAATTTAAGGGATTTGATTTCATTGTGTAGTCGATTTGTTATTTTATTGTTCGAGTTATTTCTTTTATAAAGTTAAATTATGTATTGTTCAAGTAATATATCTTCTTTTTTGAACTCTTGTTCTGTTAGACGAGCTGATGGTCGTTTTCTTAAAGAGAATTACATTTCGCAGTGTGATATGATCCCAGAAATGAAGGGATGTGATTTCATAATGAAGTCAATTTGTTTTTTTGTATTGTTCAAGTTATTCCTCTCCTTTTTTGAGCTCTTGTTCTATCAGGCGAGCTGCTGGTCATTCTCTACAAGAAAATTATGTTTTGTAGTGTGATATGTTCCCAAATATGAAAGGGATTTGATTTCATTGTGAAGTCGATTTGTTTTTTGTATTGTTCGAGTTATATATCTTCTTTTTTGAACTCTTGTTCTTTTAGACGAGCTGCTGGTAATTTTCTTAAAGAAAATTAAGTTTTATAGTGTGATATGATCCCAAAAATTAAGGCGATTAGTCCTTAAAGAATTAAGTTACAATTTTGTTTTGGTCTGACGTTGATGAACTATGTAAAACACAATAGAACTAATGTAAATGACTTGCAGTGGTGCTGCACATTAAAGGTTGAAAGAGTGATAAATTTGTTTGCATCTGAAACTTGGATTATTTAAAGCATTGTTTGCATCTTATGATACTTGGACTCTTTAAAGGCTTAAACGTTGAAAGAGCTAATGTAAATGACTTCATTTGATGTTGTACATTAAGTTACAGGTTCATTTAAAGCGTTCTTTGATTTTTTTCTAACTGGTTCTCTAATGTCTATCTACTTGTCTCTAAGCTACACATCCTTTTCTGTGAGTTTTTTTTTTCTGCTCAAAATTTGAACTATTGATTGTTTTCTTCTTATAGCATAGTGTATAGTGTGTTCATGAAGAATTGATCATATTTTTACCATGAAATTAACTCGAGCTGATGAAAGATGAAGTATGACATCTAACTTATGCAAATTACTTCTTGTATATGATGTACATAGTGGGTAGAAACAACTACAGATTTCAAGAATATATGTTCCAGAAATAGCACTATATTTTTTCAGTTCTTATAAAACTGAATCATTAGTTGTTCTCTATTTGTTCATATTTCACGTAAGCCTCCTTTTTTGGACCTCTTTTTTTCTTCTTCTCTCTATTTGATTTCTTCGAGTTACACTAATTGTTTGATTTCATTTGTGAAATCAGTTTGTTATTTGTATTGTTCAAGTGATATCTCTTTTTTGTTGAACATTTGTTCTGTTAGACTAGCTGCTGATCATTTTCTTAAAGAACTTTAAGTTTTGTAATGTGATATGATCCAAAAAAGAAGCGGATCAGTCCTTAAAGAATTGAGTTACAGTTTCGTTTGGGTCTGAAGTTGATGAACTATGCCAAAAGCAATAGAACTAATATAAATGACTTCTTGTGGTGATTCACATTAAAGGTTTAAGCAGTGATAGCTTCGTTTGCATCTGAAACATTGATTCTGTAAATCTTTGTTTGCATGTGATGAAACTTGGATTCTTTAAAGGTTGAAAGAACTAATGTAAATGAATTCCTATGGTGCTGCACATTTAGTTACAGTTTCGTTTAAAGCATTTTTTCATTTTCTTTCTAACTGGTTCTCTGAATTCTGTCTACTTGTATCTGAGTTACGCATCATTTTTTGTGGGTTGTTTTATTGTTGTCTATATTTTATTTGTTCGAGTTACACAACTTGTTTGAATTACTTTTCTTCTTTGAGATTAGCTGGTCAATTTATTTTTGAAGTATATTAAAGTTTATTGCATGATAAGATCCCAAAAGCGAAGGTGATCAGTCTTAAGAGAAAACAATGACCTACTCTTAAACAGAGGCACTCACAGGTCATGCATTAAGATAGTAATAACAGAGAAGATATAGGAATTTGTATTCGACTCGAGAAATCTATTCGGAATTACAAGTGAAAGATTGTTTACCTTTTAATACTAACAGAGCACACTGGAAAGTGTCTGTAGTTACTAAAACTAACCTAAATATTGTAAGTTGTAAATAATAGATTGATTTTAAATTTGATAGCTTAATGTACAAGTTACAAAATCAATTATGAAGAGTACTATCAGATAGTTATTTGATGCTCCTAGGGTAATTGGAAGAGGACGAGGGCGAGGGCTTAAATCTTTGACATCAAAAGGAAAAGTTCCAACTGAAAATTTCAATCTAGTGATCTATTTAAATAATACATCCAAGAAGTTAAAACTGGTAAAACTTTGTAGTATACACATATCCTCTCGTCAATGTATTATCTTCTATCTATTTATAAATGAATTTTTCTTTTCTCCAGGTACTATTGAGAAGGGACAACAACAAGAACTTACCAAAGTTACCATGCCTTCTATTCGTGAAAAGAGAGCAAGAAATGAGAAATCCATGTCTCTCGAGAAATAGTA
This sequence comes from Solanum sitiens, assembly GCA_016801875.1. Classification (NCBI taxonomy): domain Eukaryota; kingdom Viridiplantae; phylum Streptophyta; class Magnoliopsida; order Solanales; family Solanaceae; genus Solanum; species Solanum sitiens. Next base: position 722,710 of record JABWTJ010000049.1, on the reverse strand, counting down.
TATGAAAGTTAAACTTCATTTTATCCATCTGCCAAGAAAGTTAAGCAAGACATCCATGAGGTTGAAGCAAGTAAGTTTTTTCATGACCGTTGAGATTTTAATTGCATAATAACATATTTTGAATGTCAAAATTTTCCCATAGGCCTGGTGAAACCATGAGCACCATACATCAGTTGTGTCATTCTTTATGACATATAGTTGAACATATTTGAGACTGCCTGTCAAGCCTTTTAGATTCCTCCCTCTTGGGTGTATGTGAACAATGATCTCTCTTGCTACCTTTTTCTAAGTATATTACTTGTAATATGAAATCTTTCAGGTTCTTTTGGTTAGGGACGAGGAGCTGGACATAAGAACTCCACCATGTCTTCTAGTAAAATTGATACTCCCACTTGTTCATTTACTAATCAAGTAAAGCAATGTACCAAAGAAGTTGAAACAAGTATGTTTTTTAAAATCAGTTGTATCTTTTATTCCATGTATAACATAAAACAAATGCCAAAAATTGTATAATATGATTTCTTGGTTCTAGATGCAATAGGAAAGGGACAAGAGAAAACACATGGATCTTTCTGCTCATCTATAGGGGTTTCTGAAAATAATGTGGAATCTAGTCAAGAATTGACATCAATCAATAAGAATACTCTAGTCCTTGAGAAAGAGAACACGCAAACCAAATTCCGTTGTTCTACTCATCAAGTTATTCAAGCCTACCAAACAACTGAACAAGGTATGACAATTTACAAATCAATTCATTTTCAATCTGTTGAACAAAAGTTTATTACTATCTGAGCTACGTTCAACTCAAGAGAAAAACAAATACTTGAATGATCTCTTGTCTACCATAGAATATGATCCGAAGTAAATAAGAAAAATGAAAGAACTGTTTGTTGCTCAACAATTGCATAACCCGCATATGACATCACTCGTATCATTTGAGTGACCACTGAATTTTTTTGCTAACCAAGTAAGTAACATTTTACCAAATTCTATATGCGGATAATCTTTTAAGCATTTAGTGTATGGCTGAACTCTTACATGATTGAGCGTGTTTAAAGGAATTTCTTCATTTATGAGGTTTTTTACTGGTGTTTTTTTCTCTTTTAGCCGTTGGCTGTTGGGTCACGTATACTAGTTTGTTTTGTTTAGTAAGTTTTATAACATTTGCTGGTAGGACAAAAATCTGTGACCAACTCCTTTCCTGCATAACTTAGGTTCATTCTTCCTAAATTTTTCTCAAGAAGTGGATGATACATGCAATAATTCTATATATGAATCTTTATACAAAAGTTGGGTTAGTGCAGATTTTGTTGATGAAACAGAGTTTTTTATACATATGTTTGGAGTTATTATAATGTTTGTGTCATTTCTTTTAGACAGAAATAGGAAAATTTCATTACATTAAGTTTTAGCCGTTAAGCAGCTACTGCAGTAGTAATAGCTACCACATCTGAAATGCTTCAGCTGTTTCCAATTATTTTAATGTTTGCATCATTTCTTCTCTAGATAAAAATTGAAAAATTGTTACGCATTCAATTTTATCCTTTTAATTAGATGTCTAGGAAATTGTTGCTTCTTGTGTGCTAGCATATGTAAGTGACAGAACCATTATACTCGACCATATATAAAATCTGTCAGCCCTTAAGACAATCAACCATATATAAATTCTTCGTTGTCCACTAAGAATAAGATTTCAAGAAAAGAATTCCAGGAAAATTAGAAGTAACAACATTGTAGCCTCACAGTAACGACATCCTAGCCATATACAATAATGGGTTTTATCATTTATGACTTTTCCCTTATGCTATATTGATTGGACTCAACAAAAAAGTCAATAGGTGCATGTCGAATTCTCAAAAAGTAGTGTATTTTTGGATAATCCATCACCGGTGCGGGATCAATAGTGAAGAGTCCGTGCAACTTAACCCTTATGAATAGGCTTTTATCAACGTAAGAAGAACTTTGACATCACTTGCAGAGTTATAAAGATAAATTCTGGATGTATGTTGCTGTTGTACATCATGTTTTCCATCCATATACAGAATCACTCGGCCTAAAGTCGAGAAAAACATAGATTTGAGTTGCACATTGATCTTGTTTAGAGGATCAAGTAACTCACTAAACCTGTATCATTAGAATTGCTTAACAAATCAATGCCTTCTTTATCTCTATTTTTTTAATTTTCTCCACGTACAAGTGCATGCACATAGTTTGAGATTGTTTGACTTCTACAAGGATTAATGATGAGAAGAAAAAAGTGATAAGTTGTTTGTTTCCGTACTACAATAATAAACTATTTGTTTATAGCTTAAAAAGTGATATTCATGCTTGTTTAGTTACTCTACATCAACTTGTTTCCCCTAAATCATAATATAATATTTCTTGATGGAGAATTTGCTAATTGTTTCTAGCTTACATCACTTAATTTTTGCTTTCAGTATAGATTTTGTACTCTTGGTGAATACATCTCATCAAAGTTTTATTAATCAATTTTTCTTATATTATTGCAGTTTTTTGTTATTCTGGATATCCCTTGGTGAATTTTAGAGTTTTTTTTGTGAAGGATGAAGCTCAAGTCAAGATGCAAGTTTAGAAGATGCACACTACCATTATTATTAGAGATCTTTAAGCAATCACTTTCTAAGTTTTGGTTGTACAAGACATGTTTCTCGAAGTTTATATGAATTATATAGTTTTGATTTAATTATTAAATAATTTTGTGCTTTAGGTCATTTGTGTATGTAATATGTGATTATATATTTAATATATGCAATTCGAAGGTATTATTGTAGGACGTCCAATGTTAAAGTTACACTTTACAAGTGTTTCTCTAGATGAGATAAAAGGTTACACTTTATAAGTGTTGTTCTAGATGAGATAAAAAATTACACTTTATAAGTGTTGCTTTAGATGACATATAAAAGGCAAAACTTTATAAGTGTTACTCTAGATGACATATAAAAGGCAACACTTTTGAAGTGTAACCAATAATACAGAAAAGGCAATGCTTTTAAGTGTAGTATAATAAAAAAAATTGGTGTCGATAATGCTTCAAAACAAAGCGTGCCCTTATAACTCTTTGGCTACACTTTATAAGTGTAGCCAAAGATGGCAACATTTAAAAAGTGTTGCCTAAAGTCAAAGGTTACGCTTCCTTAGGCCACCCCCTAAAAAGTGTTGCTTAAAGTCCAAAAGTGTAGCCTTTTATAAAAGGCCACACTTTTTGCTACTTTAGGCTACACTTTAGTGGGGTAGTCGTAGTCCTAAAATGGTGTAGTGTCTATATATGAATCAAAAGACCATAATAATCTACACTTGAATTCATTACTATCAAAGCATGATCACATAACCCATATTTTCGTCAAATTGAGATATTTGTGAAGGTCAAGGGTTCATGGAGAATTTCATTGGAAAACATCATATACATCAATAACATCATATCTTAATGTTTTAAAACCTTTCATGGAAGAACCCAAGACTTAGAGTAGAAATTGGACTTTTCATCTTTTTGAAATCTTTGAAAATCATCTTTGAAATTGGATCTAAGGTGATAGAAAGCCTTAGATGAAGAACTCCCATACCTTATTAGAAGAACCCAATGACTATTGAAGAATAAACTCCATGGAAGAACCATCTAAAAGCTCCATCTTCACCTTGAACTCTCATGGAGATTTTTGAAGAAACATTGGGAGGGAAAGGGTTTTAATTTAGATGGTAGGGTTTAATTTAGAGTTTTAGGACTTACATACTCTTAAAATACCCTTAAACACCCAAAATAACCGTCCTCCTATTTTTAAAAGGCTTAGGGTGAATTTCCAACTTCACCCCTAACATCACAGTGAAGCAATGCGGGAACTGCCTCACAGATGACTTGACAATCGACGGCCCGTCCCTTAACCAACAGACCGTCATGTTGGTCCGTGGTTTGGGACTGAATCTTGTAATTGGCTATTCCTCTCCCAATAATAAGTGCCAACTGACGAGATCCCACCAATGTGGCATCGACTGACCTACTGGGCGTCGATTGCCAACAGTTGGTTGGGCTGTCTTGGACAGCTTTAGCAAACTACTTGGGTCATTCCTCAAGGACCCTTGGATGGTCCTTAGGGATGTTTACCCAGACGTTTCCAACCAAAACATGATTGTATACGAGTTTAGGACCTCTCACATGAATTTCACCCAAAACAAACACGTAAAACTCGATGAAACATAAATAGGCACACAAGGTCATTTCAAGGCAAACCTTTCGAACGTCATGGACGTTCTTGGACGTTTGACCTCCAAACTTCTCGAAACTTTACACACTGCATATATACACCATAATAACTCATTTAAAGACCTCATAACCTCTTAAATCACAAATAAACACATAAAACCACATATGAGGCACATAGGTTACTTAGTCATCGAACGTCTTGGTCGTCCCTTAATGTTTGACTTCCAATGAACCTACACTCTTTGACACTGCCTCTATACCACATTATAGACCATTTTAGGACCTAATACCATCACGACAACCATGTTAGGCTCTAGCTTCACCTAAGTCATTTTCATAATTTAACACCGAACCTTCTCGAGGGCTTCATAAACTAAGTCGGGACCAATTAGGGAATACTCAGCTACCTCATACCACCCAACCAGGGATCTAGACATCCTCCCATAGAGTTCCTCGAAAGGTTCCATTGAGATACTTGAATGGTAGCTATTGTTGTAGGAGAACTCTTTCAAAGGTAGGTGGTCATACCAATTACCTTTGAATTTGATGACGCACGCCCTCAATATATATTCAAGGCTTTGGATAGTGCCTTCCTCTTGACCATCCATCTTGGGATGAAAGGCGGTACTAAGCTTCACTTTTGTACCAATCTCACTTTGGAAAGCCTTCCAAAATTGGGAGGTAAATTGAGTGTCTCTATCCGAAATGATGGATAAAGGGGCTCCGTGTACCTTCACTATTTCTTTGAGGTACAATTTGGCATAATTTTCAGCCGAAAAAGTGACTTTAACGAGAAGAAAATATGCCAACTTGGTCAATCTACCCATAAAGACCCATATCGAGTTGTGTTTTCTTCGTGTACGAGGCAATCGACTATGAAGTCCATGTAAATATCTTCCCACTTACATGTGGGAATATATATATTTTGAGTTAAGTCACTCAGCCTTTGATGCTCCGCTTTTACATGTTGGTTATTTGGACATTTTGCAACAAAATTTGCTATATCCTTTTCATACCATTCCACCAATAAATTTCCCGTAAGTCGAGGTACATCTTTGTTGCACCCGAGTGAAAGGAATATCAGGAGCCATGAACCTCTTCCATGATCAATTCCCTCAAACCATCCATATCCGGTACACACAATATTCCTTGATACCTAAGGATCCCATCTTATCCTTGAAAGAAAGACTCATTAGATTTACTAAGGACCGTTTCCTTCAACTCCATCAATAGAGGATCAATGTGTTGCTTGGATTTCACCCCAATCAATAAAGACGACTCGAAGTTGTGGAGAACCATGAAACCACCCTTTTGAGAGTCTTCTAGTCGAACACCCAATCGATCCAACCTATGAGTCTCTTTTACTAGTTCTTTATTATCATCAACCACATGGATCACACTACCCTTGGAGGCTTGGACACTTGAATCAAAGTTTCCGCCACAATATTAGCTTTCCTCGGATGGTAAAAGACACTCATGACATAGTCCTTTAATAGTTCTAACCATATTCTTTGGCATATATTCAAGTATTTTTCATTAAATACATATTGTAAACTCTTGTGATCGGTGAACACGTCAACATGTACCCTATAGAGATAGTGCCTCCAAATTTTCAACGCAAATACCACGGCTGCAAGCTCTAAGTCATGAGTTGGGTAATTTGTCATGTAGATTGAGTTTCCTAGACGCATACACTATTACCTTTCCATTTTGCATAAGAACACATCCTAGACCCACTCGGAGGCATCACAATAAATCACAAACCCTTCGGTACCCTCCGTAAAGTCAACACCAGAGCGAAAGTGAGTGTATCTTTCAATAATTGGAAACTCTTTTCACAAGATTCCAAACTTTTGAACTTGGACGTCTTTTGGGTTAAGGTAGTTAATGGAGATGCGATAGATGAAAATCCCTCAACAAACCTACTATAGTAACCGGACAACACTAGGAAACCTTGGATGTCGGTGGGACTCAAAGGTCTAGGCCAACTTTTGACCACTTTCGTCTTGCTCTAATTTACCTAAACCTCTCACAAGAGACAATGTGACAAAGTAAAGCAACCGACCTCAACAAAAATTCACATTTACTAAATTTATCAAAAAGTTGGTTATCCTTGAGAATTTGCAAAACTATGCTCAAGTAGCTCTTATCATCATTCTCATTCCTCGAGTATATCAAAATACCATCAATGAATACAATCACCAACAAATCAAGATAATTTGTAAAAACTCGATTCCCATGATCCATAAAAGTCGTCGGTGCATTGGTTATACCAAATTACATAACTAGGATTCATAGTGACCATATGTTATTCAAAATGTCATTTTCGGAATATCAACCTCCCTCACTCTTAGTTGGTGATAACCCAATCTCAAGTCAATCTTTGAAAAGTAACTCGCTCCTTGGAGTTTACAAAATAGGTCATCAATCCTATAGAGGGGGTACTTATTTTTTATGTTGACTTTATTAAATTGACGATAGTCGATACACATTCTCAAAGACCTATCCTTCTTCTTTACAAAAAAAACCTGGGCACCCCATGGAGATATGCTTGGTTGAATAAAACCATTATCTAGCAAATCCTTGAGCTGAGCCTTTAGTTCTTTCAACTCGGTCGGGGCCATCCGTTATTTAGGGATTGAAATAGGTTATGTATACGACAATAAATCTATGCCAAAGTCAATTTTCCGTTTGGGAGGAATTCCAGGTAGGTCATCGGGAAAGACCTTCAAAATTTTTTTCAATACAGGTAGCCACTCTAAGGGAGGGACCTCATATTCAAGATCCCTAACTCTAACTATGTGATAGAGTCAACCCTTTGCAATCAACTTGCAAGTTTCTAGACACGAAATGATCTTACCCCTAGGATTTGAGTTTCCTCCATTCCACTCAAAAATGGGTTCATTTGGAAATTGAATTTTTACTACCCTTGTCCTACAATCAATAGAGGCAAAGCAAGCATGCAACCAATCCATTCCCAATATGACATAAAAATCTAGCATATCAAGTTCTATTTAGTCAACTAATGTAACTCTATTTGGCATAGAAATAGGACAACCTTTATAGACTCTGTTAGCCACCACGAAATAACACACTGGGTAGAAACCAAAAAAGGTTCATCTAATATGTCGGGTAGTATATCAATTTTCATGGCTACAACAGGGGTCACAAATGACAATGTAGCTCCCGGATCCAACAAAGCATATACATCAAAGGAAAATAATTGTAACATACCGGTAACCACATCCGGTGATCTCTCTTGATCACCTTGGGATTGGAGAGCATAAAAGTGATTCTTCTTAGGAGCATCTAGATTTGGGCACTAGCTTGTTCTTGAGAATTTTCCCTTCCTTGATCCTTCATCATAGGGCAATCTCTCTTCATGTGGCCACTCTTTCCACAACCATAGCAATTCCCCGTTCCAACTAGGCACTTACCATCATGTCTCTTATCACATTTTGCACAAAGAGACTTCTCAACATAAGATCTTCAACCTTTACACTCTTGGGGCTTCGTAGTAGACACCTTAATCTTGTTGACCCTTGGAGCATTAGAAGAGCCTCGATTAGAAAACCTCTTCTTGAACCTTGGCTTGTCTTGAACCTCAAATCTAGTCTTAGAAGAATTTCCATCTTCGGTCCTCACCTTCTTCAACTCTCTACCAACTTGCTTAAGTTTTTGCTCCTCAATTTTTTCGGCACGAACCATGAGATGAGAGATGTCCATGCTAGGAATCAACATAGACTACCTACACTCATTAACCACAAGATCAAATATCCCCATGACAAAGTTGTTCATCTTATCCCTAGAACCCGCAACCATAGTAGGAGCATGCTTTGATAGTTGAGTAAACTTGAGACTATACTCTTTCACGCTCATACATCCTTGACGAAGCTTGATTAATTCTTGTATTTTCCTCTCCCTTATTCCAAGGGAAAGAACCTATCAACGAAAGCCTTCTTGAAAGCCTCCCAAGTAATCCGACCTTCTCTAACCGGCCTCTGATCTTTCCATTGCTCATACCACACTTGAGCAACATCATTGAGTTGATAGGCAGCAAGTTCCGCCTTTTTATTAGAAGACACCCCCGTAGCATGAAATAATTTGAACACTTTATCAATGAATCATTGTGGGTCCTCCTCCACCTTAGAATCATAGAAAGTAGGGGGATTTATCCTTTTGAAATCCCTAATCCTTAAAGAGGTAGTGTTATCATTGGGGTTCACTTTCACCGTAGCATCCCTAGAAACTCGGGTAGCCAACACTTGAATCAAGCTATAAATGGCCGACCTAATCTAAACATTAGACATAGACCCTTATTTAATAGGAACTTGAGGGTTTTGAGGAGCTTGAGAGGGAACTGCCTCATTCAAATTCTCCTCTCCGGCCATTCGAGCATTGTTCCTCCTTTTATTCATTGCCTATAAGCACAATAAAAGGATTAGAAGAAAGGACTAAATAGATTTAGGACTCTTAGGAATGAATTAGGAATAACAAGAGAGTGCAAGTTCCTAAGCATCACATAGTCTCTCATTCATAGGTGTGACGCACTTCACAATTATGAATAAGACCCTACAGAGACGTGGTTTAGTGAGACATCAATCCTAAGATCACTTCAACGGAATTCTCTGATACCAAGTTTGTTACGACCCAAAGTAACCTTTAGGACAAACCGGTGTCCTTGTCCTCGAAGAGGACTTAGACAAGACTCTTAGTATTTGTCATAACATATCATATGTAAAAACACGGAAAAAGTTAAAACTTTGTATATATGTAGTGAGGTATAGATAAACCTCTCACATTGAAAGCTTACATAGGCTTCTCGCATAGACAACATAATAATACATAAGAATTTAGTCTAAATCGTTGTCTCACATTTAACCATCTAAATGAAGTAAAACATCCGGGCATAGACCTTATACAAATTCAGAGTTGCCACTTAGGAATTACATCAACTACTTCAACAATAGGAGAGAAAAGAATGTCTTTAGACAATACAAGTACGACTAAGGTAGAGTAGGTGGTTTCATACTCGAACTAGAGGACCTACCAACACTTGGATAGTATATTCCAAGCCTTCTTGCTTTAGACTCAAGATACCTCAATGTCCCGAACCTACAAGATTTTGGAAAAAGGAAAGAATATGGGTTAGTACAAGAATATGGGTTAGTACAAAATACATGTACTAAGTATGGTCCCTATGCATAAAAACCATTAATGCATGAGAAAAGTCACTATTTAGTAAAAATTATCCATAATATCCAATAACTCAATATACATATATATGGAACATCATAAGTCAACCCAACATATAAGCAACTCAAGCAACAACTTTGCAATGCCAAGAATAAAGCCACAGAACCCTATCCAAAGCCAACTGTAAAATTAAGCAACCCACTTCATACTTATAACTTACTCTCATAATTTTCTTAACATGCTTCATACATAAATCAGATTCATATCTTAGCAACAAAATAATAATCATAATCATGAAAGAACAACACTAGGACCATCTATTAGGATCCCAAATGTGAAATGTGTAAGAGAAGTCACATACCCTCCCTCACTCCATGTAGTAACCTTTAAGCAACCTTAATAAGAGTTTACATACATAACTTTTTCATTTACTTTTACATTAGTGAAAGAATTGGAATAAAGACTTGATACCATATGAGATACTTGGAATCAGGTGTTCTACTTCCACACCGAATAGAAACGGTTAACACTTGCCTAAGGTGTAACCATTTGTACATAGCTATGTAGTTGGATCCACTAAGCTAGAGTCCTATGTGGGCACATAGTTAAGGGTCAAGGATATTGTTACTAAAAACCATGACTTGCAAGACGTGGAGGTTTCCATCTCATGAGACACCACATATTTTAGGAATACAGACTTACTAACGTGAGAAAACCCATGTGGGAGGCCAGACATACTAAACGTGTGACCTCCATCTCATTTACATTCCCTTTTGGTGCTAAGTAATTATTCCCTTTAGTAACAATCTTATTTCATCATAAAAGTTCACATTAGTCTCTTCTAGACCCCTATGTAAACGTCTTACCATATTAGCTCATAGGTCATCATAAGTGAGAACAATCCTTTAACTTTAGATACCAGTTCACAAGTTGGTAAACCTTTCACTTAGAACTTTATTATAATCATGATAAACTATTTTCAATCATATAATATTCTTATCATAACATACATACATAATTCAAGTCTAATTCAATGTCTTTGGGTTAAAGATGAGGAATACCTAGCATCAACATCACAACCACACATTAGACATAGGAGCATTACTAACTAAGTAACTCATAATTCACAATTGAATCCGGCAGAAACCAATCAACATACCTTCTTGCCCTCTTCAAGAACTTTCATACTTCCATTACCAAGAATACATAACCAATTACATAAACAAGGTAAATTCAAGAAGCAATTACATAATTAACAACAAAGTAGTCAATCTACTTATTCATCATCTTCACAATCACCTTAATAATTCAAGGTTTCATGAAATTTGGGGAAAGACATAGGTTGATGTATCGTGCTCTCACGGTACTTTCTATGCTTTTTCCTTAAGATTTGTGTGTGCCTAGAGCCTTTTTGTAGTAGTCTTAACATGTTTTTAATCTTTGTGTCACAGGAATGTTGTCCAAACCCAAAACGCAGAAGGCAGTTAAGATTTAGTACATATTTGACCCACGAAGGCCATTGACGGTCCATCGTTCCATCGATGAACCGTAGATGGTGACCGTCGACTGATAGTTCAAGCATTTGTAGAAACTCGGGGAAATCTGAATAAGTGTGGAGCTATGGTAGGATCGACGGACCGTCCTGTTGAATCGTCAATAAGTTCAGCGATAGTCCAGTACCCGAAGTTTAAGAAAGTCTATGTATGGAACGACTGAAGGCATTGACGAACCGTAGATGCATTGACAGACCGTGTTGTTGGTCCGTCGATTGATTCAGAGAGGTTGCCAGATGAAGGATGAAAAAATATACTAAGTCTGGACTGACGGAGGTAGTCGACGGTCCATCATTTTATGGATGGACCATCTGTGGGGGTCGTCGATTACAATCGGGTTTTTTGGACAACTTTCCTTATTTTAATTCCTTTTAATTTAGGACAATGTTTCTATAAATATGGTGTAAAAACCTTGTTTTGGGGGTTGGATTCTATTGCTATTGTTCTTAGTTTGTGTTTTGAGATTGTGTTTTGCAACTTCAACATTAATTCAATTTTTGGATTTGGTTTTCAAGTGATTTCTTGTTATTTCAAGTTGAATTTCTGGATTTTCTTTGAATTGTCAAGTAAGTTCATGTTTTATTGTTTAACAACTATGAATTGTATTCTTACATGCATGGGTAACTAAATCCACAACTAGGGTTGTGGCAACTATGGGTGATTAACAAAGTAGACCTAGCTTAATAACAATTGTAAAATAGGTTATTGCTTGTATTAATAATTCTTTCGCTTAGAAGTCTTTTTAACAAGTGCACGCGCTAAAACTCGCATTGTTGCTACTTGCCGGACCAAGGAGGTAGTTAATAAGAAAATAATTATCGACATTGATTTAGTGGCATACTATCTAATAAGCTAGTATCGATTGGTGCGAAGTAATAACTAAGTCATACATCGAATATGATACTTAATATGAAGTAAAGGTAAGGGTTAGTAGCTTATACACATGTAGCCGGATTAATGTATTGGGTGAAATTCTCTAAATGTAGGACCAAGGATTTAGAGATACCTACTTATCACTTTGCATGCAAAATACTAGGGAAAAATTGTTATTGCAAGGAATACTGCGTTATGAACCTATGGGAAACACTTACACCCTAGTTTCTCTCACAACTTGATAAAAACCATAGCTTTACTACTCTTACTTGTTTTACTTAGAGTTATTGAAGAACTTTGTTTCACAAAACCCCCCCTTTTATTTATCTTTTTTCGGAAAGAACATGACTAAATAGAAGTAATTGTACATTGAAGTTAAGTCTAAACCATTTTCCTCGTGGGATCGACCCCAACCTACTAGTTGGGTTCTTTACTTGATACAACCTCTTATACTTCTTTAGGGAGTTGTAATTTGAGCGTATCAAATTTTTGTGCCGCTGCCGGGGAAAGTGACTTTTAGATTATCCTTTATAACATTACTAAAGTTTAGTCAATGATTTCCTGATTTTACTTTTTGTTTTATTTTTGTTTTTCTCAAGTCTAGCTCTAGGGTATGCCAAGTACACGGAGCAGAGGAGAATCGCTAATTCCATTTGACCCTGAACTTAACCGTACACTTGAGGATGCAGCCTCCCGTCCCACTCCCTCAAGATTTCTATAGGGGCAATGTCAACATCAATGATTTTGATGGGCCTCTAGTGCTACCTCCTCTACCCCATGGGCACACGTTCGTGGTGACTAGTAGTTTGATGCAGATGCTCACTGCGAGGATTTGTTTTCCGGGCTACCATCAGAGGATCCCCATGGTCACATAGCCAAACTGAGGTTTGTATGTAAAAGTTGTGTGGGGAGGCCAGACTTAGATATGAACGTCATCGGGTTGTGGTTGTTTTCTCTAACATTTACGGGAGATGCAGCGGTATGGTTTACTAAGATACCCTATAATTCCATCTACACTTGGGATCAATTGAGAGATGTAATCCTAGCCAAGTACTATCCAGTGTCCAAGAAGCTTAATCAGAAGGATAAGGTGAACAACTTTGTGGTACTATTGGGAGAGTCGGTAACTAGCTCTTGGGATAAGTTTACTGCATTTTTGAGGAGTATCCCAAACCACCACATTGATAATGAGTAGTTGAAAGAGTACTTCTACCGGGGTCAAGATGATAACAATAAAACAGTACTCGATACTATTGTGGGGGGTTCTTATGGTGAGTGCACTTATGCCGAGATCACAAAGAAGTAGGAGAAAATTTCTCGCAACAATAAGGCTTGGAGTACTAGAATGTCATACACTGGGAGAAACACCTTTGTAGTGAAAGCTACACACAATCCGGCGGCATACGAGATTCATGAAGAGATGACTAAAATGAGAAGTGAGCTCAGTTTTGTATTGAAACATGTCACTGGAGGTGCATAAAAGGTAAATGCGGTGAACTACTTGACTAAACCACTATCGCCAGCGGATGAGTACTATTATGAAAAGGATAATTATACAGTGAATGATTAGAGGGGGGGTTCTGACCAAATGCCCAAGGCTTCAATCAGGAGAATTGGCGTCAAGGTCAAGGAAATCAAGGTCGGAACTATAGTAATTACAAAAGAGAGGGTCAGTATGTTCGAGATAGAAACTACAACCGCAACCACAACTTCAATCGGGGTAACTATAGTAGTAGAAATGATCGGAGTGGGCCCTATATTCCACCTCAAAATCAGGAAGTTGATCCTAGCGATGGTGGAGGTAGTATGGCGCGAGTTGAAGATATGTTGCAGAAGATGATGAGAAGGTTAGATGCTAGTGATGAGCACGCCACGGAATTGAGAAGTGATTTAACTAACATTGGGAAAAAGTTGGATGCACATGCGGTCTCGATTAAGCATCTTGAGTTACAAATGGCCCAATTGTCTACTACTGTGAACCCATGCCAACCGGGAACTCTTCCTAGCAATACCATTCAAAATCCTAAAAATGATGGACATTTCATGGAGTCACTACTCGAGGAGGTAAGCAAACTATTGATCCATTTAGGTCGTCTGTGGTTAAAGATGTTATGAGAAAAGAAGAAGAGGTGGTGTAAACTAGTGTAGAATTGGTGGGCAAAACGATGAAAGAAGCAGAGGTCCCTCAGAAAGTGGTCCCCATTCCTAGACCTCCACCACCATTCCCTCAGAGATTGGTGAAGAAGATTGTGGATGGTAAATACCAGCGTTTTATAACTATGTTGAAATAGCTTTCCATCAATGTCCCTTTGATAGAAGCTTTGGAACAAATGCCCGGTTATGCTATGTTCATGAAGGATATGGTTACAAAGAAGAGATCCGTAAGTTTTGAGGATGATGAACGAATGCCGCATTGTAGTGCTATAGCTACAAGGTCTCTTCTGTAGAATAAGGAAGATCCAGGCGCTTTCAGTATTCCATGTACCATCGGATTATTACACTTTGCTAAAGCACTATCTGATCTAGGTGCAATAAAAAACCTCATGCCTCTTTCCATTTATAAGAAATGGGGTTTGGCTGACCAAAATCCCACTGCGATGCTATTACTGATGGCTGATCAAACAAAGAAGAGGCCCATTGGGATACTCCATGATGTGCTCGTGAAAGTGGAGTAATTTATATTTCTGACCGATTTTGTGATTCTTGACTGTGAGGTGGACTTTTAGGTCCCTATTATTCGGGGGAGGTCGTTCCTTTCCACTGGCCGCACCTTAGTTTATATGGCGAAAGGGCAGATGAAGTTTAGGTTTATAAATGAAGAAACAATATTAATCATTTGTAGGTCCATGAATAAGGGTGGTGAGCTCCGAACGATATATGTTATATCCTAAATTGTTGAGAGTACGTCTGAGGTACAATTGAAGAACTCTTAGGTGTCGAGGCTCTAGCGGCAGTGATCATGAATTTTGTGAGTGATGGTAGTGAAGAGTATGGGTCTTGGGTTGCGGTACTTGAACGGAATGAATATCGGTCCAAACCAAAGAAATTAGAGTTAGATATGAAGCATCGCGAGTCTCCACCCGCTAGACCATCTATTGAGGAGGCTCCAGGATTGGATTTTAAGGCTCTACCACCTCATCTGAAGTATGTATTCTTGTGTAGAGATGACACCTTATCGGTAATCATTACAACAGATTTGAATTAGAAACACGTAGAGTGTCTTTTGAAAAGGTTCAAATGAGCCATTGGTTGGACCATTGCAGACGTTATTGGGATCCCTCCCGATATTTGTTCACACAAAATCCATCTCATGCCCGATCACAAGCCTAGTATTGAGCACCAGAGACGGTTGAATCCACCTATGCAAGAGGTAGTGAAGAAGGAGATCATCAAGTGATTGGATGCCGGAGTCATATACCCTATTGGAAATAGTACTTGGGTATTCCCTATTCAGTGTGTGCTGAAAAAGAGGGGAATGACAATAGTGCCTAATGAGAGAAACGAACTTCTTCTAATGATTTCGGTGACCGGACGGAGAGTTTGTATGGATTACCAGATATTGAATGCATGGACTGAGAAGGACCATTTTCCTATGCCCTTTATGGATCAGATGTTGGATAGACTCAGAGGAAAAGGATGGTACTGTTTTCTTAATGGGTAGTCGGTTTAAAATCAAATCTCTATTGCCTCAGAGGATGAAGAGAAAACCATTTTTACTTGCCCTTATTGTACGTTCGTCTTCAAGAGAATGCCTTTTGGGTTGTGTAATGCATTGCCCACCTTCCAGCGATGTATGATGTCAATATTTTTCGATATGGCGGAGGATACTATTGAGGTGTTTATGGATGACTTTTCGGTTGTGGGCAACTTCTTTGATCGGTTTTTGAGTCACTTGGCCGAGGTTCTCAAAAGATGTGAAGATTGCAATCTTGTGCTTAATTGAGAAAAATGTCACTTTATGGTAAAAGAGGGTATAGTATTGGGCCATTGCTTCTCAGAGAAAGGGATAGAGGTTGGTCGAGAGAAAGTTGATGTTATAGAGAGGCTTCCCCCACCCATCTCTGTAAAAGGTGTGAGAAGTTCTCTGGGACATGCGGACCTTTACCGGAGGTTTATTAAGGATTTCTCAAAAATTGCACATTCTCTGTGCAAATTACATTCGAAATAATGTAAATTCTATTTTGATGAATCCTGTCTGAAAGCATTTGGAGAGTTGAAGGAGAAGCTGGTGTCTGCGCCCATTATTATTTCCCCAGATTGGAGTAAGCCATTTGAGGTGATGTGTGATGCTAGTGGGATTGCTCCTTGTGTGGTATTGGGACAGAGAAGGGATACAATCCTTCATTCAATATATTATGCAAGTAAGGCCCTAAATGAAGCACAAAAGAACTATTATGTGACTGAACAAGAGCTTCTTGCAGTGGTGTTTGTGTTTGAAATTTTTCGCTCCTATTTGCTTGGTACGAGAGTCATAGTGCATATTGAACACTCCGCTTTGAGGTACTTGATGGCAAAGGATGATGCGAAGCCACGGTTTATTAGATGGGTGCTATTATTGCAAGAGTTTGATTTTGAGGTAAAAGATAGAAAAGGGACTGAGAATCAAGTGGCCGATCACTTGTCTAGATTAAAGGATGAAGCTATGCGCGAGTTGGGTGAAAAGGATGAAATTGATGATACCTTCCCTGATGAGCATGTATTGGCCCCTTCTCATGATTTGATTCCATGGTTCGCCGATTTTGCGAATTAACTGGCTAGTGATATATTCCCATGGGACTTGTCTTTCCATCAGAGGAAGAAGTTCATGCATGATGTGAAAAAGTTCTTTTGGGATGAGCCTTACTTANAGTTCGCCAAGTCATGTGATAGATGCCAAAGAGATGGAGGAATTTCGAAGAGGCAAGAGCTCTCTTTAAATTCCATTCTAGTGATTGAGTTATCTGATGTATGGGTCATTGATTCTATGGGCCATTTGTGAGTTCTCATGGGATGAAATATATGCTTGTGGAGGTAGACTACGTGTCAAAATTGGTGTAAGCTATAACACTTTCTAACAATGAAGGGAAATATGTCACCGCGTTCTTGAAAAAAAACATCTTCTCCAGATTTGGCAAACCTAGTGACGGTGGATATCACTTTTGCAATAATTTGTACAAAGGGTTATTGGAGAAATATAGGATTCTCAATAATGTGGCCACTCCGTATCATCTACAGACTAGTGGGCAAGTTGAGGTGTCCAATCGATAGATCAAGCAAATTCTGTCAAAAACGGTAAATGCTAATAGAACGGATTGGTGAAGGAGGCTTGATGATACTCTTTGGGCCTATGGGACTGCATACAAGACCCCCATAGGTATGTCTCCATACCAACTTCTATATGGAAGGCTTGTCACTTTCCAGTTTAGTTAGAGCACAAAGCCATGTGGGCAATGAAGAAATGGAAGATGGATTGGAATGAAGTATTTTAACAGAGACATAATGGGTTAAATGAACTTGATGAGTTTCTCCCAAAAGCGTATGAAAGTTCAGCCATCTACAAAGAGAAGATGAAGAAGTACCACAACCAAAAGATTGAAAAGCGAGAATTTGCGGTTGGGGACTTGTACTTCTATTCAACTCTAGGCTACGCTTGTTTCCGGTCAAACTCAAGTCCAAGTGGACGGGACCATTCCTATCACTAAAGTGTTTCCACGTGGAGCGGTTGAGTTGGAGAATAAGGAGGGTGCAAAGTTCACTGTCAACAGGAAAAGGATTAAGATCTATCTAGGGCGTGCAGAGAGTGTCCATAAAGTGGTTGAGGCATATCACCTTGATGAAGTCTGAGTAATCATGGATCTTGTGTCGTGCCGCGACGTTAAATCAAGCGCTTCTTGGGAGGGAACCCAAGGTGTATTCTCTAGCTGACAATAGGTTTTTGTTTTCTTTGTAGGAATAGTTGCATTCTCTTATTTCGTTTTGTTTTGCTCATCCTCATGTTTTTTTTTTTTTAGTGTTGGCTAGAGATTAGTTTAGGGTCCGTGTCTCAAACCTGTCCAGAAAAACACAAAAAGAATAGCTTAATGAGTGTTCATTGTGCAGGGACCAAAAGTAAAATTATGTAGAAAATGGTCTGGTGCACAAATCTATGGACCCCATCGATAGGCCGTCGTTCAATCGATGGACCGTCGATGGTGTCTGTAGATCCCAGGTATGTCTTGAAATTTTGTGTAAGTCTTGTTGCAATGGACTGTCAAATCGATGATCCTTCTATTGATTTACGGACCGTCGACGGGGTTTCGTCAGTCCAAAGAGCCAGTGACCCGACCCGACCCTGTCGGTACAATTAAAAGAAAAACCGTTCATTAGCCTCAAAAATCTTTTAAAAAAATTTCCCAAACGTTTCCTTTCTCATCAAAGTGCCATATTTCTCCCGACCAAATTCATCAGATTCCCCCAAACTCCAAAATTTTCCCAAACTCCCAAAACCCTCTTCTTCACAAATTCTACTTAGTTCCTATTGCGTTCTCCAGTCGGTGTTCAAAGGCGGGCACGTAGGTTATTGCAAAGATGACCCACCCATTCACTCCATTACGATCTTCATATATTTCGATTTTCTTTGCTTGATGAATTCTCGTTCATTCGTTGGTGGAAATGAAAATTAGTATGCGGGTCTTGACTTAGGGACAAAATTGTATGCTTGTACTTGTTAAAATTTGGGCAAAATATCCCTTAGAATGATGGAAAGTGAACGGGTACTGGTGTAATCTGTTTAAAAGAAGTTTATACACTTTCCGACTTAGGGTTTTGGTAGCCTCTTTGAATTCTAGCATGAACCTTGCGAAATCAAAACCCTTAGGATGAAGAAATGGTCTTTTAATTGTTGTTGTGTGTTGGGTTAACTTGTGTGGGTCCAAAAGGTGTCAAAATGTGATAGTTTAAACAATTCCTGAAATCTGTCTCAAGCCAACAAAACAAGACCCCGTCGATGGATCGTCGATGGATCGACGGGCCGTCGATGGGTCTAGTCGATTGAGCATCCTTAAAATTATTTAACTCTAAGACGACGGAAGTGGACTACAGTCCATTTATTGATCGACGGGCCGTTCTGCATATCCATCGTTTCCAACTGTGACCCTGTTTTGAGAGAGTTTAATAAATATTCTAAATGTCAGACGATGGAAGTGGACTACGGTTCGTCGATTGATCGACGGGCCGTACTGCACGTCCGTCATTTCCAACTGAGAGGTCTTTAGAATAAAGAATATAAATAATTACTAAGTGTCCAACGATGGACACTATCGACGGACCATCGATTCATCGACGGGCCGTCGATAGTGCCCGTCAACTGGAATGTGTTTCATGTTTCCTTTCTCTGTTTTGTTTGTTTCAAGTGTATAGTAAGATTGTTATTAGGCTAAAAACTGCTCTATAGGTAAATATGGCTCCCAAACCGGACATCGTTTATTCAAGGGGCAGGTCCAAGTCTATGGCACCATCCCGTCGGATGATTGGCACTTCCGATGATAAGCGGGACCCTGAATATGTGCCCCCAAGCACCGGCACCCCTACACCAGATGTATGAGACACTCCGTGTACCCCTAGAAGGTGGCTTCTAGCGTAGTCACTGTCTCCTAATCAAAGCGCATACTGACTGGCACACCTTCTCGGTCTGCCTCGGGTTCTGAAGGAGTGTCTGGCTCCAAAGCTGCATCAGGTTCAGAGTCTTCCCACTCTTCGGGGTCGAATGAGGCCACTGCCTCTTGTTCTGGATCACATGGAACCACTCACTCGGAGGAACCTGCCCGCCTAGCCTCGTTTGAGGAGGCTCATAGTTTGGAGTATGCTCCGGCAACCTAGGAGGATGTCCCTGCACCAGTTACTAAGGAGACAAACTGGTGGTGCTTCGAGGGTCAATATCAGGTATACAGGGACGTAAAGGTTCTGAATGACAAAGCGGTTATGACCATGTTGTTGACAGTCGAGCAGAGAGTACTTACAGGGAGCCTTTACACAGTCGCTGATGTGCAGAGATTGTTCACCTACCACCGGCTCGAGTGGATGGCTAGGAATCTGGGGTCGTATAGCGAGGATATGGTTAGAGAGTTCTACGCCTCCTATGTCGCGACTCTCTGAGGTTCTTTTGATAGGCGGGCGAAACCCTCCAAACTGGAGACGCTTACAAAGGTTCTAGTCCGAGGCTGCCGGGTGGACATTTTTTCTACTACCATCCAACGGTTCCTGTACGATGCCTCCACAAATGTTACTCGAGCCCATCATACTCTGGATTTTAATTACGGGTGGGATATGGTCAAGAGTGGACAGTTTCAGAGGACCATGGATCAGGGAGAGACCGCCAAGATGGGGCTTGCACAACACCTGTCCATTGATGGTGATGGAGCAGACTGTGTGATACCCCAGAGGCCTTATCCGGAAGGTCAACCTCACTTTCACATCCAAGTTCTTCTAGTTGTTAGTCCGCCATCGCCTATCTCTGACGACAGGAGATAATATTTTGACATGGGATAGAGCGGTATTGGTAGAAGCCTTGGTGGCCGGATTGTAGATAGACTTCGCAAAATTATTGATCTTCGTGATACATGAGAGAGATTTAAGACCACTACTACTTAGCCATTTGCCTTTATGATCTTCCATTTATGCAGATATGCCAGAGTGCCCATTTTATACCGTGATACCCTCCGAACTCCGGTGGGACTATTGATATAGGTCTCATCATGGATGAGGCCAATGTGGTGGCACCACAGAGAGGGCCTAGAGTTAAGTTGTAGCCGCATAGTGAGAATTTGGCAAATACGGTAGAGTTAGCCCAAGGGGATGATCCTGTAACTTCAGAGCCCACTGGCACCACCCCGACCGAGTTTGCGCATGGAACTAGTATAGTACCCAATTCCTCCTGGTCTACTCCACCTTGTGCAACACTTGTCCCGATAGCAACGGTCCAGAAGTTAGAGGCCAACATGGCCACCCTGCTGCATCATATCCAGCCTTGGATGCATAAATCCATTACCGAGGCTGAGGACCGGATTGAGAAGAGGGTGGATCAGTAGAGGGAGTAGAAGATTCAGGTGGTTAACTAGTGCCTTGATGCATTTGATCTGCGGGTTCTTCCACGCCCAGCCCCCACCATTGACTTGACTACTCTTCAGGAGGTTGTGGTGAGTTTATGGGCCGATGTTGACAGCATTCTGGAGATGAGAGGTCCTGAGCCTGAGACTGCACCCCTCGAGCTAGCAAAGGACAATGTGCTTGCTGCTTTATTCACATCCCCTACTGAGTCACCGCCTGAGCTACATGTTCGTGCAACAGGCACCGTTCTATCCACACCACTAAGGGAGAAGATGCCCGTGCGAGGAAGAAGGAGCGGACAGATCTTGAGGTCGCAAGGAGATCCTCTTTGATTGATGAGGAGACCTGTCAGATGAGGGCTCGAGAGTTAGCTGTTGAGGCGTCTAAATCCAGATCTGAGGCTGTTAAGAGGAGTACTATGATGGTGCAGCGATTGTTGTGGGAACCACTAAGGGTGACCCTACTACTGATGATGATGCGGGTTCTGGGAAACCATACCCTCCTACTTGTTGACCATCGGCACTATGCACCTCAGGTTTACTTCACCTACCACTCAGTCTTTATTTTTATGCATTGGGGACAATTGCATACTATTTTGTTAGGGGTGAGGTAAATGGAAAGTGAGTGTTAGGGTGAAGTCTGAGTATCCCAACTCACAATCCTCTCTTCGGGGTTTCCTTTCCTGTGTTCTTTTTCCCCAAGAGACTGATTAGTTTATTGTTGAACCGGCATGTCGTAACTTTTACAAAGTATGACGCATGAAATATTAAACATGATGGCTAAGCATGAATGATATCCCGTCCTAATAAAATGCTTGCATGAATAGGTATATAGAAGTTGAATGTGTTGGCATAGAGATGCACCCACTGCATGACCCTCAAACGTACACTCAAAGTAGGTGTCTGACAATCTGATACGGTAATGAGGTTTCAAAAGAGTGTGAGGAATTTTTATGGTTCCACTGTTGGTACTAGACAGAACTTGCTCGGTTGGTTTTGCAAAAGGAATCTGTGCTAGACGACTAGGAAATGATCATAGACCCTTGTTTGAAATAGCAAACATCTAGCCTAAAATAAAGTGAACCAAATAAAATTCTTATCTCTTTTTTATCAAAATATGGTGAGCCTATAATAGACCTTTCTTTTCTTGACCAACTCACCTTCCCTGGGTTTAATGTGTGTGCACCTCAACATAGGTCAAAAGCCTAAGTTGAGGGTGGCTAATGCAGAAATTAACCTTGTCTTGTCCCTAACCCATCCTTGGGTAATGTGTACCTTGACTCATGGCATAGCCATAAGTTGAGGGTGGCTATTATGAGTAATGACCCGAAAAGTGGGTATGAAAAGAGTTATGATGAAATTAAAAGAAAAAGTGATCAACAGAGGCGACTCAGTCAAATTTATCAATTGAAAAACAAAATAAAAAAAAGAGAAAAGAAAGAAAAAAGAGTTGAAAAAAAGAAGAAGTAAGAGTCACTTCCACAAAGAACAAAGGGAGAATCAAGATGAAGATGAAAATAAAAGAAAAGTAGGGCATAAGAAATAATGAAAGAGGTAGGACGCTTAGCCGTAATGTCAAGTAGGGCAAAAAGTAACCAAAATGTACCCATATGTACCATATTTGATCCTGAGCCTACGTTACAAATCAAGAAAGTCCTATCGTGATCCTAGAGTCTAATGTGGTGAACTGAAGCAGTGAAAATAAGGGCAAGCCTATGGAGACAAGTATTAGCTAGTTGTGAATTTGTTTTGAGCGTGAGTATTGAATAATGATCCTTGTACCCAAAGTTATAATCACTGTGCGTAAAAGGAGGATTTCTTTTTAAGTGAAGGCACTAGTTGCAATGTCGGAAAGTTGGTACCTTGGTGAGAGGAAAAATAGTAGAGGTGCTGGTACATGGTGAACTTATGTCATGATCTGATCCACATAAGTTAGCTTGTCGAACCTAAGAGTACAAGTATGCACTAAATAAAAGAAAAAGTTGGGATTGATAGCTATGTGATTGCGGAAGCTTAAAAAAAGTATACTTTTGTACAAAGTGTTGTGTTAAGTCATAGTGCGTCGCGTGAGGACAAAAAATGAATTTAAGTTGAGGGTGTTGATATACCGTGCTTTCGCGGTACTTTCAATGATTTTTCCTTAAGATTTTTGTGTGTCTAGAGCCTTTTTGTAGTAGTCTTAATATGTTTTTTATCTTTGTGTTGCAGGAAAGATGTCCAAACCCAAAACGCAGAAGGCATCTTAGATATAGTACAGAGGTGACCCACGAAGGCTCGACGGTACGTCGTTCCATCAACGGACCGTAGATGGTGACCGATGACTGATAGTTCAGACATCTGGAGAAACTCGGAGAAATCTGACCAAGTGTGGGGCTACGGAAGGATCGACGGTCCGTCGATTGAATCATCAATAAATTCAGAGATAGTCCCTGTACCCGAAGTTGAAGAAAGTCTAAGTATGGAATGATGGAAGGCATAGACGAACCGTAGATGCATCGACGGACCGTGCTGTTGGTCCGTCGATTCATTCAGAGAGGATGCCAGTTGAAGGATAAAAAAAAGATGCTAAACTCGCCTTGTTACTACTTGCCAGATCAAGGAGGTAGTTAATAAGAAAAGAATTATCCGCATACATTTAGTGGGATACTATCTAATAGGCTAGTCTCCATTCGTGCGAAGTAATAACTAAGCCATACATCAAATATAATGCTTAATATGAAGTAATGGTAAGGGTTAGTAGCTTATACACACATAGCCGGACCAAGGTACAGGGTGAAATTCTCTAAATGTCGGACCAAAGATTTAGAAATACCTAACTTATCACTTTGCATGCAAAAAACTAGGGAAGAATTGTTATAGCTAGGAATACGGCGTTATGAACCTATGGGGAATACTTAAACCCTAGTTTCCCTCAGAACTTGATAAAAACAAATCTTTACTCCTGTTACTTGTTTTACTTAGAGTTATTGAAGAATTTTATTCATCTGTTTTCGGATAGAACTTGACTAAATAGAAGTAATTGTTCATTGAAGTTAAGTCTAAACCATTTTCCTCGTGGGATCGACCACAATCTACTAGTTGGGTTCTTTACTTGATACGACCGCTTATACTTCTTTAAGAAGGTGTAATTTGAGCATATCATTGTTCTAGGGAAATCTCATAGGAAATCACAAATTAACCATAAATATATTCTTAAACAAAATTAATTCATCACAATTCATCATAATTGATTTATAATTTCATTTTTATTAGAAGACCCATGTGAGAAGAAAAACCCTTTTTTGGGGGGGATTTAGAAATAATCTTTTGGAAGGACCTCTTGGGGAAAGGAATCCCAAGAGTGAAAGAAGCAATAACTTAGATATGATAAATCCACAAAATTAGATTGGAAACTTCAAGACTTGACCTTCTTCTTGGAGCTCTAATGGTCTTCAATGGAGGTTTGAAGGAATAGAGAATTTGAGAGAGATGAGAATGATTTTCTTGATTTCAACTTTGGGATTTTATTTGTGTATTAAAAGTGACTTAAAACTGACCCTAAAACATTATATAGTCACCCTTTAAATTACCAAAAAGACCCCTCACTTAATTGGGTCTTTTTATGAAGTTAAATTGTCTTAAAAATGGCGCGAACGATCTGGAACTTTGCGTCGCGGGGTCAATTCCACAATTTTTTTCCAGGTTGAGGCAGTGGAACTCGTCAAGGCCAGTGACATCCAATTCTTGGCTGGTCGCAGGCTGCTTTGGCAGACTTCTCGCCCAAGTTCAGGTCCTCCTCAAAGACCCTTACGGTGGTCCTTCTAGAGTCTGACCATACATTTTGACCCTCTATACTACATTTTACCTATTTAAAGTCTTTATACAAGCTTTATACTTAGTATGACCCTCCAAAACCTTCACCAAACATAATGACGTCTACTAGATCAATTTTGCTAGTTTCGAGACGTTAAGACCTTTCTTAGATGTGATGGCTCTACGACTTCTAAAACAAGTTAATTACACTTATTTATTTCTAAAATCATCATTATTCAACATATAAGGCTCTAGTATAGGTCATGAGATTTCCGAGGTGTGTCAAATCCATTTGTCAAACTCCGAATCGGGCAAATCTATGCACATCTCTTTCTAGATTTTAATTATACTCCTGAAAATTGGTGGTAATACCTATAAAAAAAACCTGCTCAAAGAATCAACATCAACATTACCCTTACCTAGGTGGTAAAGAATACTCGTCAGAATCCTAGAGTAATTCTAACCACCTCCATTGTCTGAGATTCCGCTCTTTCTAAGTAAACACATAGTGAAGACTCTTGTAATCGGTGAACACATACACATGAACACCATAAAGATAGATGCACCATATTTTCAAACAAAAAACTATGATAGCCAATTCTGGATCATGAGCTGGGTAATTCTTTTCATGAACTTTCAACTCTCTCGAGGCATAAGCTATAACCTTGTCATTTTGCATCAACACACGACCCAAACTAAATCTAGACGTGTCACAATAAGCAACAAAGCCTTGCGTGCCTTCTGGTAAGATCAATACTGGGTAGTCAACCTTTTTTTCAATTCTCGAAAGCTTTTCTCAATGCTTCACACCATTGAATCTTGACTATTTTCTTAGGCAACTTGGTCAAAGGGGATTAAATAGATGACAACCCTTATACAAACCTTATATAATATCCCACCAACCTCAACAAACTCCTAATATTAATTGGGGATGTGGGTCTAGTCCGATTTTACATTGCCTCTATTTTTTGGGTATCAACTTTAATTCCCTTTCGAAACACAATGTGGCCTAAGTATGTCACGGAATCAAACAAAAACTCACACTTAGAGAACTTGGAATACAACTGACTATCCATTTGAGTTTGGAGTACTTTTATGAAATGACTAGCATGATCTTCTACATTCCTCTAATAAACTAGTATGTCGTCAATGAATACGATAACAACCATATCTAAATAAGTTTTGAATACTCTATTCTTAAGGTCCATTAATGTTGCATGCGCATTGGTGAAAGCAAAGAACATAACCAGGAGCTCATAATGACCATAATAGGTCTTAAATGTTGTCTTTTGAAAGTCAGATTCCTTTACCCTCAATTGATTGTATCCTGATATGAGATCTATCTTAGAATAAATGTGGAACTTGGAAGCTGATAGAAAAGGTCATCTATTCCTCAGAAGAGGATATTTATTTTTGATGGTAACCTTGTTCAACTGGCAATAATCTATATACATTCTAAGGGAATTATCCATCTTCCTCAAAAATAATACCGGAGTTCCCCAAGGTGAGAAACTTAGTCGAATGAAACTCTTATCTAGGAGATATTTCGATTTATTCTTCAACTCATTTAAATATGTAGCTGCCATTTTATATGTCAGAATAGATATAAGATGAGTATGGGTAAGAATATATACACCAAAGTTTATCTATCTTGGGAGGAACTCTGGGTAGATCATTAGTAAAGACTTCTTGAAACTCACTCTAAACTGGAAATGACTCAATAGGAGGTGTCTCAAAACTAAAGTCATTAAGTTGGATTAAGTGATAGACAAAGCCCTTGGAAACTAAATTTCTCGCCTTAAGGAACGAAATGAAACAACACTTAGGCACTATTGAAATGGTACTCCACTCTATAACTTGATCATTAGGGATTTGGAACCTAAAAACTTGACTTCTAAAGACAATAGAAGCATAACAGGCATGAATCCAGTCCATACCTAGAATGACATCAAAATCTACCATTTCTAACTCAACTATTTTAGTCATGGTGCTCTTGTGATTGATTGAAATGACACAATCACAATATATTCGGTCAGCTAGAATAGCCTCCCCAACAGGTATAGAAACACAAAAATGTTCACAAAGTTTCTCAGGAAGAACATCAATTTTTTTTGCACCATAAGAAGTCACAACGGATTAACTTGCTCCTTGTTCTAACAAAGCATAAACAACTAGAGAACTCTATTGCTCTTGATGATTAGTGATCATATAAAGCTGGTTTTCACCTCTGTCAGTACCGAAAGTAGCTCCTCTAGGTGAAGTCATGTATTGTGGAGCTGATGAAGATTCGGCTTTACTACCCTGATTCCGATTACCTTGACGGTTCTTAGGGCACTCTTTCATGATGTTACCCTCTTGTCCACATTTCCAAAACCTATGGGGCCATTGCGACACTTACCTAGGTGAATCCTAGCACACTTAGCACATGCAGAAGCTTAGTTACCTCCTTGTGCAACACTACCCTAAGATTTGGTAGGTATGGCATAGAAGTGCTAGCAATTATAATTAGTATACTCACCATTGTTTCTGGGTGAAGGTGCACTAGAAGATGATGGACCAGGTCCCTTTTTCTTTTGTTGGAAAGAAGACCGGTTCACATTATTTATTTTCTTCCTGGACTCTTTCCACATCTTCGCTTTTTTTTTCTAAACTACTCCCAATCCCTAAGCTTCTTTTCCTCAACCTGCTGCACATAGACCATCAACCTTGATATATCCATTTCCCCAATTAGCATTCCTTGCCCTCTTTTCTTGACAGACGGGACAGACAAGCAATAGAAAGACTTGTCTTGCTCTTTATATCCACAACCATCTCCGAAGCATATTGGGAAAGTTGTGTTAATTTCAATTTGTACTCATGAAAATTTAGTTAATCCTACATAAGAGTAATCAATTCTCGTACCTTTGCCTCTTTCTGTTCTTGAGAAATGGGACTCACCAAAAGGGAATCCTCAAAACTAGCCCAACTTCAAGGCAATGCTCTCTTTTATCTATCCTTTTTCAATTGGTCAAACCATGTCGTAGAAACATTATTCAATTGATATGCAACTAGTTCTACTCGATATTCATCAACAACATGCATAAATTTAAATACCTTTTACAATTCCTCAATGAAGTTTTTGGATCCTTAGTAGTTTCTAACTAGTGAAACTTGGAGGATTCATCCTCGAATACTCTAAGATCATTGAAGTATCACAAACTTCCGGTCTAATTCCTCTTGGTTGCCTAACCTGGTTATTCACAGCTTGTCTTAACATTCAAATCGCTTCTCTAAACTCAGCATTCATGACTTCTCCTTGGGGTCGCACTTCAGGTGCATTAGGTACCTCTTTCTCCTCAACTTTCCTGCTAGCAGGACAACCTCACACAAATCTTCGTAGAGATATAATTAACTGAAACACAAGCACAAGCACGAATTAGAAGAAACATTTAAGAAATCAAACTCTAATGCAATAAATGAGTGTGAAAGAAGTAAGGTAATTTACTAAGTGTTGCAACCTCCTTATTATAGATGTGGCACACTTCACACTGATAACTAGGATTCTATAGACACCGCTTCATAAAGTCTATAGGACTCTTGAAAAATGGCTTTGATAACATGTTTTTCACGCCTCAAGCCTACACCCTAGGCTGGACTTACACTCGAGAACCATTGCTGGCCCGAAGCAATCCCTTGACCTAGGTTACTTACTCAATAGAAGATTTAAACATCAGAAGTATTCTCAAATTATAATTCATGCAATACTTTAAGAAATAATAACTTATCCAAATTGGTAACTCTAGTTTTAACGTGTGCTACTAAAAATTGAAAGACTAAAGAATTCTAACTACTCATCAACGAAGCCTCTAAAACAATGAGAGATGTCGGGAGAAGACCCTCAATCATCCTACCAACTAAAATAATAAATAAAATAATATAACAAGGGATCCTTCGGATAGAAAGGAGGCTCACCAACTGACTTTGCCTGCTCAACTAGATCAACGAGGCGTTGGATGTTGATCCTAGTTACATGTGTCTGCATCATCAAACAAACTAGGCCAAATGGCATCAGTTCATTCAATGTAAGAGTATGCGAGGGGAATTCTAAGAAAGACATAAACTTGGAAGGAATCTAACAAAAACACTTAACTTGGCTTTACTCAACTCATAAATAACTCAACTCAAATTCAAAGTAAACAACAATGATGGTGCAGTTATACAAAGCATTTAAAATAGTAGTAGCAACTCAATTTGTTCTATAATGCAACAAAAAATTAGTTTAGATGTTAAGTATATAATATTTTCTCTAATCGACAACCACTACTATAAGCCTATGTGATGATACATCGTCTTGCCCATAGAACAAGAATTGTCATATACTTTGTGGTCATATCGAACTCCTTAACTATGAGGATCCACTAATCTATGCTAAAAATCATATAAAAGGTATGTACCTTTTCTACCCATGATGGCTACATGGTTTATGGTGATTTGAGTTATTATGAACTCGCATCCCCATAAGGGTACTCAATACTACTCGTAAAATATACTCAGCTCATATGTTCTAAAAATAAAACTCATTCTTTTGTTTGAGATAATTACTAAAAATTTAACTTAAAAGCTCTCTTAGGAATAAGTGTTTCCTTTTTTGTTCAAATGTGAAAACATTTTAACTCTTTGGAATACTTAGTTGTTGTATAATCTGTTGAAAAATGAACCTTACTATTACAATTTACTCATCTCAAAGCTTAAGTCTTAAAATAAAGTTAACACGTTTGTGAGAGAATTTTGAAAAAACTCTATGAAATTCTCTTGACTGACTCTTAACTTTCCTTGAGTTTAATTTATGGATTCAAGGATTGTGATTTGTGATAATAAAGATCTCATGATGTTTAGGAGTGTTTTTAGATAGTTAAACATCATAAACTATCAAGAAATGACGGTCTGAAAACAAGACCGTGATGCGGAGATGCATTTAAATATTTGATCGCAAAATTTATTTTGAAACAAATAACTTCGTGTCTTCTCCACAACATGGAGGTGATTTTTCGCACTAGGGGAGCAAGTCCCAATGCGGAGTTGTGTGCCAAAATCTGCTCGACTTTTTCCTTCTTTGATTTTTCACCCCAATTTGCCTAAATATGATTATTTTTTTCAGTCCCTCTTTACTTTCAAATTCTCCGCATATATACACAACAATCTAACTCAAAAGAACTCTTAAATTGACACGATTCAATCATGAACTCCACAATCCCATCAAATCTCAAGAACTAAAGATAACTTCAAGATCATCATACATTCCACTTTCTGGAAATGAATTTCGATGAAACAAACATGATATGCACGTTGATAAAAGAACCCAACTCTAAGAAAATCTCAGATATCTTGTAGGATTTGATCACTAGCGAACTTCACAACGAAAATCGCAAGAACTTGACAAATCATGTACTTCTGTTCTGCTTTCTCCTCTTTTCTCTTCCCTGAAAGCGCTAGCATATTTCTTAATTGTGTAAACCAAACTAACTCAGTCAGACCTCAAATAACTTACTAAAAATAAAATAATTTAATTTGAGTAGTTGAAAGACAATTATACCCTTCCATAAATCCAGTTTAGACTTTCCTTATCTTGACAACCTGACTTCAAATGAGAATATTTCCTTCATACAAACTCAAAATTGAGTAAACTCACAGGCGTTGGAAAGATAATTCAAAACTATTTCCTACTCAAAATTGAGCAAACACAGATTTGCATGCCACAACGTACTCAACCTTTTCATTCTTTGTTTTCTCACTCCAATTCCCCTAAATCTGATTATTTTTCTCAATCCCTCATTAGATTAAAGTAACCAATATATATAAACAAGAATATTATTCAAAATAACTCTTCAATAGGCTCTATTCCATCAAGAAATCCACAATCCCATCAGATCTCAAGAATTAAACAGAACTTCAAGAACATCATACTTTCAACTTTCTAGAAATGAATTTTGCTGAAACAAACATGATTGGCGCCGGGGTGAACGAACGTAACACTATGAAAGTCTCACATACCTGGTAGGATCGAATCCTTAGCAAACTACACTAAAAAATCTCAAGAACTTGACGAATCTTGAACTTCTCTTCTCTTTTGTCCCATTTTCTCTTCTCTCAAAGCCCTAACATATTTCTTTATTGCGTACACTAATCTAACTCAATTTAGACCCCAAATATATTACTTAAAATGAAATAATTTAATTGGGTAGTTAAAAGGACATTATACCCTTCCAAAAATCCTATTTAGACTTTCCATATCAAAATAGCCCAATTTCAAATAGGCATATGTCCTTCATACAAACTCGAAATTGAGCAAAATTAGCACCGTTGGAAACATAATTCAAAACTCTTTCCTACTGTTTATTTTACCACACTTAAATCATCGTCATCTAGGAGTTATTATCATGTGAAGTTGAACTAAATTCATATTTAGTTAACCTTTGTCAAATTTCCAGATTTTTATTCTTTCAAAAAATGACTCATTCTAATTCTAGCTCTTTGTAGGTGTAACATGTAACAGAAGACTCCATGTCACGACCGGGGAGGACTTACTAGAAGTAACACGGCGTACTTGTCCTCTCGGAGATGTTATACAAGCCTTAGACATCTTTCATAACATAATCACAAAAATAGCAGAAAATTAAATACATTTTATAGCACATCATATGCTAGAATCATCACTTCATATGTTTATAAAAATATCATAATACATAATTTGACTCTAAGTTTCGTTTGTCATCTTAAGACACAACTCAATATAATAGGATAGGGACACGACCCTTAACAACATACAATATAATTCTAAGTTATTACATAATTTGAATAAGAACTTGACATAGGGAAATCCTTCAATCACAAGGATCCCTTTTCCTTGAACTTGGGATATCCATCCAAGACCCTCTCTTACGAGACATCCTTTAGCCATTACCACCTACACTTTGTGTTAAAAGATGAAGAAGAATGGTATTAGTACAAGAATGCACTAAGTATGACAACCATGCAAAAACATGCATTTAAAGAGGACATTTAGTTAGAAATCATGCATCATGTCTTTTTAGTAAACTTCGTGAACATTGGCACAATAACCACAACATAGTCATATACATAGAGTAGACATGGATACTATTCATAATAACACATAAATCCACTTCACATTTTTAGGCACATTCATTACATACAACTCATTACCTCTCTTTTACCTTATTTTTTTCCTTAAGCAACCCAAAAGTGTACTTAGTACAATGTATCACCTTAAGGTCACCTAAGATAGTCTTTTATAATATGATTTATAAACACAACCACATATAATCATAAAGTCATGAGAACATCATAGAACATAAGCTTCACATAATAACAATCCCCTAAGACAACCCCCAAGTCACACTAGAGCAATGTTTTGGTAGTATCCCATCATACTACTCTACACCAAGTGTTCCTAAGAAGTCACCCTAGACTAGGCATAACATACTTAAGAATTCATAACATCTTCATTTATTACTAGACATAAGTCACATAATTTATAACATCATATAAGGAATCATTCCTTTACTATAATCTTAGTAAAAACTCATTTAGTTCATATCATAGGTAAACCACCCTCAATACCCCTTTAAAATCTTACTTGTGCAATGTATACATGGAGTCCCATTCCCCCACATATACTAAGTAATCTTACTTAGAAGTCATAAGTATAATTCACATGCATAGTCATAATTCATGTCTTGACATAAAAAGTCATTTAACATGCATTCATACAATTCATGCACAACATACTTCATTTCAAAAAAGTAATAATATTATCCTTTCGTGGAGTTCACTAGTGCAACGCATGGGTAGGATCCCTAGTCCTACCTATACTAAGTTACCACCTGAATGAGTTATTATTAGAGTCCAAATTCTTATCTTAGTTCATTTCTTAACATTCGAGAGACATAGAAATAACCAACATAGACGAGGTGAGCTACATGGAATACAATGATCTACTCCCACACTGAAAAAGAGAGGGTACTACTTGCCAAGGTAGGACCATCATACATACAGTTATTTTAGTGGATCCAGTAAGCTAAAACCTACGGGGGCATGTAGTTATGAAAAATGGAGATTTCTACTAGAATCCTTGACTTGCTAACGTGGAGGTTTCCATATCATGAGACAACATATATGTTATGAACCCAGACTTTCTAAAGGTGGTGGTTCTCTTGTGGGAATTCAGACTTACTAAACGTGAAACCCCCAGTGTGATTTGTCATGTTCACTCGGTGCTAAGCTCAAACTCCATCTTTAAACATATTTAAGCCTTTAGTACATTAGTTCATAAAGAAGGCTTTTGGAGCTTGCTCCTTCATACATCATATAGATCAAAGGTTTCTAAGATTAGAATGTCCTTTCTTCATGATTCCTACTTCATGTGAGAATGCCCTTTCACATAATTCTACCATTCATACAATCATGTGTTTGTGCATATATATGTGAGATCTACCTTTGCATAAACACCTCTAGGAACACATGTTCATAACTTCATTGATCATATACTTATATGCATAGCAATAGGTAATGATGCATAGGATAACTACCCTTTCCTTGGTCAATATGATCACATAATGGCTATAACATAACATTGAGGAAGCCACCCTCTAAATATCATAACACATGTACAACATTCATCAAGTCTCAAGTCATACACATCTAGTGTATTAAAGACTATAGACTACACACACTCACACTACATCATATATGGCAAGAACATATTCAACATTAGAATAGAAGACTCCTAGCATACTTTGATCACACATTCATGTAGGGTTCATATAGGTAAGGGTCATGCTACAAGAGTATTCATCATCACTAGTAATATAGACCACACCTAACCGTAACATGATCATCCACATATATACAACATCATCTACACACCTAGATCATGCTACTAGTGTGGAAGACTACACATATAACTTCACATAATATCAATTCACTTAGACATAATACTAGAATCAAAGGTTACACCCATCAACTTAGTTAACATGAAATCATTATATCGATTCATCTTGTATCTAATGCCTTCAAGGACATGATCAAAAAACATAAATATGTACAAAAATCTAAATAGTGCCACCACAAGTGGACCATACCAATCAACACAATTAAATATACATTCTAAGATATTTAGAAAAAATAAGTCCACTTACCAAATCTCCAAACTATGATAATCATTGATAAATTCTTCCATAATTCATAATCAATTGACATAAAGAAATATATAACTAAGCAAATCATTACAATCTAAACATAATCTAATCCTTATTAAAACAAGATCACAAGACACATATAATATCATAATTTGAGAGGTTAATGAGATAATGGGTTCTTCATGAAATTTGATTGAAAATCATGTTAAAACCATATATTAATAATAGAATCATCAATAGAATGCTTTTGAAATCACTTTAACAATGAACCCATGGCTAGATTGAAAGATAGGATTTTGACTTTAGAATCATGTTTGAGAAAGCCTTTGAAAGGACTCCTTAGATTGCATATTAACTAAGGATGAAGCATTATCATACCTTCTACATGAAAATACACGAAATTTGTAGAATAATGCACCAACAATCAACCTCCAAAGCTTATTCTTGAATTTGGTCTCCAATGGAGGTTTTGGGGTTTCGTATTTGGTAGGGAAGGTTTTATTTGGAAAACTGAAATTCAAAATTATAGTTAAGGCTTGTATACTAACTTAAATTACCTAAATACACCAAAATTAACCTCCCATATTTTAATTAGGATGTGGAAATTCACCCCTAGCATGACAGCGTGCAGGCAAACAGAATGTCATTGCATTCTACGAAAAGCAGCGATGGGGCGTCGTTTGATCAACGAGTCATCCTATTGCTCCATCATTTTTGACTGAGGCTCCATTTTCGGGTTTTGAGCTCCCATACCTAAGTGTGGAGCAATTCCCCCAATCGATGAGCCGTTGGTCAAATGACGGGGCTTCGTTCTTGGTCGTAGATTGGACACTGCCAAGCCTATCTACTGCCTGCTTTTGGGTCCTCCTCAAGGACCCTTTGGGTGGTCCTTGGGGAGTCGTGCGCAGAAGTTTCAAAGCTAAATACGCTAGTATACTAGTTAGGATCCTCCCCTATGAATTTAGACCCCAACCAATACATAAAACATACAAAGTCACACTATAATACACTAGTACGTCTAAAGACCTACTTTTGAACGTCTTGGTCATTTTTGGACGTTTGACCTCCAAACCACTTCAAATAAAATATACCATCTATAAAACACTTCATTAACATGTTAATACACTTTTTAGGCAGATGTGAGGCTCTAGACACCTTAGTTCATTTTGAGGGTCTTGACAATATCCTCCACTTGGGAACGTTTGTCCTCTAATGACAGTTGGAACTTTTAAAACACTATCAAGGACTCAATGAACAATAGAGCAACTCACAAAATTCTACATGTCATCAAATAAGAGTCTGCACCAAACTTACAAGGAACACCAACTTCATACTTCATGCAATTAAAGCAACATTATCAAACATGGATTACTTCTACAATTATATCCATGCTTACATACTTGTTCATATTCATTGCCATTTGGAGGAACTACCTTTTCCAACTTGAGGCATGCTCATTATCTCATCATAAAGTTAGACATCCAATGGACTTCAATTGCAGACATAGGTATAATCCAATCTTCAACTCATGAGAAATTTAGCAATTCACTTAGTTGCACAAAAATCATGAATTATGTAGGTTAAATACAATTTTATAGTCTAGACATAATACCATCATGGTTATACATGACATTACCAAGTTCAACTTTTGTTCAAGGAGGAACTACCTTCTCCTAGTCACAACATACACACATGGTATCATAGAGTTCACATAAAAGCAATGAACAAAGGTCAATTCATTTTAAGGAGTATTTCTCTACTACAAACCCACATTATGCTAATAATATCTTCTTTATGAAGTCAAAATGCCACCTCACACCACACACATCACAACAATAGGAAGTTATTTCATACAATTTAAATTTCTAGCATGACACTAGCTTTCATAAACACGCATCATCTAGGAAATTTGTTACAATTCAAAGGCTCATATTGATGAAATTGTCTATACATACCATCACTTCTTAAGGATTAGTCTACATTAACACTTCCCAAGTCATAAAAGTCACACATTTTTAAAAGGACTCATCTTTTCTTATTTGAAGAAACTCAACACCTCATTATTGGGCCAAAACACCCTCACATCAAAAGTGTTATCAATCATGTTCATCTAGCCACCTCATGAAGTTAAATGCACATTTATCATATAAAAGGTAAACAACAACATGAGAAATATCCAATATATCAAAATCCCTTTTCATGCAATAGTGACCTTTCATAACATGCATTCCATAGTGTCATTTAAGACATGCATAACATATGGAGAACATGCAACTTATAATCAAATGCAAGACTCCCATCATAAACAAGCTACTTAGGAACTTACTAGTTTCATGCTTGAGCAGGAATAAAAGGAAAAGATAGGGATATCTACCACCTTACTACTCGCATCATCATCCCGTAGATAGGTTAAACCCATTTAAGAAAATTTTATATCCTCCAAGAGAACTTGGACTTACCAATTCTTCTGGTAAGGCACAACATCCCCCTCTTGAAATCAAGCTTATGCAAACTTTTCTTAACATCACCTCCTTCCATATCTCAAGAAGGAACCATTCCCAACTAGATATTCACTCACACTCGACTAGGTGAGGCATTCAACAACATCACAAATGATTAGCTAGCTTACGCTCCTCCATATTCATCACTCCAAGTGATTCTTAATTTGGGGAAGTTCAAGGGAAATCAAAATAGGACCATTAAGGCATTCATAACCTTACCATCTAGGCACATTATCCCCCACTTTGGGTAAGCCTAATCAATGTTCAACACCTCATGCCTTTAAACATCAAGTTCAAAGCAAGTAAAGACCAAACCCACATACTCCTCACACAAAGAGACTTGAAATTATTGAGGGTTTTCCACTCCAAATCTCATCCCAATGAGCTTACTAACTCTACCGTCAACATAGGTCATGCTACCAATCCCAATGAGGCATTAACTACACCATCAATATCAAGGGTAATTCCATACCTCATCACATTCTACTACCAAGATCTAACAAGGTAAGTAGTTATGTATTCAAACCTACAAGGGTCATCACCTTCGGTGGAAACTTCCAACCAACCATGCCTAGATACAACTAAGAACTTCCTCAAATGACCATACTCAAGATCAATCTTAAAATACAACTAACCACTTCAAAGTAGGTCAACATCAATACTCTCCTTCTCTTGAGAGTTAAAGGGGTATATACTATCCTCTAAGTCACTTTTGGGAAAAACATGCTTCCAACTTATGGAATAAAACCCTTTATCCTTTCTTCCCCACTTTTAGAATAGGTTCATATAGGGACTCATCAACTAATCATAAGGTTTCTCCCATTAAATAGCGTATTCCACAATTTCCTTACTAGATTCAACACCCATCTTCCCTCTTTAGGAGAAAGCCTATACAAAATACTCCAATCCACACAAGGCAACTATAAAGAATTACACATATAACAAGTCAACATCATTCTTTTACTATTTATCACATTTCTCCAAAATACTTCAAGCCTATTTCATAACAATTCACTACAATGATACATAACCATAAAACAACCTATCGTTCCAAAGGGAATTCCATTCAACTACAACTACTCTTCAAAAGCTATAACCATATCATATCATAACTTCTCAACATATAACCTCAATTATCATAAATCACATATGGCAATTAATGGCATCAACAAAACCAAAGTAAGCATCAAAACTCACCTTTTCTCTCTCAAGCATTAAAACATCATCCTTTCCAAGAAATCACATCTATAAGACCACCGGACAAGGAAACATAAGAGAGAAACCATATAGAGCTAAGTTCAATGTAACAACACAAGGGTAGTGAAGAAAGTGAAACTATATCATCCTATAGCCTGTCGCTCATAGATGTGTTGCGACTCACCGCCGATGAACGAGACTCTAATAGACGTGGCAATATGACACTTTGGAGCCTAAAACCACTTTCTATAACCTTATGTTCTGATACAAAGTTTGTCACGACCGGGGAGCACCGCTAGAAATAACACAACGTACTCGACCTCTCAGTGGTCTTATACAAGCCCTTAGAAATCTTTCATTGAATAACCATAAAAATAGCAAAAAATTTAAATTTTTTCATAGTACATCATATGCTAGAATCATCACTTCATATGTATATATAAATATCATAATACATAATTAGACTCTAATTCTCGTTTTTCATCTTAAGACACAACTCAATATAATAGGATGTGGATACGACCCTTAACAACATACAATATGAGTCTAAGATATTACATAATTTGAATAAAAACTTGACATAGGGAAATCCTTTTATCATAAGTATCACTTTTCCTTGAAATTTAGAGATCTATCCAAGCCTTTCACTTAGGAGACATCCTCAAGCCATCACCACCTACACTTTGTGTAAAAAGATGAAGAAGAATGATATTAGTACAAGAATACACTAAGTATGGCCACCAAGAAAAAACATGCATTTAAAGAGGACATTTAGTTAGAAATCAAGCATCATATCATTTAAGTAAATTCATGAACAATTGGGCAATAACCACAACATAGTTCATATACATAAAGTAAGCATGGATACTATTCATAATAACACATAAAGCCACTTATCACAATTTTAGGTACATTCATTACATACAACTAATTACCTCTCTTTTACCTTACTTCTTTCCTTAAGCAATTGTATCACCTTAAGGTCACCTAAGATAGTCCTTCATAATATGCTGCATCAGCACAACCAGATATAATCATAAAGTCATGAGCACATCATATAACATAAGGTTCACATAATAACCATCCCCTAAGACAACCCGAAGTCACAGTAGTGCAATGTGTAGGTAGCATCCCATAATACTACTCTACACCAAGAGTTGCTCAGAATTCACCCTAGACTAGGCATAACATACTCAACAAGCCATAACATCATCATTTATTACTAGACATAAGGCACATACTTCATAACATCATATAAGGACTCATTCCTTTACTATAACCTTAGTCATAACTCATTTAAATCATGTCATAGGTAAACCACCCTCACAACCCCTTCACAAGCTTACTGGTGCAATGTACACATGGAGACCCATTCCCCCACATATACCAAGTAATCTCACTTAGAAGTCATATGTGTAATTCACATGCCTATTCATAATTCACGTCTCAACATAACAAAGTCATTTAATATTCATTCATATAATTCATACATTACATAAGTCTTCATTTTATAAAAGTACTAATATTACCTATCTCGGAGTTCACTAGTGCAATGCATGGGTAGGGTCCATAGTCATACCTATACTAAATAACCTCCGCAAGGAGTTATGATATGATTTTGTATTCTTAGCTTAGTTCATTTCTTAAAATTCGGGAGAGATAGCAATAATTGACCTAGTCCATGTACCCTACATGGAATTCGGTGCTCTACTCCCACACTGAAAAAGAGAGGGTACTACTTGCCAAGGTAGGACCATCATACATATAGCTATTCTAGTAGATCCACTAAGCTAAAACTTATGGGGGCATGTAGTTATGGAACATGTATATTGCTACTAGAAACCTTGACTTGTGAAGGTTTTCATCTCATGAGACAACATCTATGTTGGGAACCCAGACTTGCTAAACGTGAAGGTTCTCTTGTGTAAGCCGGACATACTAAACGTGAAGCCCCCATTCTCATTTGTCATGTTCCTTCTGTACTAAGCTCAAACTCCCTTTTCAAACATATTTAATCCTTTAGTACATTAGTTCATAAAGAAGGATTTAGGAGTTTGTTTCTTCATATATCATATAGCTCAAAGGTTTCTAAGATGAGAATTTCCTTTCATCATGGAACCTACTTCATGTGAGAATCTCCTTTCACATAACTCTACCATTCATACAATCATGTATGTGTGCATATATATGTGAGATCTAACTTCAGATAAACACCTCTAGGCACACATGTTCATAACTTCATTAATCATTTACTTACATGCATAGTAATAGGTAATGATATATAGGAGAACTATACTTTCCTTAGTCATCATGAATCTACCCTACTCATAGACATGCATGAAATGTGTGCGTACATTGGTCAATATGATCACATAATGGTTATAGCATACCATTGAGGAAGCCACCCACTAAAGATCACAACACATATACAACATTCATCAAATCTTAAGTCATACACATTTAGAGTATTAAGGACTATAGAAGACACACACTCACATTACATCATAGGAGGCAATAAAATATTCAACAATAGAATAGAAAACTCCTAGCATACTTTGATCACACATTCATATAGGGTTCATATAGGTAGGGGTCATGCTACAAGAGTATTCATCATCACTAGCCAAATACACCAATCTAACCCTAACATGATCATCCACATATATTGCAACATCATCCAAACAATAGATCATGGAACTAGTGCGGAAGACTATACATATAACTTCACATAACATTAATTCACTTAGATATGATACTAGAATCAAGGGTTACACCTATCAACTTCATAAACATGAAATCATCATTTACATTCATCTTGCATCTAATGCCTTCAAGGCCATGATCACAACATATAAAGATGTAGAAGAATCTAAACACCGCCACCATAAGTGGACCATACCAATCAACACAATTCAATATACATTCTAACCTAATTAGAGGAAATTGGCCAACTTAACGAATCTCCATTCTATAATCATCAATGATCAATTCTTCCACAATTCATAATCACTTGACATAGAGGAATATAGAACTAAGTATTTCATTACAATCTTAACATAATCTAATCATCATTTAATCAAGATGAGAAGATCCATATAATATCATAATTTGAGAAAGTAAGGTGATCATGGGTTCTTAATGGAATTGGATTGAAAATCATGTTAAACCATATATTAATCATATAATCATCATTATAATGCTTTTGAAATCACTCTAAGAATGAACCCATGGCTAGATTCAAAGATAGGATTTTGATTTCAGAATCGTGTTTTAAAAAGCCTTTGAAAGGACTCGTTAGAAGGAATATTAACTAGCGATGAAGGATTACCATACCTTCTACATGAAAAACCACGAAATTTGCAGAAGAATTTACCAATCCACCTCCAAAGCTTGTTCTTGAGCTTGGTCTCCAATGGAGGTTTTGGCGTTTCATATTTGGGAGGAAAGTTTTATTTGGAAGAGTGAAATTCTAAATTAGAGTTAAGGCTTATATACTACCTTAAATTGCCTAAATACACCCAAATTAACCGACCATATTTTAATTAGGACGTGGGGTGAATTTCCTAATTCACCCCTAGCATGGAAGCGTGTATGCAATTAGATTGCAAATGCAATCTACAGAAGGCAGGGATGGGGCGTTGTCTGATCGACGAGCCATCCTGCTGCTCCGTCATTTTCGACTGAGGATACATTTTGGGGGGTTGAGCTCCCACACCTATGTGTGGAGAAACGCACCCAATCGACAGGCCGTTGGTCAAATGACGGGGCGTTGTTGTTGGTCATAGATTGGAAACTGCCAAGGCAGTTCACTGCTAGTTTTTGGGTCCTCTTTAAGGACACTTTGGGTGGTTCTTGGAGAGTCTTTCACAGACGTTTTGAACCTAAATATGCTCGTTTACGAGATAGGATCCTCCCCTATCAATTTAGACCCCAACCAACACATAAAACATACAAAGCCACACTAGAACACACTAATACATCTAAAGACCAACTTTCGAACGTCTTGGTCGTTGTTGGACGTTTGACCTCCACACCACTTCAAATCAACTATACCAGATCTAAAACACTTCATTAACATGTTAATACCCTTTTAGGCACATATGAGTCTCCAGACACCTTATTTCATTTTGAGGGTCTTGACACTCTACTATATCAAAATTAATTTGCGACAAAATATCATAATTCATATCCGCTTCGCGGACTTGCTCCCTAGACAGTGTTTTTCAACCTTTTTTGATGATTAACTATCTAAAACACTTATAATCATCACAAAATCCTTCCTACCACAAATCATAACCTTCAATTCATAATTCAATTTCAAGGTAGAGTTAAGAGTGAAACCTTGGGAGTACTTCTGATCGTTAGAAATGGTCCCTTTGAGTCTTTTGAGGAGTCTTTTACAAATTTAAATAAATTGTTTCAAGATTCGAGCAATTGAGTATAACAATAAGCAGAATGTATTCATGAGTGCACTTTTTCATCACCATATCCTTCATATCGAGAATCATAACTCTTGAATTCATAGTTTACATTCTAGGAAGAATTAAAAGTAGAGTTAAAGAAAGTCTTTGACTTCAATTGTGAAGTCTTGATATCCCTTATTGAATTGAGCTAAGTATTGAGGAAGTAAGTATGTGAATGAGAAGAGTTTTATACATGAGTTCCACATTTTTATTCATACCCTTGTGTCGAGTCATTCATGCCCAATAATTTTCCATGAACTCCATAAGTTGAGTATCTTTGAGAGGAGTAGTATCTTCAATATTCTAAGTCCTTAGTATTGAGCTCCTAATCCCTTTTGAGATTGTATTCCTAATCATGATACTATTACATATTATCCATGAAGTCCTTGAATGGAGTTGTTCATGCCCATAATTCTGCATGAGCCCTATAAGTCGAGCAGTCTTGAGATAGAAAGCATCTTCGAGTCCTTGAGTTGAGTAGTTCATGCCAATAATTCTGCATGAACCCTCTATGTCGAGCATTTTTTAAACAAGTATTATCATTAAGGTTCTTGAGTTCACAGTTGTTGAGCCTCGATTGTTGAGTTCTAATTATTGTTATTGAAAAACTTTAATGGAGTCATTCATGTCCATAAATCGGCATGAACATTATATTCTTACCCACGGATCGTAGGAGGACCCATGATCCATTTTGTTGGTCCATGAACCGTAAGTACAACACATCCCCAAAATGCCCAAGAAAGTTCATCTAATGGTTGATCCACGACCAGGACTTATCGACCATTGGTCGAAACACTGTTTGTGGACCAGGTCCGCTGATCGAGGTACCAATCAAACCCCAACCCAAATATAGGACCTATGGACCATAGGTGGTACCATGGTACGTGGATCATGGTTCATAGATCCCAATTTTTGAATCGCTGAAGGACTAGGATGGATCATAGGTGGAAACGTGGTCTGTGGACCAGGTTCATCTATTGGTCCCGACAGAAGTTAAGTCAAGGGTCTTTTTGTGTTTTCCTTATGCTTTGGACCTCTAGACTAAGTCATTTAACCCCTTAACTGTTTTCTTTGATCAGTTTTAGCCTAGAAACACAATTAGAACTTACCTAAGTCAAATCATTCATTAACACGTAGAAACTTAGAGCGTAAAGAGAAAAAAGAGGTGATCGAACCCTAGTCCAAGAACACAGCAAGGTTCCATTAGTTCTAGCCTTGAAATTGAAAGATTTCTGTGTGGAATTCGTCACCATGTATGTGGGATTTCACTAGTGGGTTCCTTTCACCCATTAGGTCCCTAGATTTCAGTCAAATTCATTATTCCCTTATTATCAATTAAACCTAGGTTTTATAGAATTATTGTAGATTAGTATGCATGAGTTACTTTAATGTTCCTAATCAGTTTATCATTAATTTTATGATGTTTTAGTATAGGTTTCTTCATAAATTCAAAACCCCACCTATGTATTTAATTAGTTCACGAATTACAATGCTAGGTCAACTTATGTTAGATAATTGAGATATTTCATACGTACATGTCTCAACTTAGAGTGTATCATTATGAGTATATTGATATTACATTTAGAGATTTTACATGTTATTATTTTAAGCTATTCAGTACTACAATAATTTAGATTTAATGTGTTAAATTACTCTATCATATGGGAAGCTTAATACCAAGTGCACTATGATCACACACCCTGAAGGCCCAGTACTACGTGCCTAGTGTAACAACCCTACAAATGAATAAGATAAGAAATGATTAATGTGTCAAGAATGCCTACGATTAGACCAGGATTCACACGGATTAA
Organism: Solanum sitiens; assembly: GCA_016801875.1. Lineage (NCBI taxonomy): Eukaryota > Viridiplantae > Streptophyta > Magnoliopsida > Solanales > Solanaceae > Solanum > Solanum sitiens. The sequence continues at coordinate 678,852 of JABWTJ010000049.1, read as the reverse complement.
TGCGCATAGAACCAGACCTCGGAACCCTTGCTACAGCCAAGCCAACTAACTTGGGGAGTTAGTTGAGCTTGGAAAGGTTGGGTCCAACCATGTATGGCTCTCGAATACGAAGATTTACTCGAAGGAGTCTTTACCGGACTTAAAAAGAAGAAATCTTAGGTTTGAAGGGTATAGGGGTAAAATGGACTTTTTCCTGGCTTAGGGTAGTATCATAATTACCCTAAATATGTAATTAATTATTTAATTATAAAGAGGAGGGGCAATTTGGGGAGAGAGGGCCAAAATTGAGCCCTTGAAATGAAGTCTTGCTCCACCCGGGTTCGAACCTAGGTGGGAGCAATGATTTAATGTAATTTTTCTTATTGGTGAATTAATTTAATAAATTAATAATTAATGGCTGATTTAAAAAGGAAAATCAGATTTTTATTATTAATTATTATTTATTTATTAATTAATTAATATATTTTTTAAAATTGACTAAGTCTTGCCAACTATCCTAGTTTTAAGAGGCACTATCTCACACAAACTCTCTCTCTCACGCCCAAATCTCTCTCTCTCTCTCGTCCAGATTGTTCCTCTTGGCTGCAAAAATAGAATATAAAAACATTAGGAAGCAATCAAAAGTTCTCTACATTCAAAGAACTTACCAAAAAAAAATATACAAGCAAGCAAGCTAACTTAAGAAACGAAAACTTTGCATCATCTTCTCGACGGAATTGTGTTGAAGATTTAGGGGAGGATTTGGGCAGCACTTGGAAGGTGTGGAAAGCTACAACAAGGTATGGGTTTTCTCTCTTGGAATCCTTTCTCCAAGAGAAATTTCTTTCTACAAAAATTCAACTTATGAAACTAGGGTTGTCCCCTTTATTGTTGAACTGCTTGTCCCTTGTCTCCTTCCGATTTCAATATAAATTAGGTTAGAAATCATGTTGTTGGTATGGTTGCTTGTAGCTAAGTGTGAAATATGATGTTCTTTGTGATATTGTGTTTGGAAATAGCAAGCATGTTCAATGATGTCAACCGAAAATGATGTGGTGCAATATGTAAAATGTTTGTTGTTGTTCTCCGCTTTGAAGTCTTAAAATGGCTAGTTTGATGGTTGAAATTAACGTGCATAAAATGTGTAATTCGTGATGTTCATATGAGGTGTATGTGACTGATTCTAAGTGGAAAGTTGCAGCCAAAACAACAATAAATCTACACCTAAGAATGTGTTAAACGAATCCATGAAATACACCCCAAAAAGGTGTTAAATGATCCATGAATTTTCCTAAGTTTTCAAGTGGAAATATTGATGAAAATAAGTTAAGAAAATGATTAAGTTTCCCGAAAAAATTATAAGTTTAGTTTAGGCTAATATATAGAGAAGAAATCTGGAAAATTAAGTTGATTTTAAAGGGATGAAGCCACCAGGATTCGAACCTGTAAACTCACTTGTGTGGTACCTTAATTTCGCAAGAAAATAAAAGGGGTCAGGGGGATTCGAAATGGGGTATACTGGCTGATAAAGGAGAGTGAAAAAAATTAAATAAATAAAATGGGAGGCGTGGGAATCGAACCCACGACCTCCAGGCAGCGAATGAATTGAAAGAAAATTAAAAGAAAGGAAATCTGAGGCGTGGGAATCGAACCCACGACCTCAAGGCTGTAAAGGAGAAAGGGAGAAATAAAAAAAAAGTGACGATGTGGGGGCTCGATCCCACAACCTCATTACCAATGCATAGCTAAGTCAAATTTTAAATAAAAATAAAATAAGGAGGTTGTGGGGGTTCGAACCCACTACCTCATAGTCCCTAGCGAAATAAAGAATAATTAAAGAGAAGCTGTGGGGGTTTGATCCCACAACCTCTTGGTCTATGCGAATTGGACAAGAAAATTTTAAATGAAAAATAAAAGGGGATATGGGGGTTCGATCCCACAACCCTTCTGCCAAATAAGAGTAGAATCCAAGGAGAAAAATAAAGAGAAAATGTTGATGTTGGGGCTCGATGTAGGGTCCCAATGTTATGAGGATTAAAAATAAAACCAAAGAAAACTGTAAGTGTTGTCCAACGGATTCGAAACCGGGTTCCCTTGCCCAAATTTCCGTATTGATATATAAGTCATACGCGAATTAAATATTCAAGAATAATGTTGCATACTTAGATCGAAATCGAGATCTTGGCATACATACAAGATGCATAAGTCTTGTACCACATAATCTTAGGAAGATATGAATCACTTAATCGAACTATGAATGAAGCCTCATGGCTTGTACGTATAGACCCATCAGTCTAACATACATTTAAAAATAAGTGAACCTAAGATGTATGTAATGATATGATATAACCCTAAAATGGTTAAGTAAGAGTGTGAAACACACTAAATGGCCAAGTGCATTGGCATACGATGAAATGAATATTATGTAATGAAATGATGAAACCCTAGAAGGTTTAAGTAAGAATGTGAAACACACAAATGGCCAAGTGCATTGGCATATGATGAGATGAACATTCACGTAAAAAGGGGTGAGTAATTATGAATAGCAAATGTGCTAATGTGAATGAATGTGGTGACAACATGATATGAGGCTAATGTAAAAGATGAGAGAAATCTCAAATGAGCCTAAATAAATGTTACCAAACGTACTCACCTATGAGAGTGTAAAGTTAATGAAGAGACCAGTCTCTATGAACATTCTAATGAAAGTATTGAGATTAACACACTTAATACTAATGATGAGATGAGAAATCATCTATTGAGCTATGATGTCCTCATACTAGAAGCCAGCTTCCATGACGTATGAGTTGAATGTAATAGAACTTTATACTGAGCACCGATATACTAGCTATGAGCGGTGATGCCTTCTTTCGAGAAGGGCGGAGGTTCACGTAACTCTCATGAGATGAGACTGTCCGGCATGCCGGGTATGGGTCTCCTTATATCTCCTAGTCTTCGAATCTATACTGCTAATATAGGGATCTAACGGGGTTCAATTTCCATGTACACTAGCATGTTTTGGGTCACTTTGGCCGGTGATTCCACCTCTTTTCGGTGTCGGGGAGACACTGGATTTTATGATGCTCACATGATCTATGTCGGTTAAAGTTAAAGTTCCCAATGAATGAATGAGGCCAGCGTCAAATGATGCACATAATGAAATTAACGATACCAAAGGTGTTAGGATAGGATAATCAAGAGGTGAGACAGACTTAAGTGATGACACTAGGTTATTCTTGATCATTGCACAACAAACCCGATGAGAGTCTTAAACTACATCCTAGGTATAGCTGGTGTTTACACTAGCTTATGAATGAATGAAATGAAGTACGTATGAATGAATGAAGCAGACTCTGTGTTTGTTTAAGAAGGCTCCCTAGTTGAGGTCCCATATGTTGAGCCCTAATTTCGGGAAGTCTTAATGTCAAGTCCATGATTTCAAGGTCTCATGGCATATGAATGAATGATATGAAAGATGTTATGTGCTATATGCAATGTGATATGTGCTATGTGTAAGATGTTATATGTTGTGTGCAATATGATAAGTATGATGATGCATGTTACTCTCATGGCATGACTTTCCTAATCCAAATTTGGAAAGCTCACTGACTTTCCTAATCCAAATTTGGAAAGTTCACTGACTTTCCTAATCCAAATTTGGAAAGCTCATTAACTTTCCTAATCCCAATTTGGCAAGTCCACTGACTTGACTTTCCATAATCATGTTCTTAGGAAAGAGCTGTTCTTACTCATGCATGTCCTTGGTGTGTGCTTGCATATACCCATACTTAGTACAAGTGTGTACTAATCCCATACAACTCTATATTTTTAGGTGCAGGCACAGGTGGATGCTAGAGCTTACAGGTTGACGTTGCAGCTATCCGGACGTGGAGCTTTCATCCAAACTTGGTAGGCCCTCATGCTTTCGAGGATGTCTACCGTTACTATCTCGCTTAGATATAGGCTTTAGTTACTGGAGTATGTTCCACTAGTGTTTCTTTCCATTTTTATTTCATATATTGTATTGGTGCCATTTTGGCAATTATACATTTAGTACAGTATTGCACTGTTTCTTTCATTTGATTATCTCTATATTAGATGGTTGATTTGTGAATGCCCATGATGTTAAGTTTAAAATGTTTAGCATGAAATAAGAAAACAAAAAGTTCAAATTTTCCGCTAAAATTAACCTAGATGAAGTAAGAATGACGTATGTAGGCGTGTCTGCGACCTTTGAGAGGTCAACGACGCCGATCTCGTCTGGGGTCTAGATTCCGATTGTGACACCTAGGAAGATTTAATTCCCATATATGGGCATCATTTTTGTGATCACGCTAGCATGTCTCTATACCTTTAGGACGATACATTGGGTCCTCTCGATGGGGCGTACACATCGGACTCCACATTTAGCTCATATGGTTTTATGTTTGTTATTAGAATCTCCTTTACAATTCAGTCAGACTCTATTACAATGACTAAGTTATAAATATAATTTAGTATTCAGTCTCACCATGTTATAAACTTGGTCAGTGCATTTTGTATTTCAGGTTTAGTATCTCAGTTGTATCATGCTTATAACATGTTGCTGCTTATTTATGCATTTATTCATTTATATTATTGTTCAGTTTTATTGCATCCCACATGCTCAGTATCTTTGAAGTACTGATGCATACTCTGCACTACATCTTATTGTGATGTAGGTTAAGGTCCTAAATAGTCAGATCACGCATAGATCAACTAGCGATCTTTAGCTCAAAGCAGTGGTTAGTCTTCATTCATCGAGGACTAGTGAAAGGAATATTTTCTCACTTTTATCTTTAATTTTATTTTTGCTATAACTAGTTGGTCCCAACGCTTCTAGTCAGTAGAGGTTTCATTTAAGGCATAATTAGTTTCAACTTTAGTCTTGGATTTCGACTTTTCATTTGTATTTAAAACTCTCAATTTATTATATTCACATTTAGTTAGGGATATTTCTTATCATTTTAGGCATTACATGATTTAGCTTGCGCACAATATTTATTATTTTAGATTATCTTTAGTATGATTATGATTATGCCTGCAGGGTTAGCTTGGGGTCACTTGTGATCCTAGGTCTCGTGTTGTTTTAGGTGGTAGCCTCGGGGAGTGAAAAACTTTGTATAAGAGAATTTGGAAAAAGAGTCCTAGTATGTATGGAAAGCCGCACTAAGTAGAGTTCTTTTTATTGGTGTGAAGTGCACTACATCAAATAAGTGGGAGGCTACGAATTGTGTTGGGAAAACATCACATTATTTTCTATGCTTATATTGCGTAAGGTATTATCCTATATCTCACTTCTAATTAGACGTTATGCATTTCATATCACTGGTACATTATGAGCCTTTCTTTTGATGTTGTTGCATTATTAGATCCAGGGGCTACTCTTACTTTTGTAACTCTATTTATAGCACCAACCTTAGGTGTTAGTCCAGAAACTCTTTGAGAACCCTTCTCAGTATATACTCTAGTTGGTAACCCAGTTATAGCCAGACAAATATGTAGAAATTGCCCTATCACAGTCTCTCAGAAAGTTAGTTCAGCAGATCTTGTAGAGTTATAAATGGTAGACTTCGATATCATTCTAGGCATGGGTTGGTTACATTAATGTCATGATTTAGTGTCTGGTAGTATCTTAGCGCATTAGGTCGATTCATTTCTTACCTTAACGCCAGAAAGATGATTTTGAAGGGCTATCTCTCTCATATAGTTTGGGTTAAGTATCCAAGCTCAGAGACCCAAACTTTTTAGCCATTTCCTATAGTCAATGAGTTCCGAGTAGTGTTCCAAGAAGATCTTCTAGGATTTCCTCTGTAAAGGGAAATCGACTTTGGAATCAATCTCCTTAAAAATACCAAGTCTATTTCCATTCCTTCTTACATAATGGAACCATCTAAACTTCTTGAATTGAAAGAGTAGTTGTAAAACCTTCTAGATAAGGGCTTCATTAGACCTAGCATTTCCCTATGGGGTGAACAATGTTGCTCATGAAGAATAAAGGTAGTTCTCTTAGAATGTGCATTAACATACGTAGTTGAACAAGGTCACAATAAATAATAAGCATGCCATACCCAGGATTGATGACTTGTTTGACCAACTTTAGGGTGCTAATAATTTCTCAAGTATAGATCTTAGATCTGATTATCATTAATATAGAGTCAGGGATAGTGACATTCCGAAAACAGCCTTCAGAACTCAGTATGGTCATTATAAATTTTTAGTTATGTCATTTTGACTAACTAGTGCTCATGAAACTTTCATTGACTTGATGAACATAGTATTCAAGTAGTATTTTGACTAGTTCGTTATCTTTTTTACTATGATATCCTCATTTACTCTAGTAATGAGGAAGAACATGCAAATCATTTGAGGTTTGCTTTGTCAACTGTCAAAGATCACTAGTTATTCGCTAAGTTTAGCAATTCTAAGTTTTGGTTGCAATCAGTTGCTTTCCTTAGGCTTACAGTATCTAGCTGTCACGACCGGAATCTACACCCAGACGAGACCGGCGTCGTTGACCTCTCAGAGGTCGCAGACAAGCCTACTTACGTCATTCTTACTTCATCTAGGTTAATTTTAGCGGAAAATTTGAAACTTTTTGTTTCTTAACATACTTATAAAAACATTCTCATTAATACGTAATTGTTCACCATCAACCATCTAACATAAGCAACTGAAAGAAATAGTTCAATTCTTATTAAGTGTATAATTGCCAAAATGGCACCAATACATAGTCTGAATAAAAATAGGAAATAAACGCTAGTGGAACATGCTCCACTAGCTCAACTCCTAAACTAAGCTAGAACATAAACAGTAGCATCCTCGAAAGCATGAGGACCTACCAAAAACGGATGAATGCTGGACGTCCGGATAACTGCAGCGAAGATCCTGTAGCTCTACCGTCCACTTGTGCCTGCACCTAAAATAGTAGAGTTTGTATAGGGTTAGTACACACTTGTACTAAGTATGGGTATATGCAAGCACACACCAAGGACATGCATGAGAAAGAATAGCTCTTTCCTAACAACATGATTTTAGGAAGTCAAGTCAGTTGACTTGCCAAATTGAGATTAGAAAAGTTTTCAAATTTGGATTAGGAAAGTCAATGAGCTTTCCAAATTTGGATTAGGAAAGTCAGTGGGCTTTCCAGATTTGGAATAGGAAAGTTATGCCATGAGAATAACATACATCATCATACTTTTCACATTTGCACACAGCACATAACATTTACACATAGCACACATCATATAGCATACTACACCTTTTGCATGTAGCACATAACTTCTTTATTGTCATTCATTCATATGCCATGAGACCTTGGAATCATGGACTTAACATTAAGACCTTCCAGAAATGAGGGCTCAACAGATGGGACCTCAACTAGAGAGTCTTCATTAGCAAACACAGAGTATGTTTCGTTCATTCATGCGTACTCCATTTCATTTCATTCATAGGCCAGTGTAAACACCAGTTATACCTAGGATGTAGTTTAAGACTTTCATTAGGTTCGTTGTGCAATGACCAAGAATGACCTAATTTCATTACTTGAATCTAACTCACCTTTTGATTATCCTATTCTAACACCTTTGGTATCATTCATTTCATTATGTGCTTCATTTGAGGATGGCCTCATTCATTCATTGGGAACTTTAACTTTAACCGACATAGATCATGTGAGCATCATGAAATCCAGTGTCTCCCCCACACCTAAAAGAGGTGGAATCACCGGCCAAAGTGACCCAAAAACATGCTAGCGTACATGGGAATTTAACCCCGCCAGATCCCTATATTGGCTGTATAGGTTCGAAGACTAGGAGATATAAGGAGACCCATACCCGGCAAGCCGGACAGTCTCATTTCATGAGAGTTACGTGAACCTCCGCCCTTCCCGAAAGAAGGCATCACCGCTCATAGCTAGTCTATCGGTGCTTAGTATAAAGTTCCATTACATTCATCTCATACGTCATAGAAGCTGGCTTCTAGTATGAGGACATCATAGCTCATTAAATGATTTCTCATCTCATCATTCGTATTGAGTGTGTTAAGCTCAATACTCTCATTAGAGTGTTCATAGAGACTGGTCTTTTCATTATCTTACACTTTCATAGGTGAGTACATATTGGTAACATTTACTTAGGCTCTTTTGAGATTGCTCTCATCATTTACATTAGCCTCATATCATGTTGTCACCACATTCATCATCATTAGCACCTTTGCTTGTCATAGTTATTCACCTCTTATTACGTAAATGTTAATTTCATCATATGCCAATGCACTTGGCCATTTGGTGTGCTTCACACCCTTACATAACCCTTCTAGGGTTTCATTTTTTCATTGTTCATTTCATCATTTCATTGTTCATTTCATCATATGCCAATGCACTTGGCCATTTAGTGTATTTACACTCATACTTAACCCTTCTAGGGTTTCATCATTTCATTACATACATCTTAGGATCACTTACTTTTAAACGTATGTTAGACTTATGTGTCCATACATACAAGCCATGAGGCATCATTCATATATTGTCTAAGTGATTCATATCTTCCTAAGATTATGTGATACAAGACTTATGCATCTTATATGTATGCCAAGATCTCGATTTCGATCTAAGTAGGTGGCATTATTCTTGAACATTTAATTCACGTATGACTTATGTATCAATACGGAATTTGGGCAAGGGAACCCTATTTCGGATCCCTTGGACAACACTTAATTTTATTTTAAACTTGATAATTGCATTTTTCAGATTTGGGAGACCCTAGTTCGATTCCCATCAACACCATAACATTTCCTTTCTTTTTCTCCTCTCCTTTTCCGTTTAAGTGAAGGAGGTTGTGGGTTCAATCCCCCACAAGCTCATTATTTTTATTTTAATTTATCTCTTAACTTTCGCACCTATCCAAGAGGTTGTGGGTTCAATCCCCACTCTCCACATTTATTTTCTCCTTTATTTTTATCCTAACTCTCTCATCCATTCAAGAGGTTGTGGGTTCAATCCCCACTCTCCACATTTATTTTTCTCCTTTATTTTTCTCCTAACTCTCTCATCCATTCAAGAGATTGTGGGTTCAATCCCCACTCTCCACATTTATTTTTCTCCTTTATTTTTCTCCTAACTCTCGCATCCATTCAAGAGGTTGGGGGTTCAATCCCCACTCACCACATCTATTTTTTCTTGCATTTTTCTCACGAAATTTTTATGAAATTTTCATTTAGTGAGGTCATGGGTTCAATCCCCAATGACCTCACATTTTAAAAAAAATTTAAACAAAGCTCATTTTCTTAAAAATTGTCCGAGAATACAATTTCCAACATGCTGGAAATTTAGTCTCTTCCAATCCATTTTTGTCTTAATCTTTTGTTGATTTTTTTGTAGCTTTCATGTAATGATGTCTTGGATTCAATCCTTACTGATTTCACTTATTTTACATTCATTTTTCATTGCATTTTGTACCACTTTGTTTGGCTGAACCCAACCTATCAAATGCTGGAAATTTGTTCACTATTTTCAGCTTCTTTTTATCATCATTCATACGTTAATTCTTAAGGCATTTCGTGGATCATTTGGTGAATCTTTAAGTGTAATCTTTTTATGATTATATTCAGCCAAGAATTACCATTACATCCAGCAACATTACACCACTTTTACACCTCATGATTTACACAAACATTCGCACATAAAATTCAACCATAAAAACATATCATTTTTCACATACTTTCGGTTGACATAACTTAACATGCTTAAAATTCTAAACACATAATCATGAACACATTATCATGAACATCAATCTTCATACTTAAACTACCAGCAAACATACCCAACCTACAATTCATTGGGAGCTAGTGACAGGGACATGCAACGGGAACAATCCTAGTTTTCGGATTAGAATTTACTAAATCTTAAGGGGTCTCTTGGGAAAGGGACCAACAGAGAAGAAAACCCATACCTTTTATGTAGTTCAAACCTTGACTTTATGCCCAAAACTTTCTCAAAAAATCACGTTCAAATCCCCTCAACTTCAACATCAATTCGATGGAATAATCCTCCCTCTTGCGTAACGTTTTTTATTAGTTGTGTGTTTGTAATTTTTGTTGTGAGTTCTTCAAGTGTGAAGAACTTTGGTTTACCAACTGATTTTGAAGTTATTTTGGCAGAGAAAAACGTGAGTGAAAGAATGGGAGAGTTTGAGTGTGAGAGTTGAGAGATAGACGTGAGAGAGAGGGAGTCATATTAGGCTTAGGAGTCTAGTTTAGGACTTAGTCAAATAAGGTTTAGTTAATTATTAAAAATCTGATTTTTATTTTTATTTTAAGTCAGCTAATGAATAATAATTATTAATTAATTACATTAATTCAATAGCTTAAATAAAAATCACATAAATTCATTGCTTCCACCTAGGTTCGAACCCGGGTGGAGCAATACTTAACTTCAAGAGCTCCATTTCGTCTCTCTCTCTCTCCAATTTGCCCCTCCACCGTATTAAATAATTAATTAAATATATATTTAGGGTAATTACTATATTACCCTTAGCCTGGTAAAAGACCATTTTACCCCTAGACCCTCAAAACTTAAGATTTCCTCTCTTTAAGTCCGGTAAAGACTCCTTCGAGTAAATCTTCGTATTCGAGAGCCCTACATGGTTGGTCCCAACCTTTCCAAGCTAAATTAACTCCCCAAGTTAGTTGGCTTGGTTTTATCAAGGGTTCTGAGGTCTGGTTCTATGCGCATCAATCCGTGTGAACCCTGGTCTAATCATAGGCATTCTTGACACACTAAGCATTTCTTATCTTATCCATTTTCAGGGTTGTTACACTAGCGAAGGGATCTGAGTGGATTCTCAGAAAATAGAAGCAGTGAAACAACGGAATAGACCTTTCTCTCCTACAGATTTTAAAAGTTTCTTGGGTCTAGTGGGTTATTACAGAAGATTCGTCAAAGGATTTACATTCTTAGCCTCTCGATTGACTATGTTGACTCAAAATAAGGTAAAGTTTCAGTGGTCAGATTATTGTGAGAAGATCTTCGTAGAATTGAAAACTAGATTGACTACAACTCATGTTTTGACTCTACCAGAGGGTTCAAATTGTTATGTTATCTATTGTGATGCGTCCAGAGTCGTCCTAGGTTGTGTGATTATATAGCGAGGTCAAGTTATAACTGATGCTTCTAGACAGCTTAAGGTGCATGAGAATAACAATCTGAGTCATGACCTCGACTTGTAGTGGTGGTGTTTGCAATAAAGATTTGTAGACATTACTTGTATGTTGTTTACAAAAATGTGTTCACAGAACATAAAACTTTAAGTATGTGTTCACCCAGAAAGATTTGAATCTTTACCAAAGGAGATCGCTTGAGTTCCTTAAGGACAATGATATAAGTGTACATTACCATCCTGGTAAGGCCAATTTAGTAGAAGATGCTCTTAGTAGACTATCTATCGATAGTATAACACATGTTACGTAAGAAAGAAAGGAGCTAGGAAAAGATATTCACAAACTTGCTCGCTTAAGAGTTCATTTTATAAGCATATGAGATGGTGGTGTAACAGTTCTGAATGGGTCAAAATCTTCTTTGGCAATGGAGGATAAGGCAAAGTAAGACAACGATCTGATAATACTTCAAGTAAATCCATCAGTAGAGGGTTGAGATTTTATCAAAAGGGGGAGATGGTGTGTATCGATATCGGGGTCATTTATGTGTTCCTAAGGAGGGTGAGTTGAGACAGTAGATTCTTGCAGAAACCCATAACTCCAGATATTCTATTCATCCAAGTTACACAAGATATACCCTGATCTGCGAGAAGTCTATTGTTGGAATGGTATGAACAGGGATATAGCGGATTTTGTGGCTAAATGCCCTATTTGTTAGTAAGTCTAGGTAGATCATCAAAAACATAAGGTATGACTCAAGATATCGACATTTTTACTTTGAAGTTGGAAGTTATTAACATAGACTTCATCACAGGTTTACCTTGTACTCACACAGAGCATGACTCAATTTTGTTTATAATTCATAGAGTTACTAAGTATTCACGCTTTTTTGCAGTAAAGAATACAAATTCGGCGGAGGAGTACGCCAAGCTTTACATTAATGAGATAGTAAGGTTGCATGGGGTTCCTTTGTCTATCATCTCGGATAGAGGTCCTCAACTTACCTCTTATTTTTGGAAGTCATTTCAGAAAGGTCTTGGTATTTAAGTTAACCTTAGCACATCATTTCACCTACAGACACATGGTCAAGAAGATTGTACCTTTCAGACCTTAAAAGACATGTTGAGAGCTTGTGTGATCGACTTCAAGTAATGTTATGATGATCACTTTCCTCTTAAAGAGTTTGCCTATAATAATTACTACCTATCCAACATTCATATCGCCCTTTATGAGGCATTGTATAGGCATAGATATAGATATACTATTGGTTGGTTTGAAATGAGTGAAGCAGCGTTGATAGGGCAACATTCAGTTCAGAAGTTATGGAGAAGGTGCAGCTGATTATAGATACAGATAAGACAACCCAAAGTCACCACAAGTCCTATGCAGATATAAGGAGAAGGGATTTAGTGTTCCAAGTTGAGAATTGGGTTTTCCTGAAAGTGCCACCTATGAAATGGGTAATGAGATTTGGAAAGAAGGAGAAGTTTTGTCCTTGATATGTAGGCCCTTACTAAATCCTGAAAAAGGGTTGGTAAATTAGTTTATGAGTTAGAGTTGCCTACTGTACTAGCAAAAGTTTATTCGGTTTTCGACATTTTGTTATTGAAGAAGTGTGTGGGGTAACCAACGTCTATTGTTCAATTAGAAAGTGTGGGTGTGAAGGACAGTCTCACTTATGAAGAGGTGCCACTTGTGGTTCTTGATCGTCAGCTTTGAAGGTTAAGAAACAAAAAAGTTGCTTTAGTTTAGGTTTCGTTGAGGGGTTAGTCAGTATATGGAGCTACTTGGGAAGCATAAGAAACCATGAAGGCCAAATATCATCACCTCTTTTCTTTCGATTCCATTCCAGCTTGAAGTAATAATTCCTCTTTAGTTTTTCAGTCATTCATACACAGTTTCAGTTATTGCATCATGTTCCCTCATTTGTACTTGCATCTTCAACGTAGTTGCCTGTATGGAGCATAGGCTAGTCAGAAATTATTATCCAATGTTTAGTAATAAAGGTTGCAACTTTCTCCCTCCATTTAATCTAGTTTAGCCTTCATTCGAGGACCAATGTTCCCAAGGGGGAGATAATGAAACACCCCGTACCGAGAAAACGTACCTAAACACAGATGTTTGCAGAAGTTTCAGGTAAGACCCACGTAGCCACCCACAGACTGTAGGAGGACCCATGGTCGCCACACACGGACTGTAGGAGGACCCACTATCTGGTCTGTTAGTCTATGGTTTGCAGCTATAACCCATCCCCATAGCCCCTAGAAAGTTCAACTAAGGGTTTCCCCACGACCAAGATGTATGGACCACTGGTGGGACCAGTCTGTTGAATCGATGTCCTCGGAAAACCCTGACCCAAATCCAGGACCATAGGATGGACCATAATCCATGGATCGTGGTTTGTAGATCTCAATTGGTGAAAACATTCGACAAATGACCATGAAGGACAGTAGGTGAGAGCACGGTCTTTGGAAGTGGTCTGTCGGTTGGTCCAAACAGTAGTTAAGTTAGGGGTCTTTTGGTCTTTTCTATATGCGGTAAACCCCTAAGATCAATCGTTTAACCCTAAACTACGTGGCTTTTCAGATTTAGCCTAAAAACATGAGTAGAACTTACCTAAGTCAAATCATTTATCAAAACTTTGAAATATAGAGCCAAACCCTATTCCGAGATTGTAGAAAGGTTACATTAGTTTCAACCCAAAAATTGAAATATTTCTCCATGGAATTCGTCACCAGGCATGTGGGATTTCACTAGTGGGTTCCTTTCACCCATTAGGTCCCTAGATTTCAGTCAGAATCTTGATTCTATTATAATAAATTAGTCCTAGGGTTTCTAGAATTACAGTAGATTATTATGAATGAGTCACTTTTATGTTCCAAATCAGTTTATCATGATCTTTTAGCATGTTTTAAGTATAGGTTCCTTCATAAATTCAGAACCCTAGTTATATAGTTCTTTAGTTCACAAATTACACATGTATGTCAGCTAATTCACATATTTCATACATACATGCCATAGTTTCAAATGTGTCATTATCAATATGTTAGTATTCCATTCTCAAATTTTGCGTGTTAGTATTTTGATCTATATAGTACTACAATATTTCAATTCTAATGTGTTAGATTACTTAATCATATGGGAAGCTTAATACCGAGTGGACAAGGGTCACACACCCTGAAGTCCCAGAACTACGTGCCCCGTAGCTTGTAAGTCCCCTATGTGGGCATCATTTTAGGTATTACTCCAGCATGCCTCTATATCTTTAACGGGGTATGTTGGAACCTCTCAATGGGGTGTACACATCGTACTCTACATTAAGTTTATGTGGTTGTATGTCAGTTATTAGCTCCTGTATATTTTAGTCTGACTCTATTACATTGACCTATTATCAGTACAATTCACTATTCAGTCTCAATAGATTATAAACATGGTAATTGCATTCATTATTTCATGTTCACTATTCTTCGTTGTATCATTCTTATATTTTGTCATTGCTCAGATTTATGATTTGATTGAGTTATGTTATTTTTCAGTTTTATTCTATCCTACATGATCAGTACATTTCAAGTACTGACAGATACTCTGTACGACATCTTCTCGTGATGTAGATTAAGATCCTCAGCTGTCAGACCACGCATAGATCGGTTCCCCATCTTCAGCTCAACAATATTAGTGGTCAGTCCTCATTTGTCAAGGACTAGTGACATGAATATTTTCTCACTTTTAGCTTTCATTTTATTGCTAGATCTAGTCATTAGAGGCTTCATTTGAGACATAGTAAGTTTCATCTTTAGTCTTGGAGTTTGACTTTTCATTTGTATTTCAAACTCTCAATTCCATATATTCATATTCGTTTTCGCACAGTAATTATTGTTACAACGTATCTTTAGGATGATTATGATTATATTAGAAGGGTTAGCTTTGGTTCTCTCATGATTGTAGGTCCTGTGTTGTGTCGACGGGGTAGCCTCTGGGCGTGAAAATTTTTAACTCTGAAGTTTAATATCAATACTAAAATATACGGTACAAGACTAAACAAGTGAATAATGATAGTTGGGATTTTCCTACATTCATTCATCATATCTAAAGCTCTATCGATTCTCTCGAATTTGATAGATTATTATACTATCCTTTATTCTTAAATTTTCTTCCAAGTAAATCTCAAGTTAAAGAATAAACCAATTGTACCCAAGGGATTCTAATATGAAAAAACATGTTAAAGATTGTTCTTAAGTAAGTGACGTCCTTCGACTATATTTCCTTGACATTTAATAAATAATTATCAACAAGCTCCTTCGATTACTTTAAAGAAATTGTATTGATTAAATCCAACAAAATTATGCAATAGTATTCACCAAGATATTCCTCTTTTAGTTAAATAAAATAATGAACAAGGTTGCAGTTTAAATAAAATTCCTATAACAAGTTCTAGCATAAGAATGAAAATCAAAATCATAACAAATCTATCGATACAACATGTTTGTCTAATATTGTTTAAGAATCTACTCCATGGATGAGAATAAGTTCACTAAGAACAAAAGATTAAAAGAAAACATAGCTGTCAAACTTTGAATCCTAACTTCTATTTTAGATTCGAGTAGTAGACTTACCCTTTTTCTTGCTCATCATCGTTCTTTCTGCTCCTTTTTTCTCGATGATTCAACTATTGGGACCAACTCCAACACACTATAGAATAAGGTTATTCCTATAAAAGTCTAAAAACACCCTCACATTCATGTTTTCACGCCACAACTCTACGCAAGTGCGCACGCAAGCAATTGGACGCACGAATGGCTTGCGGAGAACAAGTATGCAGCTTGGGTTTTACGTGGATGTGCAGAAAAAAAAGAAGCTACATTTTTTTCTTATTTTTTCATTGACCTTTTTGTAGCATAATCATGTTCAAAACTCTAAGTGACCATCTTATACACGTGAAAAATATACCAATAATTACAAAATTCACATTAAACTTATCTAAACTTTCTCATTTTATTTACACTTGATTTTTCCTTGTCCCGAGAAATTTAGAACAAACTTGACCCCCTTTAGACCTTGACAAAAACTCACTAGAAATAGTGATTGACTTCAACAATTTCTATTGGTGCATGCAATGTTCATCGATAAATGACTACTAAGTGACACTAAAATTTAAGCAAAAATCAATCCATGAACTTCCTCACAACAAGAAGATGTCATTTATTCATAGGACTTGTGTTCATGCTTCATAAAAAGAAGTGTCATTTCACTCCAACTCAAAAATAAATACATCATTTTTATATAATACCATAGGCTTGGCAATTGAGTAATTATCCACTAATGTAGGACTTTTCAAGTTATAATCATGTTGGAATTGTACATGTATAATTATTTGTAAGGTTGTTTGTGGAAAGTCATTTTCCCCCTCTTTTTCATTTTTCTCTTTTTTGAAAATTTTGTCCTCTTTTGAAAACACATCTAACGAACATTTTGATGTCGTCATAAACACCTCATCCAATTCTAATTCTCAACGGTCGTTAAGTAGTATATAACCCAACCAAGGATTGGGGTTGAGTCCCAAGAGAGCGATTCATTGAGAATAATTCAACCAAGTATAAATTAGCTCATTCTTGTCAAAGCTAAAAGAAATTTTCGATTAAAATATAATATATCAAAGGGAGTGAAACAAGCATCAATTAATAATGAGGGATTTGTATAGAAAAAATATCAACTAATAGCAAAAATAAGAGAGATACAAATAAGAAGACGAGATTTTGTGGATGTGGCCGGAATATGAGCTTAAATAAGCAACCAGGTACATGCTATTACTAGTAAATCACTTCAGATTTGTGACTAAGCTAGACTTTAGTGGGGGTAAATTCTCTCTCGAGCAACTTACCCAGAATAAACTCGGTTTCTCTCGAACAGAGAAGCCGCTATTATGCCTAGTCATCGCCTCAGCCTATTCACTCTCTCTAGCTGAAAGTGTGGGAGAGGGTTTAGGATTCATCTCTCGAGCCGAACCAATGACAACCCAATAACCTCTACCTGTCGATTTAGTAGTTTTACTCTAAAGGTCACTCTCTCGAGCTAGCCCAAGACACGATGATAAAATCATATTTGCAACTATGATTTCATTAAGTTCAAACAGAACTACTGAAAAAAATCATATTTAAACAGCAAAATAACTACTATTTAGCAAGACCCAACAGTATATTCAACTCACATTCACATAATCACACCCAAAGAATTGGGGTTTTAGCGACGCATAATAAAGAGATACAAATCGATACCAAAAAGTGTTTCTATCAAATGGGTATAATATAAAATTTCTTTACACGAGCTAAGGAAAAAGATTCTTCATGACCCACTTCCAATTTCTTGAAGTTTGGAACCTTCAAATCTTCAAGGTTCAAGAACAAAATCTCCCAAAACTCTCAGAACTCAAAAATAGAAGTGAAGTATGAAAAACTATTGTTTAAAGATAAAAATTTGATTCTAAACTAGAAACGATTAATGAGTATTCAAAAAGTTGTGTTGTGCAGGATCACTCGATGCAGTTAGTTGGAATCACCTATCAACTTGGTGATCCTCCCTTTGGTATTGTTCATCGACATCTTACTTTTCCTTAAACATCTTCGCGTTCTATAACTTTGGGTGATGTAGTACTACTTCACGGAACTGCTCGTCGACACGCCCTTTTCACCACGGACTTGATATTTTTCTTAAGGGATCAACACTTAAGAACATTAGGCAATATTAACCCTATTCTGCGACTCGCCTAATGTGTGTGGCAATCTTCAGGTCTTCTTTTCTTTGTTCTTTCTCAGATGCCTTCTTCTTTTTTTTCAAATGTGTCAATGATGTGTCTCTAAGTCTTAGTACCTGAATGTCAAGGTATTTCATCAGTTATAGAGACAACATATTCATTTGAGAACACTAAATCTATCAAAATATAACCCTAAATGAGTCCAAATTGTGGACTCATTAAAAAAGGATATCTCAAACAGTGTTACAAGACTCAATCACGAAAATACACAAAAGACTCAACTTATTCATGCAAGTATCAATTGTGCACTCAAAGACTCATGTAATGACACACCAATAACAAATATTTTCAAGCTCACGATACTTGTTTCAAATACAAATTCAAGCTCAACAAATGTTATCAAATGCCCTCACATAAAGAATGATTCCGTTCTCACACACAATAATTCACAATTTAAAGTTTCGGAATCAAATGCAACATTCACACTCGGAAAGATGAACACAATGCACGAATTAACCTATAGGTTTGCCCATATTTTTCGATCAACCTTCATTTCCATTCAATTACGATCAAAAATGTCTTTTTAAAGGTTGTAACGGGCTGAGTGCAACTGTATGGTCATTTAGGCTCAGTGACTTTATCCTCATGAAATGTTGTACTTAAAACACTTCCTTTCATCTTCTTTCATTATTTTCTTTCCTGCTCATAAGTCATCCCATTATTCACTTTCCATGAATTATTTGGAAAACCCCCATTTTCTTTTATCCACAATTATCTTTTTCATTCTTTTCTTTTGCTTTTGCTTTTGCTTTTGCTTTTTCTCTTTGTTTCTACTTTTTTTTTTGTATGGAGGCGTTGCATTTTTTTTCAACACTATGGATTTAAGGAGACTTTTCTTGCATTTATTGACTTGCCTTCTCTTTTTACCACACCTCCAACTTAGGCTTTTTGGTTATTCAATCAACAACAAATCAAGAGGATTATATGTAGTGGAATATGAAAGGTCATGTTTTCATCAGGCATGGTTCACGGTAAGCTCATCACAAAAGGCATTGACACAAAAGTCAAACAAGACTCCGCTTGTACTGGTCGAAAATATAGATTGCCCAGCTTAGGATGTTGTTGCAGGTGCACTGTGTTTTGACGATATGGTTTAATCTTGACAAACACCCAGTCCCCCAAAGCAAACTGAAGCTCAGAACGCTATTGGTCGGCTAGCTTCTTAATTTGAGCCTGTGCCTTAATCAAATTGAGCTTTAGTAGAACCATAATTTCTTCCCTATAAACTTTCACTAGTGTACAATGTTCATCGTAAAAAAAATCAATTTGATAATTGGCTAATCACACGGAGATGCAAAAAGTTCACATATTGTCTATGCAAATTCATTTGCCCTCGTCGTAGCCGCACATTAATGTTCATTCGATTGCAAGCACTATTAAAGTAATCATTATTGTCAAAACTGAGACTCAAATTTTTGAAGGAGCATCCACATGATAACACATACAAGGGGTGGCGAAAATTTTTTGGACATGTTAAAATTATTTGCAATTAGAGAAAAAGGAACCACAAGCTCAAACATCTGCAAAAAGAAGTTTGAAACAAAATTTTGAAGCATAACAACCCAAATATATACACAAAATACGAGCAACAACAATCACACAAAAGGTGAGCCTCACCCCACCACTACAAAAGAATTTGTCCTCAAATGCAAATAAAGCAAAAAATATCCAAAGAGTAAGTCAAATAGGGAGACAAATAGGAGATCATTTCTAAGCATGCGCTTCATCTATCTGGGCATCAGTTCCTAGTGTGTCATCCTGGACTTGGGCCTAATTACCTTGAGTCGTCTCAGAAGTACTGGCTCCGCTCAGGACAACACTAGGGACAAAAAAATTGTACTTTCCATGGAAGCCTGCACAGCGGCGTCTATTATAATCTATTCAGTCTTAGCCAAGCCCTTATCTACAACTTCTACAATCACCTCAATCATCTCCTCATCAGTCACTGCCTTAGACTCGGCCTCAGCTATCTCAACTTGCATATAAGGGAGCTCCACCATCCCGAAACCATAGACATATAGGTGGACTTCTGATGGTTTACATCTCTTATCATCTATGCATTTGCATCTTTTAAAGTCGTCACATCCTCTGTAACCCTTTAGTCTCACTCACACACCGCTATCATAGTCGAGAGGGCATCAATGGTGTCACAACATCTTTTTTGGGAATTCTGAATCATGTAGGGAATGAAAGCCTTGAGTCTAGCATCCCGAAGATGAGTTGTATATGAAAGTTGTCCCATCCAAAGTTTTGAAGCCTGGTTAATTGGGGTCCAGGAGACAAAAACAACAAGTATGGCAATAGAGGAACCTAGAATGTCACAAGGAATAGAACTAGGTGTCTATGTACCTGAATGCCCAAGGGTTAGAGTAGGCGAAGATGCCTCTATACGTATGGAGACTATGTCCCCTACTAGGGAAGGATTAATAGTGGCTCTCTTCTTTTTCTTCTTTGATTGATCTTTGATATACTCTACTTTGATCTTTCATATATCAATGGAGGATGTGGATATCATTTCCCCATACTTCTAGGCATCTCCAGCCAACCGAGCCTGTCTTCACAAACTAATGATCAATACTGGGAAAGGGAGTGAGGTCCATTGTTGCATTTCCCGCATGAGTATTTATTGTGCTATATTAAGCCCCATATTTATCCTAGTCTTCTCTATGATGCAACCCACACAGGCTGCTTTTTCAAAGCGAAGGATCGAATCATTCTGGGATGGCATAATGGAGCTTCTGATCTTTATTTTTAATTGGAGCCCCTTCTAACCGTTTTTGAGTACTATATGAGATCAATGGGGATAACCACATCTTCAAAAAATTTAGCTTATTTATTCTTATCATGTGTTGGTAGTGATCATTTATACGCTTGGACACGCCTAAGATTGTGTTGATAATAGAACTATCACAATGTACCTTTAGTCCTCTAACTACCACGTAGTCAACTTCTTTGAACTATGTTGTTTGCTACTTCCTCTAGGGTATCAAAGCAGTGTGTGCACTGTAGAATTATCTAATCCAATTTAGAATATAAGGAACCCAGGGTTTTGTGAAATTTTGGAACCTGTGATATCTTATGCTATCCATTATAACTGGTTACTTGTTGATAACCCCATCCGTGGACAGATGTTTCTCCTTAAGAATTGTCCTCAACCCTTCAAATTAAAACGTGTTCATAAACTTATGAGGAGTACCATAACCGGTGGTGCGAACACCACTGCGTGTTTTGTAACTGGAAGAGAGGAAGTGGTGGGCTAAGTATTTCTGACCCTGAATAGATTGTTCATCTTTTTTGGCGTAATTCTGCACTCTGTGCTTCTATAACTCCTCATCATTTGGTTCTTAGTACTGACCCTCACTTTCAGACGTGGTGAGGTGTGTACTATAAATGCTATCACTATCAAAATTGTGCTCTGGTGAAGCAGGTACTTTTGCTTTGCTCTTTTCTTTCCCACTAGATGTGGGAAGTATTTTTGTTTTAGCCATGGAGGCAGCTGCAACATCGTTAATTGTGATCCCCTTTGATTTGCCTCGGGGTGGCATGTTTCTTCATGGAATCTTAGGTCTATCCATATCTGCAAATATTGAGAAAAATATAGGGACAACTTTATCATTGTTATTGGAAAGCAATTGTCAAAGGCCTCGTCGATCTACTCGGCGGGTCGCCAAATCGCTTTGACAAGATAAAAAGGGTTTGCGGAGGATTTTCTTACATTCAATGACAAGAAGTAAAACTTAAAGTCCATTACGCGACTTACCCACACCTTTTGAAGAGCTAGACATAGCCCACCAAAAGTTTGAGTGCAAAAATAATTCAGGGGTGCAGTAAAAAGGGCGATTAAAACACATTCGGTGAGTCACCGAGTGCTTTTGGCGACACCAGGTTTCTCGCCAAAAGTTACAAAGGCCAAGAAGACATTCAACAAGATATTAAGGGAGAGATGGAGGCATTAGACAAAATGCCGAGTAGTTCGGCGAGCTCAAACCAACTCACCAAACAATCCAATGTGCCTAATTACTACTTTTTATCACATATTAAACCTCGCTACACCAAGATTAAATCAAACTATGCACTAATTGAATTCACACAAGACCCATATCACCCAACACTTCGGAATACTCATATTTTTCCCGGTTCTCCCTAAACATGCAACCACAACCCACAAATTTTGAATTTTGTTCAAAACACAAGAATATGGGATTCCAAAAATTAAAATGATATAGGCAAGATCATCAAGTTATTACTAGGAAATCTTCAAATAAGTTGAATCAGACAAGCCCAACACATAACATTGGAATACAATCATTTGCATCAAAATCAAATTTGATAGAATAAAGTCAGATTTAAGAGGACTAAGCTTTTATACCAATTGAAATAAGTTCGAGGTTCTAGGAAGCAATGTAATCCAAATCTAATCTCAAATTAATGGATAAAATGTCGTACCAAATTAAGAAAAAAAAGCACCAAACAAATATAACATTGTGAGAGTTGAAAGTGACGGAAAGTGAAAAGTTCGGATTTTAAACCTTTGCCTCTTAAATAAAGCGCCCAGTCCTTACTTATTCAGTGACGTATGTAATGATCATTAATGTACTGGACGATGCGCCAAGTAGTTGCTTACCTCATTGTGTTTTACAGGATCTCTCGTTGATGTAAAGGTCCAAACAGAAGACAAGATAGGTATCTTCGATCAAATCGGTAGCTCGCCAGTAATTTCCTGGATGCGTCGAGTTTGAAAGACTCTTATATAAAATAGTATTTAGACTAATGGCGAGCAGGGTCACTGTAACGACCCTCAAAATGAAATACGACAAAGTAGATATTCACATGATTTTATTGAGTTAATAACTTGTTAATAAGGTGAGAAACATCTAGTAATAGTTGGTTTGAAGAGGGTTTAGCTCAAACGTCAAAGGATGACCTAGACATCCGGAAACTAGTCTTTTTATGTGCTAGTGTGTCAAAGTATGTTTGCCTTGTTTTGAAATGTTGTTTGGAGTCTAAAATGATGGGAGGGGACCCTAGTATCTAGATGGTCATTTTTAGGGTAAAAAAGTCTGGGTAAGACTCCCCATGGACCACCCTAAGAGTCATTGAGGAGGACCAAAACATTTACCAAGAAGCTGACAAAAACAGCCCCATTGACGCCCATGGTTGACGCCCCATCAACCCATTGATGCCCCATCAAATAGGGGTGTGGCTCCACACTTAGTCGTGGGAGCTTAGCCCCCAAAATTGACAGTCTCAAAACTTTTTAACGGACCAGCAGGATGCCCCGTTAACCCATTGACGGTCCGTCAATGGGGGTCGTGATTTAGTCTACATTTTTCTGCAATGTCTCATGGTCTGGTCTTTATAACCCTAAGGTATGTTCATCCTCAATTCTTGAATAACCTCTCATTCAAGAAGTCCAATTTAAAGGTTTTCAAAAGTGAATCGATGATTAACTTCCTATTCTATGCATAGGTTCATTTTTAAAACATTTTCTATGTCATGATATTGATGTATTAATATTTAATCAAGGTTTCTAAGATGATTTTAATGGAATTCCTTGAAGAACCAATGTTTTCTCCAAATCTCAAAGTGGGTTGGATGAATGTGATTGGATATTGTTAGAATTATGCTTATAATGTGTTGTATTGTTGTTATCTATTGATATCCCTTCCAAATTATGATGAGTTGTTGGAGAATTGAGAAAAGAGTGATCATGGTTTTGATGAAGGGTAAGTTGACTTAAATTTTTCTAGTTCATGTTGAATTGTTCTTGTGTGGTATGGTCCACTTGCGGTGGTGGTGTTTAACTAATGCATATGTATATGAATATTTATGAGTATTGTGGTTATGGACTTGAAGGCATGGAATGTTATGTAATATAATTCTATGATGCTTATGTATAGAGATGTATTATGAAGTTATGCATGTGATTCTTGAAGATAGTATGACTATTGGAGTATAATGTGAATGTGAAGTATGTTTGTGTGTGGATTATGATGAATGTAGTGTGATCATGTTTAGAAGACAATGTTATGAATGATGGTGGTTATGTGAAAGGCATTCTCAAATATACACACACATGAATGAATGAATGAAGCTAATGAAAATTTAATGAATGTGGTTTGTTAAAATGTTTTCTCAATAGAACTCTAATGAATGAATGAGCGATTTTGAGGTGGGCACTCTCTGTGAGTAGAGGTGTAGTGTCTAGTACCAACCTCGGTATTTCTAAGAGCTTTCCAATGAATGAATGATAGGTTTGAATGAGTACTCTTTCCGTAAGTAGAGGTAGAGTACTTGGTAGATATCCCTTAACTTATAGCTAATGAATGTATTGAAAGTTTAAACTTTCGTGGGGATTAATGCTTAGCATGGAGAGGATGTGAAAGGGGGTGGATACCCTCCGTGAGTAGAGGTGTAGTGTTCAAAAGCAACCTCTTAAGATGGGTACTCTTTTTAAGTAGATGTGTAGTACCTAGAAGCAATCTCCTTATTCCTTAACTATGCTCCCTCATAGGACTAGCTAGTGGTTTTCCATCTAAAGGCTAAAAGAATGACAATACCTCAGGCAACTGGGGATCCCTCATATGGTACGGGTTGAATTGGGATTCCATGTTATGCTCCCATGGTCTATATCGGTTAATGCTTTCCCCTACAAAAGAATGTAATGAACTAGCTCTTCTTAAGGGTGTACTACCTAGGGTAGGTCGTGGAATGGGATGCAATCTATTCATTGCACAAGTAGGCATTTGAAGGGAGTCTTGGTGTTTATAACGTTAATGAATGAATGGGTTTTCTATATAATGTTAATGAAGTAAGTTGACTTTTTATCTAATGTTAATGAAGCATGTTGGTATTATGTATACTGTAAATAAAGGTGTTATGACTTGTTGAGTGTGATGAGCATAGTCTATGGTGGTTCCAAAGGTGAATTAAGTGGGAGCAATAGAATGGGGTGCTACTTTCACAATGCACTAGTGTGACTTAGAGTTATTCTAGGTGATGGTCCTTATGTGATGATTATGATTATGTTATGTCTATGTCTTATGAATGAATGTGGTTGATTTCAAGGAGGTAGTATGTGAGTCCATCTTAGGTGGACTTAGAGTGTTGCTTGAAGGTGGATGGTGGAATGGGATATTAGCCACTCATTGCACCAAGTGATGCTTGAGGGTTATGTGAGGTAAAAAGGTAAAGAAAAAGTGATGGTCTATATAAAGGTAATGTGTCTAAATGTATGAAATGGATTTGTAGGTGAGGTGATGGTTTCTATGTATATTATATGATGTTCATGAGATTTTACTAAATTGACATAATGCATAGTGTCCAACTAAAATGTCTTTGAAGCATATTTTTGCATGACTAAATCCATATTCTTCTCTATTTCTACAAGTATTGGTGGTGTAAAGTGAGGATCATAGAGTTGAAGCTTGGGAATTAGATGTTCTCTCAAGACTCTTGGTATTTTCTTATATGTTCGAGGACATGGACATTATGTCTAGTTTTCTTTTATTAAAGACATTGTGTAAGACTTGTATCTTTCTTTCAATGTAAGTGTTGTGACCTATAACAATGAGTTGTATATTATATGGCTTGTGATGAGACTTAGTTCTTCTTATGTTTCAAAAGAGTTTCCTTATTGACTTTATTGTGAAAAGTTTTAGTTTCTCACTACATTTCATACCTATGTGATGAATGAATGCTAAGAGGCTTGTATAAGACCTCTGAGAGGTCAAGTACGCCGTGTTACTCCTATGGGGTACTCCCGGGTCGTGACAAACTTGGTATCAGAGCATAAGGTTATGGAGATAGTCTTAGGGTCCAAAGTATAACAAGCTACATCTACTTAGTTTTTTTCATCGGTGTGAGCCACGACACATATATGAGCGAGAGGTTATTGGACGATAGAAGTTACACTTCCTTGATATTCTTGAAGTCGTTCCTTAGAGTGTTTGTCTATGAGTTCCTAATCCTACTCTTGTGATTTTAGGAACATGAATACGAGAGGGGCTAATTCAATGAGGGATCAAGAAGACAATATGAATGAGGATGTTCTCCCTCAAGTGCCACAAGGTCCTCAAGCTCCCAATGTTGAAGGGATATGTATAATGTGAAGATAAGGGTTGCCTTAGAAACTTTGACCCAACTCATGATGAATCAAGATCAAGTAGTCACTACTCAAGCTCAAGCCATGACGGCCCAAGCTAATAAGGAGTTGGACGTTTCATGGAACTAAGGTGGATGAGGATCCACAAGGCCTGATTGATGATGTGTTTAAGGTGGTAGATGCAGTAACTTCTAGGGAAAAAGCGGAACTAGCCTCCTATCAACTAAAAGATGTTGCACAAGTGTGGTTTGAGCAATGGAGGGATGAGAGGCCCATAAGGGTGGGTCCGGTAGATTGAGGAGTGCTTAAGACGACCTTTCTTGATAGGTTTTTCCCTTAGAGTTGAGAGAGAAGAAGTTAGTGGAATTCTAGAACCTCGATCAAGAGGGAATGAGTGTCAAGGAATACTCTCTCAAGTTCACCCAACTCTCTAATTATGCCCCAACCTTGGTGGCCAACTCTAGGGATAGAATGAATAAATTTGTGATGGGGGTGTCTAGTTTTGTTGAAGAAGAGTGTCGTACAACAATGCTCTATCATGATATGGATATCTCTAGACTCATGGTGTATGCCCAACAAATTGAGGAGACCAAGATTAGGAAGATGAATATAGATGGGAAGAGGGATAGGTCGGATGAACAAGGTCAACGTAAGTCTAAGGAGAAGTTTTTACAATTAAGATTCTCCCGTAGTGTGAAAGTATAGTGTGTCCAACCCAAATTCTCAAGGAGGTAGTTGAGGTGGTTCTACTTTTGAGATGTATAGATGTACTACATGTGGAAAACAACATTTGGATAAGTGCCTTGCTGGTTTGGATGTGTGCTTTGGGTGTGGAAAGAAGGGTCATAAGATAAGACATTGCTCAACCCTCATGGTAAAATATAAGGAGACCAACCAAGATCCTCATGATGGTCCGTATCCTTATGCTCAAAAGAAGAACTGTTTCTATGTGCTACAAGCTAACAAAGGAGCTAATCCAGAATAAAGGCCCCGGTGAGTTAAGGTTTCTTATGATGGTCTTAAGTTGCTTTTAGATGGGTTTACCTTATGTGGGGAGAATGAGTTGAGTAGTAAGGTGGTTGACATCCTTTTCTTTTCCTTCAAGTCATATTCAAGCTTGAGACCAAAATTCTTACTAGTTTTGTTATGTTTTGGAGTCTTGCATATGAGTATGAGTTGCATGTCTCCTTATGTTATGAGTACCTTTGATGATAATATGTTTTGCATGCTCTTGATAATGTTATATAAAATTAGTAATTGATCTATGTACTTCTCATGTTTATACGCATCTAGTAAAATTGTTTATTTTCCTCATGAGCTTAAGTGTTGATCATGCCTATGTGTGCATTTGAAAGTTATTACATGTTGGACCTTAAGACGAAATGATGAGCATGTCTAAAGTTGGACAAAGTAGTTCCTCCATGTTCCAATGAAAATGATAAAGTATGTGTACACTATGAATTGTGGAGATAGTTCCTACTTGCTTATGTTGCCTTGAGTGCATAGAGATGTGAAGTTGGTGTTCCTTGTAAGTTTGGTACATTGAGCATGAAGTTGTATTTGTGATCATGTGTGATGTGTGCTGCAAGTTGAGTCATTTAGTCATCGAAAGTGTTTTTGTGTCATTCGAAGATGAATGTTCCCAAGTAGCACACAATGTAACGACCCTCAAAATGAAATAGGAAAAACTAGAGATTCATATGAGTTTATTGAATTAATGAGAAGAGGTTTAAGATCAAACGTCAAAAGACGACCAAGACATCCAGAAACTAGTCTTTTGTATGCTAGTGTGTCATAGTTTGTTTGCCTTGTTTTGAAATGTCGTTTGGACTCTAAAATGATGGCAGGGGACCGTAGTATCTATATGTTAATATTTAGGTTCAATTTGTCCAGGTACGACTCCCCAAGGACCACCCTAAGGGTCCTTGAGGAGGACCAAAACGTTAGCAAATTTGACCCATTGACGCCTGTGGTTGATGCCCCATTAAAAAAGGGCATGGATTCACACATAGTCATGGGAGCTTAGCCCCCAAAATTGACAGTCTCTGAACTATTTGACATACCAGCATGATAGCCAACCAACCCATTGACGGTCCCGTCTATAGGGGGTCGTGGTTTGGTCTGCATTTTTTTGTAATGTCTCGGCCAAGCCAAGGGTGATTTGGTAAATTCCATGCTTGGCCAATTAAATATGGGTACGGTTATTTTTAGTGTTTTTAGGTATTTTAAGTATATTAAAACAATTAAACCCTCATTTAGACTCAAACACCCAAATCAAACTCTTCCCTCTCAAATATATTTTCTCAAGAATTCTATTGAATGTCTAGGTAAAATTCAAGCTAGGAGAATAGATTTAAAGTGATTTATTCTTCAAATTTTGGGCTTCTTAACCATGAGGTATTATGATCCTTCATTCTTGAATAACATCTCATTCAAGAAGTCCAATTCAAAGGTTTTCAAAAGTGAATCAATGATCAATTTTGGGTTCATTGTTAAAACGTTTCTAAGTCATGATATTGATGTATTAATGTTGAATCAAGGTTTATAAGATGATTTTAATGGAATTCCATAAGAACCCATGTTTTGTAAAAATTTCATAAACTGGCTTACAAAGTTGGTTTGATGAATGTGATTAGATATTGTTAGAATTGTGTTTATATTGTGTTTTATTGTTGTTATCTATTGATATCCATGCCTCATTATGACGATCTGTTGGAGAATCGATAAAAGGGTGATCGTGGCTTTGATAAAGGGTAAGTTGACCTAAATTGTTCTACTTCTTGTTGAATTGCTCTTTTGTGGTATGGTCCATTTATGGAGGCGATGTTTAGCTAATGTGTATGTATATGAATATGTAGGAGTATTGTTTTTATGGTCATGAAGGCATGGAATGTTAAGTAAACTAATGTTATGATGCTTATATATAGAGATGTATTATGAATTCAGGCGTGTGATTCTTGAAGATAGTAAGACTATTGGAGTATAATCTGAATGTGAAGTATGTTTGTGTGTGGATTATGATAAATGTAGTATGATCATGTTTAGAAGACAATGCCATGAATGATGGTGGTTATGTGAAAGGCTTTCCCACATATACACACACATGAATGCATAAATGAATGAAGATTATGTAAATGTAATGAATATGGGTATATTGAAAGGATTTCTCAATAGAACTCTAATGAATGAATGGGGGATTTTGAGGTGGGAACTCTCTGTGAGTAGAGGTAGAGTACTTTGTAGCAATTCCTTAACCTATAGATAGTGAATGTAATGAAAGTCTTAAATTCTGTGGGCATTAATTCTTAGCACCGAGAGGATTTGGAAGGGGTGCATACTCTCCGTAAGTAGAGTTGTAGTATTCAAAAACAACATCTTGAGATGGGTACTCTCCATGAGTAGAGGTGTATTACCTAGAAGCAATCTCCTTATCCCTTAACAATGCGCCCGCAAAGGACTAGCTAGTATTTTTCAATGTAAAGGTTAAAAGAATGACCCTACCTTAGGCAATAGAAATCTCTCATCCGGTAGGGGTTAATACCGCAATTCCATGTTCAGCTCTCATGGTCTATGTCGTCTAAAGCTTTCCCCCACAAAAGAATGTTATGAACTAGATCTTCATAAGGGTGTAGTACTTAGGGTAGGTGGTGGAATGGGACACAATCTATGCAATGCAGAAATAGGAATTTGAAGGGAGTCTTTCTGTGTCCTTATAATGTTAATGAATGAATGGGTTTCTATGTGATTTTAATTAAGTAGGTTGACTTTATGCTTAATGTTAATGAAACATATTGTTCTTATGTCTAATGTTAATGAAGGTGTTATGACTTGTTGAATGTGATGTGCCTAGTCTAGGGTGATTCCAAAGGAGTACTAAGTGAGAGTAGGTTAATGGGATGCTAGTTTCATATTGCACTAGTGTGACTTAGAGTTATCGTAGGTGATGGTCCTTATGTATTGATTATCATTATGTTATCTCTATATCTTATGAATTAATGTTGTTGATTTCAAGGAGGTAGCATGTGAGTCCATCATAGGTGGCCTTAGAGTGTTTCTTGAGGGTGGATGGTGGAATGGGACATTATCCACTCATTGCACCAAATGATGTTTGAGGGTTACTTGAGGTGAAGAGGTAAATAAAAGGTTATGGTCATATGATTGTAATGTGTCTTAATGTAAGAAATGGTTTTGTATGTGAGGTGATTGGTTTCTATGTATCTTATATGATGTTCATGAGGATTTTACTTAATTGACATAATGCATAGTTTTCACCTAAAATATCCTCTTTAAAGCATATTTTTGCATGGTTGCCATACTTAATGCTTAATTATACTAACTCCATATTCTTCTCTATTTTTACAAGTGTAGGTGGTGGAACGTGAGGATCTTACAGATGAAGCTTGGGAATTAGATTGTTCTGTCAATACTCTTGTATGTCCTCATATGTTCGAGGATATAGATGTTATGTGTAGTTTTATTTCATTGAAGACTTTGTATAAGATTTGTATCTTTCATTCAATGTAAGGGTTGTGACATGGTAATGAGATGTGTCTAAGATGGCTTGTAATGAGACTTAGTTCTTCTGACATTTTATAAAAGAGTTTCCTTATTGACCTTATTATG
The DNA here is from genome assembly GCA_016801875.1 of Solanum sitiens. Classification (NCBI taxonomy): domain Eukaryota; kingdom Viridiplantae; phylum Streptophyta; class Magnoliopsida; order Solanales; family Solanaceae; genus Solanum; species Solanum sitiens. Next base: position 648,166 of record JABWTJ010000049.1, on the reverse strand, counting down.
AAAAGTTTTAATTCCGCACTGTTTTTCATACCTATGTGATGAATGAATGCTAAGAGGCTTTTATAAGACCTCCGAGAGGTCAAGTACGCCGTGTTACTCCTAGGGAGTACTTCCTGGTCGCGACACTCAGGGTCGCGAACATGTTCGGCGACAAGCCAATAGGACCTTTTTGTGGTGAACTTGAATCTTTTTCACTTACCACACTCTAAACTACACAATCAACACACATTTATTCTAGAACGGAGATAAAGAAGTAATAGGTCTCAAGTTGCCTCCCAATAAGCACTTTAGTTAACGTCACGACACGACGCAAATTCATACTCAAGCTCTACTAGAGGAATTTGCCTTACTTTTGGTAACTTATTAAATTTGTATATAAAACATTTTTAAGTCCTTAAACACCTAATTAACTCATTAGAACTCAAGACTCTATATCAAAACCCTCCCTCTCAAACTAGTTTCTCTCAAAGAACTCCATTGATGACTTCACATTCCAAGGCTGATTTCATTAAGATTTTCAAAGATTTTTCAACGATATTTCATGGAGTACAATCTAATAGGTATGTTGATCATTCTTCCTCTATTTATGTTCCATTGAAAGAGTCAAATCGAAATAGATTTCAAATTCCTTCGTTGGTGAAAAACCCTAATTTCTAATCTAAGCATGGGTTCATTGGTAAAACATTTTTAAAGAAATTATATTGATGAATTAAGGTTTGATTGATGATTATAAGTTTATTTTACGTTGAATTCCTTCAAGAACCCATGTTTTCCCTAAACGCCTTTGTTTTAGAAATTGATTGTGAATTGGTTACTTATAGAAGTTAAATAAATAGTATGTATTTATATGAAGTTAGTTTATGAATTCATATCATTAGTTATGTTATTGTCGTAAATTATTGATTATTGATGAAATGAAGATCATGACCTAGAAAATAAATTTATGAGTAATTTCATGTTGAATTGATTATGTGAATGATGGATGGGTTATTGAAATATGTCAATTGTCTTATAAATTGTAGTATCTTGGATATATGGGTTGAGATTGATTCTTAATAATATAAAATTGTGATAGATTGATGTGTGATCCACTAACGGTGGAGGTGTTTACTACCATGTAAGTTATGATTATGTATAAGAATGCAAAGGTGTTTGTGCTTGGAGTCGTATTCTCTATTAACAATTGTGAATGATGATAATTATGTGAAATGCTATTCTTACATACACAGACTCATGAATGAAGAATGAATTAATGAATAATGAATGAAGTTCAATCCTAATATTAATGAATGTTGAGTTTATTAAAAGGTTATTCTCAATTAAATTGTAATGAATGAATGAATGTGAGAATGAAGATGGATAGTCATCCTTAAGTTGAAGTAGAGTGTCTAGTAGCAATCTTAAGATTTCTTTTGATCTTTCCATTGAATGAAGGAATGATGGGTTTGAGATGGGTACTCCTCCATGAGTTTAGGCGGTGTATCTAGTAACAATCTCTTATCCCATAATAAAGAACACTGAGAGGATATTGGATGATATGGATACTCATCTATGAGTTGAGGTGAGGTATCTAGTAGAAGTCTTTTGAGGTGTATACCCATCCATGATTTGAGAAGGATATGTAGTAGCAACCTCCTTATACCATATCTATGTTACCACATATATCTATAGCTAGTGGATCCTCCTAAGCTAAAGAGAATGACCCAACCTTAGGAATGTAGGGATCCCTTATCCAGTGAGGGTGACATCGGGATTTGATGTGTCGTGATTTCACGACATTTCTAATGCATTTCACTTAAGAGTTCTGTGTGTCTAAAGCCTTTCTGTAGTGATTTTAACAATTTTATGTTGTGTTTTGCTGGAAAGATGTTCAGGTGGCAAGTGAAGAAAAAAACTGAAAAATAGTGCAGAACCAGACTACGGATGTAATCGACGGTCCATCACTAAATCGACGTACCGTAGGTGGTGATCGTAGATGAGCAGCTCATGTCCTTGGAGGAAATTTCGGAAAGTATGACCAAGTGTGGAACTACGAGAGGCAATGACGATCCGTCGTTGGTTCAAAGAAGGTTCCAGTACCCTATAATGGAAGATTCTAAGTATGGAGTTACGAAAGGGCATCCACGGACCGTATATGGATCGACAGACCGTGCTGTTGGTCCGTCGTTTGATTCAGAGTGGGTGTCATCCAAGGAGAGAAATATAATCTAAGTCCTGACTTATGGAAGTAGTCTACGGACCGTCGATTGATCAATGGTCCGTAGATTGATGTCGCGTCACCTGAACAAACTTTTCTTATTTTAATTCATTTTTCTTTAGGACTATGTTTTTATATATATATGGTATTAAAACCTCGTTTTTGGGGTTAACTAATGTTGTTTTTAGTTGTACTTTGTTTTGGAGATTGATTTTTGCAAACTTTAGCAATTAATTGATTTCCGGTGTTGGTTTGAAGAATTTTTCTTCCAATTTCAAGTTGGATTTCTAGATTTATTCTTCTTGATAAGTAAGTTCATGATTTCTTCATCTAATACTATGAATTGTGATCTTGGTAGCATGGGTAACTAAATCCACAACTAGGGTTGTGGGAACCATGGGTAAGTAACAAAGTAATCCTAGTAATTAAGCAATTCTTGAATAGTGTTTTGTATGGCATTGATAATTCTTTCGTTTATAAGTCTTTTTAACAAGTGCACGCCTTGTTGCTACTTGCCAGACCAAGGAGGTAGTTAATAAGAAAAGGATAATCAACATAGATTTAGTGTGATACTATCTACTAGGCTAGTGTTGATTGGTCAAAGAAATAACTAAGTCATACATCAATTATGATGTCTAATATGAGGTAATGGTAAGGGTTAGTAAATTATACACACGTAGCCAGACCAAGGTGCTGGGTGAAATGACCTAGATGTCGGACCAAGGATTTAGAGATACCGAACTTATCACTTTGCATGTAATACACTAGGGAAGGATTGCTATTGCCAGGAATATTGTGTTATGAACCTGTGAGGAACACATATAACCTAGTGACTCTCTCATCTTAATAAAATAAAGTTTATTTTTTGTTCAACTGCTAATTACACTATTAAAAGATTTTGTTTCACAAAACCTCCCTTTAATTACTTGCTTTCGAAAGACCTTGACTAAATAGATATAATCGTGAGTTAAAGTTAGGTCTAAACCATTTTCCTCACGGATTTGACCCTAACCTACTAGTTGGGTTCTCCACTTGATAACAATCGCTTATGCTTCTTTAGGGAGGTATAATTTGTACATATCAAATTTTGGCGCAGCTGCCAGGGAATCTGTCTTTTAGATTAATTTTATTTACATTATGGAAATTTATTCAACTATTTCCTGATTTTTTCTTTTTCTTTCTCTTTTTGTTTCTCTGAGGTCTAGCTCTAGTGTATGCCAAGTACACTGAGCCAAAGAGAACCACTCACTCCATACGATCACGAACTTAATCGAATCTTAAGAAGAATGAAGAATCAAGGGGTTCCAGCTAACCCTAACAGAGGAAATTTAGGTGATGGAGCAGGCCATCAACCTCCATTACCAGTTCAGGTACACGTCGAGAATCAGTTAGGTGATCCCTTGAGGGTGCAACCTCTAGCAGCCCCCTGACATCTGCATTACTACAGGGGCAACATAAATATTGCATACTCCAATGGACCTCTTATCCTACCCCGACTGCCCCCTAGGCACACTTTCGTGGTGACGAGTAGCTTAATGCAGATGCTCACCGCAAGGGGCTTGTTTTTGGGACTACCATCGAATGACCCACATGCTAATATAGCTAAACTGAGGTTTGTGTGCAAAAGTTGTGTAGGTAGACCGGACATGGATATGAACGTCATCGGTTTGCGAGTATTTCCTTTATCACTGAAAGGAGATGCCGCTATATGGTTCACTGAGCTTCCCTACAACTCTATCTATACTTGGTATCAGTTGAGAGATGTTTCACTATAAAGGTACTATCCAGTGTCTAAGAAGATTAACCACACGGATAAGGTAAACAACTTTGTGGCATTACCTGGAGGGTCGGCGAGTAGCTCTTGGGACAAATTTAATGCGTTCGTGAGAGGCGTCCCAAACCACCACATTGATGATGAGTCACTAAAAGAATACTTCTACAGAGGTCAAGATGATAGCAACAAAGCAACGCTTGATACTATTGCGGGTGGATCCTATGGGGAATGCACATATGCTGAAATAGCAGAGAAGTTGGAGAAGAATTCTCGCAACAGTAAAGCTTGGAGAACTGTAAAGTTGGATATTGGGCGAAACACCTTCGCGATACAAGCTACAAACAACTCAAGTACAGATGAAATTCGTGAAGAGGTGGATCAGATGAGAACTGAATTAGCGATGGTCTTGAAGCATGTGAGCAGAGGCGCAGAGAAAGTGCATGTGGTGAACTATTTGGCTAAACCACCACCACCGGCAGATGACTACTATTATGAATAGGATACATCTTTTGTAAATGATCAGATGGAGGGTTGTCAACCAAACGCCCAAGGTTCCAACCAAGATAATTGGCGCCAAGGTCAAGGAATCCAAGGTCGGAGCTATGGTAATTACAACTGAGAGGGTCAATATGTCTGAGATGGAAACTACAATCACGACAAAAACTTCAACCAAAACAACTATGATAACAAAAATGAATGAGGTGGGCCATATGTTCCACCTCAAAATAGGGAAGTTACACCTAGGGACGGTGGAGGTAGTATGGCACGGGTTGAAGATATGTTGTAGAAGATGATGAGGAGATTTGATGCAACTGATGATAATGTCAAAGAGATGAGAGGTGAACTATCAGGAATTGGAAAAAAAGTGGATGCACATGCGGTCTCCATAAAACATATTGAGCTACAAATGAATCAGTTGTCTACAATTGTGAAAACTCGCCAACCTGGCACTCTCCCAAACAACACTATTCAGAATCCAAAGAATGATGGGCATTGCATAGCAGTCACTACTCAAGGAGGTAATTAGACCATTGATCCACCTATGCCATCTGTAGTAGAAGGTGATATTAGCAACAAAGATGAGGTAACAGAAGCTAGTGGAGAGTTGGGTAATGCACCATCGAAAGAAGCAGAGTTATCTCAGAAAGTGGTCCCCGTCCCTAGACCTCCACCACCATTCCCACATAGATTAGTGAAGAAAACGAGAGATGGTAAATATCGGCTATTTATCACTATGTTGAAACGGTTTTCCATCAATGTGCCGTTGATAGAGGCTTTGGAGAAAATGCCCAGTTATACTAAGTTTATAAAGGATATGGTGACAAAGAAGAGGTCGATGAGTTTTGAAGATGATACTAGAATGCAGAATTATAGTGTTATTGCTACGAGGTCTCTTATGCAAAAGAAGGAGGATCCGGGTTATTTCACTATTCCATGTACTATAGGGTTGCTCTGTTTTTCTATGGTGCTGTGTGATCTTAGAGTGAGCATAAATCTCATGTCATTGTCCATTTATAGGAAGTTGGTTTTGGGGAGACCCAAAACCTACTACGATGCAGTTAATGATGGTCGATCTAACTGTGAAGAGGCCCATAGGTATACTCCATGATGTGCTTTTGAAAGTGGAGTCATTCATATTTTCGGTCGATTTTGTGATTCTTGACTTTGAGGTCCCCATCATTTTACAAAGACCATTCCTTACCACTGGTCATGCACTAGTTGATATGGAAAAAGGGCAAATGAAGATTAGGTTAAACAATGAGGAAGCAACTTTCAATATCTTTAGGTCTATGAAGTAGAGTGGTGAGCTCCAAATGGTATCTTCTATATCCTCTAAAGTTGAGAATGTATCCGAGGTGCAAATTGAAGAGCGACAAGGTGTTGAGGCACTAGCAGCGGTCATCATAAATTTTGACATTGATGGTGTTGAAGAGTATGATTCTTTGATGACTGCACTTGAACGAAACAAATATTGGTCAAAGCCGAAGAAATTGGTGTTAGATATCAAGCATAAAGAGTCTCCACCTATGAGACCATCTATTGTGGAGGACCCAAAATTAGAGCTTAAAGCTCTTCCACCTCATCTGAGGTATGTGTTGTTGGGTAGAGATGACACTTTGCCGATAACAATTGCTTCAGAGGTTGGATGAACAACAAGTAGAGTTCTTAGTGGCAGTGCTGAAGAGGTTCGAGAAAGACATTGGTTGAACAATTGCAGATATTATTGGGATCCCTCCCGGTATTTGTTCCCCCAAAATCCAACTCCTGCCAGATCACAAACCGAGTATTGAGCACCAAAGAAAGTTATATCCACCAATAGAAGAAGTGAAAACAGAGATTATCAAGTGGTTGGATGTTGGAATCATTTATCCTGTTGCGAGCAACACTTGGGTGTGTCCTGTTTAGTGTGTGACTAAAAAGGGTGGGATAATTGACGTACCCAATGAAAGGAATGAGCTTGTTCCAATGCAGCCTGTGACCGGTTGCAGAGCTTGCATGGACTACCAGAAGTTGAATGCTTGGACTGAGAAGGACCATTTCCCCATGCCCTTCATGGATCTGATGTTAGACAGACTTGAAGGCAAGGGTTGGTATTGCTTTCTTGATGGATAATCGGGCTACAATAAGATCTCTTTCGCTCCAAAAGATCAAGAAAAGACCACATTTACATGTCCCTATGAGACTTTTGCATTCAAAAGGATGTCGTTTGGGTTATGTAATGCACCGGCTACCTTTCAGCATTGTATGTTGTCCATATTCTCTGATATGGTGGAGGACACTATTGAGGTGTTCATGTATATTCTTTTTGTAGTGGGCGACTCCTTTAATCGGTGCTTGAATAAAAATTTTGCTGAGGTGCTCAAGAGATATAAGGATTGTAATTTGGTACTAAATTGGGAGAAATGTCACTTTATGGTAAAAGAAGGTATAGTGTTGGTCCATCGCATCTCGGAGAAAGGGATAGAGGTTGATCGATCCAAAGTGTATGTGATATAGAAGCTTCCTCCACCCATCTCTGTCAAGGGTGTGAGAAGTTCTCTTGGGCATTCTGGCTTTTATCGGAGGTTTATTAAGGATTGACAATTTCACATCCCTTGTGCAAATTTCTTGATAAGGAATGTAAGTTCTATTTCGATTAATCCTGTCTGACAGCATTTAGAGATTTGAAAGAGAAGTTGGTGTTCGCGCCCATTATTATTTCACGAGATTGGAGTGAGCTATTTGAGGTGATGTGTGATTCTAGTGGGGTTGCACTTGGTGTGGTATTAAGACAGAGAAGGGATAAAATCCTTCACCCCATCTACTATGAGAGTAAAGCCCTGAATGAAGCCCAAAAGAACTACACGGTAACTGAACAGGAACTTCATGCGGTGGCGTTTGCATTCTAGAAATTTCACTCCTATTTGCTTGGAATGAGGGTCATAGTGCATACGGACCATTCTTCTTTGACGTATTTGATGGCAAAGAAGGATACGAAGCCAAGGTTGATGAGATGGGTATTATTTCTGCAAGAGTTTGATTTTGAGGTGAAAGATAGAAAAGGGACTGAGAATCAAGTACCCGACCACTTGTCTAGATTGGAGGATGAATCTATGCGTGAATTAGGAGAAAAGGCTGAAATTGATGATGCATTCCCAGATGAACATGTATTGGCTGCTTTTCAAGATCTGATCACATGGTTCACAGACTTTGAGAACAATCTGGCAAGTGATTTGGTTCCATCATATTCGTTCTTCCACCAAAGGAAAAAGTTCATGCATGATGTGAAAAAGTTCTTTTGGGATGAGCCTTACTTATATCAGAATTGTGCCTATGGGATAATTTATCGTTGTTTACCTGAGGTTGAGATGTTGAGTGTTCTGGAGGCGTGTCATTCGATGCCTGTGGGTGGGCACCATAGTGGTATCTAAACTGCGTATATGATCTTGCGGTGTGGGGATTATTGGCCAACCATTCACCAAGATGATCACAATTTTGCCAAATCATGTGATTGGTGCCATCGAGATTGAGGAATTTCAAAGAGGCAAGAGCTTCCCTTGAATCCCATTTTGGTAATTGAGCTATTTGATGTATGGGGCATTGACTTCATGGGCGCGTTTGTGAGTTCTCATGGGATGATATATATTCTTGTGGCGGTTGACTCTGTGTCAAAATGGGTTGAATCAATTGTGCTCCCAAACAATGAAGGAAAGAGTGTCACCGCATTCCTCAAGAAAAATATCTTCTTCAGATTCGGTACACCTAGGGCCATTACTAGTGATGGCGTCTCGCACTTTTGTAATAAATTGTTCAAAGCGTTGTTGGAGAAATATGGTGTTCATCACAATGTGGCTACACCTTACCACCCACAGACTAGTGGGCAAGTGGAAGTATCCAATCGGGAGATCAAATAGATTTTGGCAAAAATGGTGAATGCCAATAGAACGGATTGGTCAAGGAGGTTAGATTATTCTCTTTGGCCCTACCGCACTACATACAATACTCTCATAGGTATGTCTTCATACCAACTTGTATAAGGGAAGGCTTGTCACTTACCGGTCGAGCTAGAGCACAAGGTGATGTGAGCAATGAAGAAACTGATGTTGGATTGGAACAGATCATCAGAACAAATACTCAATGAGTTGAATGAGCTTGATGATTTTCTCCTAATTGCCTATGAAAGTTCATCCATCTACAAAGAGAAGATGAAAAAGTATCACGACTAAAGAATGGAAAAGCGAGATTTTGCGGTTGGTGATTTTGTACTTCTATGTAACTATAGGTTGAGCTTATCTCCGGGCAAACTCAATTCCAACTGGATTGGGCCATTCCTCATTACCAAAGTGTTCCCACATGGTGAGATTCAGCTGGAAAACAAGGAAGGCGCTAAGTTAACAATCAATGGAAAAATAATAATGACCTATTTGGGCAAGCAGAGAGTGTGCATGAAGTGGTTGAGGCCTATCATCTTGATGAAGTCTGAGTAATCAAGGGGCCTGCGTCGTGCTGCGACATTAAATCAAGCACTTCTTGGGAGGCAATCAAAGGTGTACTCTCTATCCAACTATAGGTTTTGTTTTCTTTGTAGAAGTAGTCATAGTCTTGTTTAGTTGTTCTCCTTATTTCATTTTTTTGTGTGCTAGTGTTCGCCAGAGATTAGTAAAGGGTCCGTGTCTAAAAAATGTCCTAAAAAACGTAAAAAGAATGGCCTAATTTTTGTTACATGTGAAGGAATCAAAAGCACAAATCTTTAGAAAGTGGGATGGTGTAGAGGTCTACGGACCCCATCGACAGCCCGTCGTTCAATCGTCGGACCGTCAATGATGTCTGTAGATCCCAGGAATGTTTTAAATTTTCTCTATGTCTAAAGTGATCGACATTCCCAATCAACAGACCGCAATTGATCTATGTCCCGTCAACGGGGTTTTGGGGATCAAAGATTGCCATTGACTCGACCCGACCTGACCGGTAATATTAAAAGCCACCCCTTTCAAATTCCTTCCTTCTTTCCATTTTAAATCAAATTTTCTTCCTTAACCGTTTCAACCAATTATTTCTTCCCTATTTCACTCCCAAATTAAACTCTCCAAATCCCATAATCATTCACCCCTTAGATTCCTCACTTCCCAAACTTCGTCTTTCCTAAATTCCCTTTTCTTCCAGTTATAAAAGGTCGGTGATCGTCAAGTGTCACAACCATAACACTCTGCATTTTTAGAAAGGTAATTCGCTTTCCATTAACTTTGAATTCTCATTCATAGTTGAATATCGGAATTCTGGAGTGGGTCTTGACCTTTGGACTAAATTATGTTAATTTGCATGCTAAATAGTACGTATTTACTTTCTTTGGAATGATAGACTGTGGCTGTGTAGAAAATTGGTCTGTCTAAATGTTATGTGTCTCAATGTGTCTGAAAGTTCTGACTTAGTGTTCCATGTTTTTACTCAATTGCGTTGATAATTTCAAGAAATCGGAACCCTAGGAAAGACGAACTAGTGTTTAGTGTGTTAATAAGTATGTTTGGAACTTGTTTCTGAAAAAAGGGGTCCCCAAAGAAACTAAAAATGGAAATTGTAAAAGGCCTTTATTTTGTCTTATGAAGACAGTACGAGACCTCGTCTACGGACCTTCGATAGGTTTCGTTAATCTGACTCTACAGCAAAGATGTGTGTCTTTAATTTTCAAGTCTTCTTCTTTCTGTTGTTTTTAGAGTGTGTTGTTGTGCTACTATGATACTAACAATTACTTCACAGGTACCAATGTCTCCAAAGAAGGTAAGTGTCTACACCAAAAAAGGGAAAATCCAAGTCGTTTACCCTGACTTATCGGCTGATTGACGAGGACACCGACACAGAGCAGTACAAAGCCTATGTCCCTCCTAGTTGTACAACACCGCCAGCATCAGGACGAGTCACTAGGGAACCCCCCAGAAGGTGACTTCAGACGTAGTCACTGCCTATTAGTCTGATGAGGAGTACACATTGATGGATTCACCAATCGGGACTGATTCCGATTAAGAGGGGGACTCCGCATTCGGCTCTGAAGATGCCACAGCTTTAGTGTCGGCCCAGTCTTTAGGGTCCGAGGCGGCCACTACTTACGCCTCCAACTTTTAGGGAGCCACCAGATTTGGGGAAATAGACCACCAAGCCTCGTCTAATGAGGCTACCAGTTATGATTCAACACCCGCACCCCAAATAGATGACCCTACTCCGGTTGCAGATGAACCAAATCGGTGGTGCATAGAGGACCAGTGGCAGGTGTATTGGGATGCGAGCATGCTGAATGAGAAGGGGGTTGATAACCCGGTTGGTTACAGAGGAGCGTCGAGTCCTCATAGGTATTTTGCCTATATTGCCAGAGTTGCACCGACTCTTTGAAATCCATAAGTGTGGATGGATGGCCCAGGATTAGGGCGCATATAGTGAGGAGATCGTGCAGGAATTCTATGCCTCCTATGCTGCCACTCTCTGAGGGTTCATCGATAGGTAGGCAAGGCCCACGAAACAAGACCCTCTCACCTCTACACCTGTGAGGGGCTGTCGGGTCGACATTTCAGAGGCCACCATCTGCTAATTCCTATACGGTCCCACCACCGGCTCACAGTGGACTCAAAATACTTTAGAGTTTGATTACAAGTGGGAAATTGTTCAGAGTGGTGCATTTCTATAGAGTGTAGAGCAGCGACAGGCGGTTAAAAAATGGTTGGCCCAATATATAGAGACAGATGGTAAGAGAGTTTACTGGGTCATAGCACCCCGATTGAGAATCCGGAAGGCCAGAATGACTTTTGTGGCAAACTTCTTCTTGCTTGTGGTTCAAAACAAAGTGTCACCGACTCAGACTGATAACTCTTCACTTGGGATAGGGTGATAGTAGTGGCAGTGATGGTGGCTGGTCTAGATATCAATTTTGCCAAGTTGATGTTGGTGGTGATACATGAGAGGGCACTTAAGACTTCCACCAATTACCCCTTTCCATGCTTAATCTTTCAGATGTGCAAGGATGCAGGAGTGCCAATTTGTCATTGTGATAGACCCTGTCAACCAAGGGGGATAGTGGATATAGGTATCATCAAGGATGAGGCCAATGTAGAGGTACCACACAGAGGCCCGGGATTAAGGTTCCTCCACTTAGCGAGAACTTGGAAGACACAGTGGAGATAGCTTAAAGGGCTGACCCTGCTGCACCAGAGCATGCTGACCCCACTCCGGCATCTTCTTCACACGCAGCTAGTTGGGCCCGCAGTTCATCTCAATCAATACCACCATCTGCAGCGCTGGTCCCTCTAACTCGAGTCAAGAAGTTAGAGGCACAGATGGCCACCCTACTCCACCACATTCAGCCTTGGATGAAGAAATCCATTGCTGAGGCGGAGGACCGCATAAAAATATAGGTGGCCAAGCAGGCTGAGCAGCAGATTCAAGCGGTTCAAAAAAGCATTGACGCTTTCGAGCAGCGTGTTCTAGTACGACCAGCCCCTGCCACTGACCTCACTACTATTCAGGCTGAGCTTGCTAGCTTGTGAGCCGATGTTGATGACATCCTAGAGATGCAGTGGACTGAGCTAGAGAGTGCTCCCACTAAACTAGCAGAGGACACGGTGCTAGAGGCCTTGTTCAAAGTCCATTTTGAGCCACAGTCTGAGCACCGACGTTATAGCAAGAAGCACCATTACACCCGCACCACGAAGGCCGGTGATGAGGCCCATGAAAGGAAGAGAGAAAATACAGAGATGGATCTGGCTAGGAGGGCGTGTGTAGCAGATGAGAAGATACGCCAGAGGAGGGCGTCTGTAGCAGATGAGAAGATACGCCAGAGGAGGGCGCTGGAGATGGTTGCTAGGGCATTCAGTTCTAGGCTTGAGAACACTGCTGATGGTGTGGTTCTTGGAGATGTGGGCACAAATTATGGTGTCCTAGTTGATGATCTTGCGGGTAGACCCACCAGCTTTATGAGAGTTCTTAGGTGCTATGCGCCACAGGTTCGCTTCACCTACCACCCTGTATCTTTATTTTCTTATTGCATTGGGGAATACTTTAAAAAAAATGTTGGGGGTGGGGTAAATGGAAAGTTAGTGGTAGGGTGAAGTCTGAGTAACCCAACTCACAATCCTCTCTTCGGGTTTTCTTGCCTATGTTTTTTTTCCCCAAGAAACTACTTAAATTTCTGTGGAACCGGCATGTCTTAGTGAGTACAAATATAGAATCATGAAAAATAAAGCATGATGTCTAATAAAAATGATACCCCGTCAATTTTTGTGCTTGCATGTATAGGTTAAGATAAGTTGAATGTGTTGGATCTAAATATGACATAAATAGGCACTCAGTGCATGACCTTCAACTAAAACCTTAAATGGGAAATCTCATAATATGATAGTGCAATGATGTGCCAAAGTTAGTCATGCTAAGGGAATCGACTCTAGAAACTAGAAAGTGATGATAGGCCCTTGTTCGAAATAGCTAATATCTAGCCTAAAAGAAGTTGACCAAATGAAATAACTATCCCTTTTTTATCCAAGTATGTTGAGAGTGTAATTTGCAAATATTTTTCACCGATTCACCTTCCTAAGGCCTAATGTTTTGGCCCTAGTCCCTCCTTGGACATGTGCACCTCGACTTAGGCAAAAGCCAAAGTTAAGGGTGGCTACTGCAGAAAGTGACCTCGTCTTGGCCCTGACCCAACTTCGGGTATTGTGTACCTCAACCAATGGCAAAGCCATGAGTTGAGGGTGGCTATTATAAGTGCGGACCCAAAATGGGTATGAAAAGAGTAGGACGTTGAAAATAAAAGCTTAAGTAAGTGAAAGATGTGACTTGTCAAAAAAATGAAATAACAGTGGACAAAGAAAAAATAAGAAGAAGAAGAAAAGAGAAAAGAGTTTTTCTTAAAAAATGCAAAAGAAAAGGGAAAGTCACAGTTAAAAAAAAGGGAAACAAGGCAAAGAAGAGAAGAGAAGAGAAATAGGGGGTCAAAAGCATTATAAGAGGTAGGAAGCTTAGCGGTAATGTCAAGGGGGGCAAGAAGCCACTAAAAATGTACCCAAATGTACCACACCTGACCCTGAACCTACGATACAAGCCAAGAAAGTCCTACCGTGATCATAGTGTGGTGAACCTAAGGAGTGAAAATAAGGGCAAGCCTATGGCTTAGAGTACTAACTGTATTTGAACTATGTCCTGAGTACGAGTGTTGAAACAAATATCCCTGTACCCAAAATACATAATCATTGTGTGAAAAATGAGGATTTATTTTGAAGTGAGGGAACTAGTTGCGTTATGAGAAAGTTGATACCTTGGTAATAGGAAAAACAGTAGAAGTGTCTGTTGCATGGTGAATTTGTTTCATGATGTGATCCGCATGAGTTAGCTTGTCGAGCTTGAGAGCGTAAGCCTGAACTCAATCAAGAAAGAGTCGGAATTGATAGACATGTGATTTCTAAAGCTTAAAATGCATACTTTTGTACAAGGTAGGGTCATAGTGTGTCGCTTGAGGACAAACAACAAATTTAAGTTGAGGTTGTTGATGTCTCGTGATTTCACAACATTTCTAATTCATTTCACTTAAGAGTTGTGTTTACCTAAAGCCTTTTTGTAGTGATTTTAACAAGTTTTGTGTTATGTTTTACAAGAAAATGTTCAGGTGGCCAAGGAAGATAACAACTGAAAAATAGTACAGAAACAGAATACGAATGCAATCGACGGTCCGTCGTTCAATCGACGGACCGTAGGTGGTGGTAATAGATGAGCAGCTTAAGACCTTGGAGGAAAATTGGAGAAGTCTGACCAAGTGTGTCACTACAAGAGGCAACACGAAGGTCTATCGATTGATCGACGGACCATACTGGTGAATCGTCGTTTGGTTCAGAGAAGGTTCTCGTACCTAATTTTGGAAGATTCAAAGTATGGAGTTCCGGAGGGGTATCGATGGGACGTAGATGGATCGACAGACAGTGTTGTTGGTCCGTAGTTTGATTCAGAGAGAGTGCCATCCGAGGAGAGAAATATATTCTTAGTCCTGACTAACAAAAGTAGTGTACAGACCGTCGATTAATCGATGGTCCGCCAATTGGTCCGTAGATTGATGTAACAACCCTAAAAATAGATATGCTAAGTAATGCTTAATGTGCCAAGAATGCCTACGATTAGACTAGGGTTCACACGGATTGATGCGCGTTGAACCAGACCTTGGAACCCTTGCTACAACCAAGCCAACTAACTTGGGGAGTTAATTGAGCTTGGAAAGGTTGGGACCAACCATGTAGGGCTCTCGAATACGAAGATATACTCGAATGAGTCTTTACCGGACTTAAAGAGAGGAAAGCTTAAGTTTTGAGGGTCTAGGGGTAAAATGGTCTTTTTCCAGGCTAAGGGTAATATCGTAATTACCCTAAATACATATGTAATTATTTAATTAATAAAGTGGAGGGGCAATTTGGGGAGAGAGAGCCGAAATTGATCTCTTGAAGTGAAGTCTTGCTCCACCCGGGTTCGAACCTAGGTGGAAGCAATGATTTAACTTGTTTTATTTAAATGGATAAATTAATTTAATTAATTAATAAATATTAGCTGATTTAAGAAAAAGAAAAATCAGATTTTTTATTTAAAGGTTTAACAAAGAGTCCTAGTTTGAATAATTCCCAAACTAAAACTCCTAATTTTAAGCCACTCTCTCTCACTATCTCTCTCTCACACGTTTCACTATCTCTCTCACGTTTTCTCTCTGCCAAAACAAGTTCAAAAACAGAGAAATATTGAAGTTCTTCACACTTGAAGAACTCACACCAAAAATCTAAGAAAAACAACGTAAATCCATCACTTTAAGCAAAGGGGGGGAGTCTTCCGTCGATTGGTGTTGAAATGTTGAACTTAGACTGATTTTGGATAGGATTTTGGGCAGCAATTTCGTGGTTGAACAAGAAAAATAAAGGTATGGGTTTTCTTACTCTTGGTCCCTTTCCCATGAAACCCCTAGGATTCAGTCGATTCTAATCCGAAAACTAGGATTGTTTCCCCGTTTCCTGTCCCTGTCACTAGCTCCTATTGATGGTTGTAGGTTGGTATGTCTGCTGGTAGATATTAGGCATGTAATGTGTTTTTTCGTGATGAATATGTTCATGAATGTGTATTTGGAATCGTTCGAATGATAACCTATGCTTTCCGAAAATATGTGTGTATGTGTGTGCAATGTGTAGTCGTGACTTTGAACACGGATTGAAGTATGAAAATGACTTGTTTTATGGTTGTATTTCACGTGCACAAACTTGTATTAATCGTGATGTTCATATGAAGTATAATGTGGCTGATTTGAGTGAAAAACTATTAGCTAAATGATTCACGAAATGCCCTAAGAATTAACTCTAAATGTTGATGAAAAGAAGCTGAAAAATGTATCTCAAATTTCCAGCACATTGTTGGTTAATTTCAGCCAAGTAAAGTTCTTTAATAAGCTATGAAAAATAAAGAAAAATACGTGAGGTCACTGAGGATCAAACCCGTGACCTCACCATGTTAGAAATCAGTCAAATAAGGTGAGAAAAAGGAAATGTGGAGAGTGGGGATTGAACCCCCAACCTCTTGAATGGATGAGAGAGTTAGGAGAAAAATAAATGTGGAGAGTGGGGATTGAACCCCCAACCTCTTGAATAGATGAGAGAGTTAGGAGAAAAAATAAAGGAGAAAAATAAATGTGGAGAGTGGGGATTAAACCCCCAACCTCTTAAATGGATGAGAGAGTTAAGAGAAAAATAAAGGAGAAAATAAATGTGGAGAGTGGGGATTGAACCCACAACCTCTTGGTAGGTGAGAAAGTTAAGAGATAAATTAAAATAAAAATAATGAGCTTGTGGGGGATTGAACCCACAACCTCCTTGACTTAAACGAAAAAAAGAGAGGAGAAAAAGAGAGGAAATATTATGGGGTTGATGGGAATCGAACTAGGGTCTCTCAAATCTGAAAAATGCAATTATCAAGTTTAAAATAAGATTAAGTGTTGTCCAAGGGATTCGAACTTAGGTTCCCTTGCCCAAATTCCGTATTGATACATAAGTCATACGTGAATTAAATGTTCAAGAATAATGCCACCTACATAGATCGAAATCGAGATCTTGGTAAACATACAAGATACATAAGTCTTGTACTACATAATCTTAGGAAGATATGAATCACTTAACGAACTATGAATGAAGCCTCATGGCTTGTATGCGTAGACCCATAAGTCTAGCATACGTTTAAAAATAAGTGAACCTAAGATGTATGAAATGAAATGATGAAACCCTAGAAGGGTTAAGTAAGAGTGTGAAACACACTAAATGGCCAAGTGCATTGACATATGATGAAATTAACAATAAAATGATGAAATGAACAATGATAAGATGAAATGAACAATGAAATGACGAAATGAACAATGAAATGATGAAATGAACAACGAAATGATGAAATGAGAAATGAAATGATGAAACCCTAGAAGGGTTAAGTAAGAGTGTGAAACACACTAAATGGCCAAGTGCATTGGTATATGATAAAATGAACAGTTAAATGATGAAATGAACAATGAAATGATGAAATGAACAATGATATTATGAAATGAACAGTGAAATGATGAAATGAAAAATGATATGATGAAATGAACAATGAAATGACGAAATGAACAATGAAATGATGAAATGAACAATGAAATGATGAAATGAGAAATGAAATGATGAAACCCTAGAAGGGTTAAGTAAAAGTGAGAAACACACTAAATAACCAAGTGCATTGGCATATGATGAAGTGAACATTCACGTAATAAGGGGTGAGTAATTATGAAGAGCACATGTGTTAATGTTAATGAATGTGGTGACAACATGATATGAGGCTAATGTAAATGATGAGAGCAATCTTAAATGAGCCTAAGTAAATGTTACCAATACGTACTCACCTATGAGAGTGTAAGATAATGAAGAGACCAGTCTCTATGAACACTCTAATGAGAGTATTGAGCTTAACACACTCAATACGAATGATGAGATGAGAAATCATCTAATGAGCTATGATGTCCTCATACTAGAAGCCAACTTCCATGACGTATGAGATGAATGTAATGGAACTTTATACTAAGCACCGATAGACTAGCTATGAGCGGTGATGCCTTCTTTCGGGAAGGGCGGAGGTTCACGTAACTCTCATGAGATGAGACTGTCCGGCATGCCGGGTATGGGTCTCCTTATATCTCCTAGTCTTCGAACCTATACTGCCTATATAGGGATCTGGCAGGGTTAAATTCCCATGTACGCTATCATGTTTTGGGTCACCTTGGCCGGTGATTCCACCTCTTTTCGGTGTGGGGGAGACACTGGATTTCATGATGCTCACATGATCTATGTCGGTTAAAGTTAAAGTTCCCAATGAATGAATGAGGCCAGCCTCAAATGATGCACATAATGAAATGAATGATACTAAAGGTGTTAGGATAGGATAATCAAAGGTGAGTTAGATTCAAGTAATGACATTAGGTCATTCTTAGTCATTGCACAACGAACCTAATGAAAGTCTTAAACTACATCCTAGGTATAGCTGGTGGTTACACTGGCCTATGAATGAAATGAAATGAAGTACGTATGAATGAATGAAGCAGACTCTGTGTTTGCTAATGGAGATTCCCTAGTTGAGGTCCCATCTGTTGAGCCCTCATTTATGGGATGTCTTAATGTCAAGTCCATGATTCCAAGGTCTCATGGCATATGAATGAATGATATGAAAGAAGTTATGTGCTACATGCAAAATGTACTGTATGTTATATGATATGTGCTATGTGTAAATGTTATGTGTTGTGTGAAAATGTGAAAAGTATGATGATGTATGTTATTCTCATGGCATAACTTTCCTATTCCAAATCTGGAAAGCCCACTGACTTTCCTAATCCAAATTTGGAAATTTCTAATCTCAATTTGGCAAGTCCACTGACTTGACTTCCAAAAATCATGTTGTTAGGAAAGAGCTATTCTTTCTCATGCATGTCCTTGGTGTGTGCTTGCATTTACCCATACTTAGTACAAGTGTGTACTAACCCTATACAAACTCTACTATTTTAGGTGCAGGCACAGGTGGACGATAGAGCTACAGGATCATCGTTGCAGTTATCCTGACGTCCAGCATTCATCCGGAGTTGGTAGGTCCTCATTCTTTCGAGGATGCTACTGTTTTATATTATAGCTTAGTTTAGAGTTGAGCTAGTAGAGCATGTTCCACTAGCGTTTCTTTCCTGTTTTTATTCAGACTATGTATTGGCGCCATTTTGGCAATTATACACTTAATAAGAATTGAACTATTTCTTTCAGTTGCTTATCTCTTAATGTTAGATGGTTGATGGTGAACAATTATGTATTAATGAGAATGTTTTTATAAGTATGTTAGGACACAAAAAGTTTCAAATTTTCCGCTAAAATTAACCTACGTAAAGTAAGAATGATGTAAGTAGGCTTCTCTGCGACCTCTGAGAGGTCAACAATGCCGGTCTTGTCTGGGGTCTAGATTCCAGTCGTGACAAAGTTGGTATCAGAGCCATAGGTTAAATTCCGAGGATAATGAGTTCACATCAACCACATTGAGTAGATTCTAAGTCATGGTAGTGAAGTGCACCACTATCCTGGATTAGAGACTGCATGATGCGTAGGAAAATTTCCCTTCTTCTACTCTTTATCGTGCTATCTAGAGCCTTGACACTTTGTGTCATTCTAACTATCTAACTTCGTTCTTTTGTGCGCGCTTAGAAGAATACACACAAGAATTAGGATGACCAAGTGGTCTAAGGTGCTAGACTCAAGATCTGGCCTTCCCAAGAAGGGGCAGTGATAGAAATACCCAGCGTGAACGAAAGACGTTTGATAAGAGTGGTTGTTCGCATGAAGGTGAGTGCATGGTAGGTTCTAAAGCCTGCTATGAGAATTGATGAAGAGGAGAAGGATAAGTTGGCTGCTTACTAGCTCAAGGAGATGGCTTAGGTATGTATTACTTCATAAATGCTAGACTACCGTAGACTATCGAAAAAGGGTAGTAAGGTCAAGTTTCCGAATAAGTTAGAGTTAAAATGAATTCATGTTTGCATTTCATGTTGCTGTTTTTGTATAGCGTGGACATGATTTTTGAGTTACATGAGTTGTGAGGTGCATCAAGTTAAGTGAGATTGAGAAAGAAGTTCCTCAATCTCAAATATGAAGCTTCATATAAGCTTGAGTAATATGCCTTATCCTGAGTAAGTTTGAAACAGAAATTCACAAAGAGTAAAGTCTCAAGTATGTTAAAATATTTTCAAAAGTCACCCTCTTAATCTTAAAATGATGTGTAGTGTCATTCGGGGACGAATGTTCCTAAGGGGGGCATAATGTAACAACCCTAAAAATAGATATGCTAAGTAATGCTTAATGTGCCAAGAATGCCTACGATTAGACCAGGGTTCACACGGATTGATGCACGTTGAACCAGACCTTGGAACCCTTGCTACAACCAAGCCAACTAACTTGGGGAGTTAATTGAGCTTGGAAAGGTTGGGACCAACCATGTAGGGCTCTCGAATACGAAGATATACTCGAATGAGTCTTTACCGAACTTAAAGAGAGGAAAGCTTAAGTTTTGAGGGTCTAGGGGTAAAATGGTCTTTTGCCAGGCTAAGGGTAATATCGTAATTACCCTAAATACATATGTAATTATTTAATTAATAAATTGGAGGGGCAATTTGGGGAGAGAGAGCCGAAATTGATCTCTTGAAGTGAAGTCTTGCTCCACTCGGGTTCGAACCTAGGTGGAAGCAATGATTTAACTTGTTTTATTTAAATGGATAAATTAATTTAATTAATTAATAAATATTAGCTGATTTAAGAAAAAGAAAAATCAGATTTTTTATTTAAAGGTTTAACAAAGAGTCCTAGTTTGACTAATTCCCAAACTAAAACTCCTAATTTTAAGCCACTCTCTCTCACTATCTCTCTCTCTCACATTTCACTATCTCTCTAGCGTTTTATCTCTACCAAAACAAGTTCAAAAACAGAAAAATATTGAAGTTCTTCACACTTGAAGAACTCACACCAAAAATCTAAGAAAAACAAAATAAATCCATCACTTTAAGCAAAGGTGGGGTGTCTTCCGTCGATTGGTGTTGAAGTGTTGAACTTGGACTGATTTTGGAGAGGATTTTGGGCAGCAATTTCGTGGTTGAACAAGAAAAATAAAGGTATGGGTTTTCTTACTCTTGGTCCCTTTCCCAAGAGACCCCTAGGATTCAGTCGATTCTAATCCGAAAACTAGGATTGTTTCCCCGTTTCATGTCCCTGTCACTAGCTCCTATTGATGGTTGTAGGTTGGTATGTCTGCTGGTAGATATTAGGCATGTAATGTGTTTTTTCGTGATGAATATGTTTATGAATGTGTATTTGGAATCGTACGAATGATAACCTATGTTTTCCGAAAATATGTGTGTATGTGTGTGCAATGTGTAGTCGTGACTTTGAACACGGATTGAAGTATGAAAATGACTTGTTTTATGGTTGTATTTCACGTGCACAAACTTGTATTAATCGTGATGTTCATATGAAGTATAATGTGGCTGATTTGAGTGAAAAACTATTAGCTAAATGATTCACGAAATGCCCTAAGAATTAACTCTAAATGTTGATGAAAAGAAGCTGAAAAATGTATCTCAAATTTCCAGAACATTGTTGGTTAATTTCAGCCAAGTAAAGTTCTTTAATAAGCTATGAAAAATAAAGAAAAATAAGTGAGGTCACTGAGGATCGAACCCATGACCTCACATTTTAAAAATCAGTGAAATAAGGTGAGAAAAAGGAAATGTGGAGAGTGGGGATTGAACCCCCAACCTCTTGAATGGATGAGAGAGTTAGGAGAAAAATAAAGGAGAAAAATAAATGTGGAGAGTGGGGATTGAACCCCCAACCTCTTGAATAGATGAGAGAGTTAGGAGAAAAAATAAAGGAGAAAAATAAATGTGGAGAGTGGGGATTAAACCCCCAACCTCTTAAATGGATGAGAGAGTTAAGAGAAAAATAAAGGAAAAAATAAATGTGGAGAGTGGGGATTGAACCCACAACCTCTTGGATAGGTGAGAAAGTTAAGAGATAAATTAAAATAAAAATAATGAGCTTGTGGGGGATTGAACCCATAACCTCCTTGACTTAAACGAAAAAAAGAGAGGAGAAAAAGAAAGGAAATATTATGGGGTTGATGGGAATCGAACTAGGGTCTCCCAAATCTGAAAAATGCAATTATCAAGTTTAAAATAATATTAAGTGTTGTCCAAGGGATTCGAACTTAGGTTCCCTTGCCCAAATTCCGTATTGATACATAAGTCATACGTGAATTAAATGTTCAAGAATAATGCCACCTACATAGATCGAAATTGAGATCTTGGCAAACATACAAGATACATAAGTCTTGTACTACATAATCTTAGGAAGATATGAATCACTTAACGAACTATGAATGAAGCCTCATGGCTTGTATGCGTAGACCCATTAGTCTAGCATACGTTTAAAAATAAGTGAACCTAAGATGTATGAAATGAAATGATGAAACCCTAGAAGGGTTAAGTAAGAGTGTGAAACACACTAAATGGCCAAGTGCATTGACATATGATGAAATGAACAATAAAATGATGAAATGAACAATGATATGATGAAATGAACAATCAAATGACGAAATGAACAATGAAATGATGAAATGAACAATGAAATGATGAAATGAGAATTGAAATGATGAAACCCTAGAAGGGTTAAGTAAGAGTGTTAAACACACTAAATGGCCAAGTGCATTGGAATATGATAAAATGAACAGTGAAATAATGAAATGAACAGTGAAATGATGAAATGAACAATGATATGATGAAATGAACAATGAAATGATGAAATGAAAAATGATATGATGAAATGAACAATGAAATGATGAAATGAACAATGAAATGACGAAATGAACAATGAAATGATGAAATGAACAATGAAATGATGAAATGAGAAATGAAATGATGAAACCCTAGAAGGGTTAAGTAAAAGTGAGAAACACACTAAATGACCAAGTGCATTGGCATATGATGAAGTGAACATTCACGTAATAAGGGGTGAGTAATTATGAAGAGCACATGTGCTAATGTTAATGAATGTGGTGACAACATGATATGAGGCTAATGTAAATAATGAGAGCAATCTCAAATGAGCCTAAGTAAATGTTACCAATACGTACTCACCTATGAGAGTGTAAGATAATGAAGAGACCAGTCTCTATGAACACTCTAATGAGAGTATTGAGCTTAACACACTCAATACGAATGATGAGATGAGAAATCATCTAATGAGCTATGATGTCCTCATACTAGAAGCCAGCTTCCATGACGTATGGAGATGAATGTATGAACTTTTACTAAGCACGATAGACTAGCTATGAGTGGTATGCCTTCTTTATGGAAAGGCGGGAGTTTCACGTAACATCTTCATGAGATGAGACTTGTCCGCATGCCGGGTATGGTCTCCTTATAATCTCCTAGGTTCTTCGAACCTTATACTGCGAATATAGGATCTGCGGGGGTAAATTCCCATGTACGCTAGCATGTTTTGGGTCACCTGGCCCTGGTATTCCACCTCTTTTCGGTGTGGGGAGACACTGATTTCATGATGCTCACATGATCTTGTCGGTTTAAAGTTAAATTCCCCAAGATATGAATTGAGCCGCCTCAATGATTGCACATAATGAAATGAATGATACCAAAGTGTTAGGATAGGATAATCAAAGGTGAGTTTAGATTTTAAAGTAATGGACATTAGGTCATTCTCAAGTCAATTTGCACAACGAACCTAATTTGAAAGTCGTTAAAACTACATCCTAGTAAGCTGGTGGTTACACTGGCCTATGATTGGAAATGAAATGAAGTACGTATGAATGAATGAAGCAGACTCTGTGTTTTCTAATGGATATTCCCGTAGTTGGGTCCCATCTGTTGAGCCCTCATTTCTGGGATGTCTAATGGATCAAGTCCATTGATTCCAAGGTCTCATGGCATATGATAGAATGAATGAAAGAAGTTATGTGCTACATGCAAAAATGTACTGTTATGTTATATGTGTATGCTCTATGTGTAAATGTTTTTTATGTTGTGTGTGAAAATGTGGAAAGTATGATGATGTTATGTTATTCTCATGGCATAACTTCCATATTGCCAAATCTGGAAAGCCACTGACTTCCTAATCCAATTGGAAATGTCTAATCTCNTTCGAGGATGCTACTGTTTTATATTCTAGCTTAGTTTTAGAGTTGAGCTAGTGGAGCATGTTCCACTAGCGTTTCTTTCCTATTTTTATTCAGACTATGTATTGGTGCCATTTTGGCAATTATACACTTAATAAGAATTGAACTATTTCTTTCAGTTGCTTATCTCTTAATGTTAGATGGTTGATGGTGAACAATTACGTATTAATGAGAATGTTTTTATAAGTATGTTAGGAAACAAAAAGTTTCAAATTTTCCGCTAAAATTAACCTATGTAAAGTAAGAATGATGTAAGTAGGCTTGTCTGCGACCTCTGAGAGGTCAACGACGCCGGTCTCGTCTGGGGTCTAGATTCCAGTCGTGACAATTGATGTCGCGGCACCTGAACAAACTTTCCTTATTTTGATTCCTTTTCTTTGGGACTATGTTTTATATATATATATATATATATATATATATATATATATATATATATATATATATATATATATATATAGGGTATTAAAACCTCATTTTTGGGGTTAGCTTTCATTATTTTTGTTATATTTTGTTTTGGAGAATGACTTTTGAAAACTCTTGCAATAAATTGATTTCAGGAGTTGGTTTGAAGAATTTTTCTTCCAATTTCAAGTTGGATTTCTGGGTTTATTCTTCTTGTTAAGTAAGTTCATGATTTCATCATCTAATACTAAGAATTATGATCTTGTTAGCATGGGTAACTGAATCTACAACTATGGTTTTTGGAACCATGGGTAATTAACAAAGTAATCCTAGTAATTAAGCAATTCTTGAAGAATGTTTTGCATGCATTGATAAATCTTTCATTTAGAAGTCTTTTTAACGAGTGCACGCGTTAGAACTCTCCTTGTTTCTACTTGCCGGACCAAGGAGGTAGTTAATAAGAAAAGGATTATCAAAATAGATTTAGTGTGATACTATCTAATATGCTAGTGTCAATTGGTGCGAAGTAATAACTAAGCCATACATTGATTATGATATCTAATATGAGGTAATGGTAAGGGTTAGTAAATTATACACACATAGCCGAACAAAGGTGCGGGGCGAAATTCTATGGATTCCAGACCAAGGATTTAGAGATACCTAACTTATCACTTTGCATGTAATACGCAAGGAAAGGATTGCTATTGCCAGGAATACTGCGTTATGAACCTGTTGGGAACATATATACCCTAGTGACTCTCTCATCTTGACAAAACCAAAGTTTATTTTTGTTCAACTGCTAATTACACTATTAAAAGAATTTGTTTCACAACCCCCTCCCCCACACACGTTTACTTTCTTGCTTTGGAAAGATGTTGACTAAATAGATATAATTGTGAGTTAAAGTTAAGTCTAAACCATTTTCCTTGTAGGATCGACCTCAACCCTTTTTTGGGGTTCTCTACTTGATAACGATCGCTTATGCTTCTTTAGGGAGGTACAATTTGAGCGTATCAGGATTCCATGAGTTGCTCACATGGTGTATGTCGGTTAAGGCTTACTCCCACAAAGAATGAAATGAGCTATGTCATCTTAAGGATGTACTACTTAGAATGGGTGGTGGACTGGGACGCCATTATGCATTACACAAGTAGGCATTTGAGAGAGGTCATGTTGTGTCCTATAATGCTAATAAAATGAATGGGATGACCTTAATGAGAATGTGGTCGAATGTCATAATGAATGAAGGTGTTCCTAATCTAATGAAAGCTAATGAAGGATGTTGACTTGAAATTAATGTAAAGATGCATATTATACTTTTATTGTATAATGAGTTACTTTCGTGTCATATCTTATTGTATATGAATGTTCCTTGTCTATGATGACTTCAAATGAGTACTTAGTGTGAGTAGTAGTATGGGATTCTACTTGCACATTGCACAAGTATGACTTAGAGTTGTCTTAGTTGTTGGTCTTAATAATGTGATGATGTGATTCATATGATGTTTATGTTTCTTAATACTTTAATGTGTAAAGGTGGAAAGGAAAAAAAGGTACCTACTTTGGTGATCTTAAGGTGGTACTTTGTGTGGATGGTGGTATGGGACGCTATCCACACATTGCACAACGTATAGCTTGAGGGTAACTTTAAGTGGATGCTCAAGGTAAAGGTAAAGGTATACATGTGTTATTGAGTTCAAACGTTAAATGTGACTTTTATGTTGGTTGTAACTTATATTATGCCTCTATTGTTAATGTTCATTAAGTTTACTAAAATGGTATATGCATGACTTCTAACAAAAATGTCCTTTCTAGAATGTTTTTTCATGGTCATCATACTTAGTGCTTAATTGTACTAACACCATCTTCTTCATGTTTTTTCTAATAGTGTAGGTTGTGGTAACTAAGTGGATTCTCTAGTTGAAGGCTTGGATTTTTATTCCTCTTAGAGTTGGTATGTCCTCATGGATTTGAGGACAAAGAACTCTTATGTTTCATTTTGATGTAATAGACACTTTAGTATTCTTTTCAATAGTAAAGGGTCGTGTCCCTATTATCTTTTAAGATTGTGTCTAAGATGACCATGTGAGCCTTAGACTTCCATCGTGTATTTTTAAATATGTTTTCTTCATGTGTTGAGTAGAATGGTTTTTGAATGAAAATTTTTAATTCCGCACTACTTTTATTACATATATGATGAGTGAATGCTAAGATGTTTGTACAACACCCTTTTGTGATCAAGTATATTACGTTAAAACTTGTGGTGCTCTCGCATTGTGATAAACTAGATATCAGAGCATAACGTTATTGGAAAGGTTTTTAGGTTGATGTCTCACAAGCCACGTCTAATAGAGTCTTGTTCATTGGTGTAAGTCGCGACACAACTATGAGCGAAAGGCTATAGGACGATAAAAAGATAAACTTCTTTCATTATTCTTGAATTTGTGCCTTAGATTTTATTTCTATAAGTTTTCTTTTCCTAATCTTTCTCTTGTGTATATAGGAAAATGAATACAAGAATGGCTAATGCAAATAGGTCACAAGAGGAGAATGTCAATGAGGAGGTTCCCCCTCAAGGACCTCAAGGTGGACAAGCTCCTCAATACCCTCAAGCTTCAAATGAGGAAGGGGCCATGACTAATGTGAAGATAAGGGATCCCTTAAAAACTTTGACCCAACTCATGACGGCTTAAGATCAAGTTGTCACCAGTCAAGCTGAAGCCATGACAGCCCAAGCTAACCGAGAAGCTGGATTCTGGGTAAACCCCAATGCATGTACACCCACTTCTAGAATTAGATATTTCACAAGGATGAATCCACCTACCTTCCATGGCTCTAAAGTGGATGAGGACCCACAAGGCTTCATAGATGAGGTGTTTAAAGTGGTGGATTTTGTGGGAGTATTTTCTAGATAAAAAGTGGAACTAGTCGCCTATCAATTGAAAGACGTATCTCAAGTGTGGTTTGGGAAATGAAGATTTGAGAGACTCGTAAGGGTGGGCTCGGTGGATTGGGGAGTGTTTAAGATGGTCTTTCTTGATAGGTTTTCCCCTAAGAGTTGAGAGAGAAAAAGTTAGAGGAGTTCATGAACCTCCGTCAAGGGTATATTAGTGTGAAGGAGTACTCTACCAAGTTCACCCAACTTTCTAAGTATGCTCCAACCTTGGGGGGAAATTCTAGGGCTAGGATGAATAAGTTCGTAATGGGAGTGTGCGGTTTGGTTGAAAAAGAGTGTTGTACGTCAATGTTTCATCATGATATGGATATATCTAGGATCATGACTTATGCTCAACAAATTGAGAAGACAAAGCTTAGGAAAATTAATAAGGATTTGAAGAGGTCTACGCCCGATGAACAAAGTCAACCTAAGTCCTAAAAGAGGTTTTACAATTAAGACTCTTCCATGGGGAACAAGGATAGGGTGTTTAAATCTAGTTCTCAAGGAGGAAGTTGGGTTGTTTTTATTCTTAGAGATCAAGATGTGACAAGTGTGGGAAGAAATTTGGGTAAGTTCCTAGCCGGCACGGATGATGCTTTTGGTGTGGGAAGAAAGGTCATAAAATGAGGGATTTTCCAAAACTCTCGGCCCAAGGAAGGGAGACAAAGCAAGCTTCTCCTAATATTCCGAATCATGATGCCCAAAGAAGAATTTTTTCTATGTGCTTCAAGCCAACATGGACAAAGAAAGCCCTTCACGATGAAGGCTTTGTTAAGTTGTTGATTTTATGTTTCCTTAGTTGGGTTTTCTCTTAAGGGAGGGATAGCATGTTGAAGAGTAAGGTCAGGAGAGTATCCTTGTCTTTTTTTTATATTCCTTCTCAAGCTTGAAACCTAGAGTTCCTTGTAGCTTGTTTCATGTTTAGGAGTCATGAGTTTAATGAGTTTCCATGGACTCTTTAGGATATTCATGTTGTAGTTGAATTTTTGTTTAATAAGAATAATGATTTCTCATTATTATGTTTCCTCATGTTGATATGCATCTATGATGAGTTGCCTAAAATGTTGCATGAGTTAATTTGTTGAGCTTGTGTAAATGTGTTCTTGAAAGAATTGCATAACTTGCCTAATGTGGTTGAAATAATCATAATGTGATTTGGAGAAGGAACGTCCTCCAATAAAATAAAGAATGTGAAGTTTTGATGCATATGAGTTTGTAGATGTGTCCTACTTGCTTGTTGTAATTTTGAGAATATTGATGTGGAGTTGATGTTTCCTCCTATGTTTATGCATTTATATTAATGTTGTATGCTTGTTGGGCTGCGAGTTTTGTGTGATTATGTCTTTGAATGTTTTTTACTGTCATTCGAGGACGAATGTTCCCAAGTGGGGGATAATGTAACAACCCTAAAATGAAATATGAAGCACTATATCCTTTATGTGAGTTTGAAGTTGAGAATTTGATTAAATGATGATAAATGGATTTTGAAGATTATTTTAAAGAGATTTAAGGTCAAACATGAAGAAACGACTATAACGCCCGGAAACTAGTAAATTGAGCTCGTGTGTTATAGAGTCTTGTAGTAGACTTTTGGAGTGTTTTATAAGGATTAATATCAAGAGAAATGACTCTCGTACTTAGAATTACATGTTTAAGGGTTAAACGTCCGGGTACGACTCCACAAGGACCACCCAAGGAGTCATTGAGGAGGACCTCAAGTCAGCCCCCAAAACAGTCCCTTGTCGATGAACCACGATTGCAAACCACGCCGAGTAGACAAATGTATAGCCCGTGGTTCATGGTCGTGGATCAGGCCTGTGCATTCCGGCAAAAGGTGAGCCTCATTACTAAACGACAAAGGCCATATGCGGCTAGTAGACCCATCCACGGTCCGTGGATGAACAACCGTAGGTGTTACCAGGTTTTCGGAATTTTTAATTAATAGGGGTATTAGTTTTAGTTATTTATTTAATTAGGGGTTAGGAGGGACAATATATAACTAATTAACTTCCTATATTAAGTATTTTTAAGTCCTTAAACACCTAATTAACACATTAGAACTCAAGACCCTAAATCAAAACACTCCATCTCAAAAAACTCGATTGAAGACTTCAAGTTTCAAAGTTGATTTCGTCAAGATTTTCAAACTTTTTCAAGGTGATTTCGTGGATTCTCATCTAATATTCATGGTTATCCTTTATCCCTGATTTATCTTCCATTCAAGGAGTCAAATCAAAATAAATTTCGAAGACCTTCAATGATCAAAAACCCTATTTTCTAATATAAACATGGGTTCATTGGAAAACGTTTACAAAGCAATTATATTAATGAATTAAGATTTGATTGATGATTTTAAGTTGATTTTATTCCATCAAGAACCCATGTTTTCCTAAGGTCCTCTGTTTTGAAATTGATTGGGAATTGGTTAAATATGGAAGTTTTAATGAATAGTATGTGTTTAGAAGAAGTTAGTTTATGAATTCATGTCATTAGTTATATCTTAATGTGGTGAATTATTTATTATTGATTATATGAAGATCATGAACTAGAAAGTGAGGTTATTAATAAGTTCATGTTGAATTTCTTATGTGAATAATGGATAGATTATGGAAATATGTCAATTGTCTTATCTATAGTAGTATCTTGGATCTAAAGGTGGAGATTGATTCTTAATAATATAGAATTTTGATAGATTGATGTGTGATCCACAAATGGTGCAGGTGTTTACTTCCATGTAGCTTATGATTATGTCTAAGAATGTAAAGGTGTTTATGATTGGAGTCTTATTCTCTATTAACACTTGTGAATGATGATGATTATGTGAAAGTATATTCTCACATACACACACACTCATGAATGAAGAATCAATGAATAATTAATGAATTTATACACTAATTTTAATGAATGTTGAGTCTATTGAAAGGTTATTCTCAGTAGAACACTAATGAATGAATGTGGGAATGGATATGGATCCTCATCCATAAGTTGAGGCACACTGTCTAGTAGCAATCTTAATATTCCTTTTGATCTTTCCAATGAATGAATGATTGTTGGGTTCGAGATGGGTACTCCTCCATGATTTGAGGTGGTGTATCTATTAGCAATCTCTTATCCCATAATAAAGAACGAAATAATTAATGTTTAAATACTCTAATTGAATGTAGTCTATGCACTGAGAGTATATTGAATGAGATGGATACTCATCCATGAGTTGAGGTAAGGTATCTAGTAGAAGTCTCTTGAGGTGGATGCCTATCCATGAGTTGAGGCGGGATATCTAGTTTAAACCTCATTATCCAATAACAATTTGCCCACATAACTCCATAGCTACTGGATCTACTTAAGCTAGAAAGAATGACCCTACTTTAGGCAAGTAGGGATCCCTTATCTGGTGAGAGTGATACAGAGATTCCATGAGTTTCTAACATGGTCTATGTATGTTAAGTCTTACTCCCGTGAAGAATGAAATGAACTATGTCTTCTTGAGGATGTACTACTTAGTTGTGGTGGTGGAATGCGAAGCTATCTATGCATTTCATATGTAGGCATTTGATAGAGGTCATGTTGTGTCCTATAATTATAATGAAATGAATGGGCTCTTGTAATGAACTTAATGAGAATGTGGTTTAATGTCTTAATGAATGAAGGTGTTCCTAAAGTAATGCAAGCTAATGAAGGATGTTGACTTATACTTAATATAAAGATGCATGTTATACTTGGATTGTATTATGAGTTACTTCCTTGTCATATCTTAGTGTATATGAATTTTCCTTGTCTATGATGAATTCAAAGGAGTTCTTAGTGTGAGTAGTAGTAGGGGATGCTACTTGAACATTGAACAAGTATGACTTAGAGATGTCTTAGATGTTAGTCTTATTGTGATTATCTGATTCGTATGATGTTTATGTTTCTTAATTCTTTAATGTGTAAAGGTTTAAAGAATGAATGGTTAGTCACTTTGTTTATCCTAAGGTGGTACCTTGGTGTGGATGGTGCTATGGAACGCTATCCACACATTGCACAAGGTATAGCTTGAAGGTTACTCTAAGTGGAAGCTCAAGGTAATGGTAAGGGCATACATGTGTAATTGAGTTCAAATGTTAAATGTTACTTGTATGTTGGTTGTGACTTATATTATGCCTCTATTTTTAAATATTCATGAAGTTTACTAAAATGGCATATGCATGACTTCCAACAAAAATGTCTTTTTTTAGCATATTTTGGCATGGTCGTCATACTTTTCACCGATAACTTGATCCTTTCCTTCAAGTCTCATCACTTTAGAACATTAGGTGAGATTAATTTCATTCGGCGACTCGCCTAATAGGTTAGACGATCTTCGGGCTTTTTTTCTTCGGGCTTTTTCAGCTACCTTGTTTTTTTTTACTAAAAGGTGTCCATGTTTTGTCTACAAGTCTAAATACCTGAAACACAAGGCATTTCATTAGTTATAGAGACAAAATATGATTTTGAGGACATTAAATCTATCAAAATGTAGCCCTAAATGAGTCATCGACATCCAAAAACATTCGTTTTCTTTCTCTCTTTTCCACCCTTTTTTTGTTTTTTTATATCACTTCTCTACAATTGTGTATTCTTCCAATTAATAGAGTGACACAGGGGGATTAGACTAAAAGGATTTATCGGGTAATCAAAGAAACTAAATTATTATAAGGCTCAAACTAGTTGATAGGGATACTTATCATCAAAGGTTTGTGAATCTAGGCTATAAAAGGATAATCAAAGAAATCCTACAATCATATTATTCCTCAAAAAGTCCTACGATTTTGCCTCAAAAAACTACCATGTCAAGTTCTACATTCTTTAAAACATGAGTACACATCAAGATCATATCACCATACAAAATTCAAGGACTAATTATGCCTCAACCTCTCATGCCAATATGTATGCAAATTTCAATAAAGCAAGCAACATAAGCTCTAAATAGGAATCCATCAATTTTTACCTCTAACACTTGTTAAACAACTATGATATGACTCATATCCTAAAACAATTCTGATTCAAAATAAATATAACTGTGGTAAAAGAATCAGACAAGAAACTCACAGAAGTACAAGAAAGAAGCTATCCTAAAAAGAAAATCTTTTTTTATATTTAAAATTACATCACCTCCACACTTAAGTTATGACATATCGCCATGTCATAAAGAAACTGCAAAAGTAAATAAAACTTCCATTTCCCCTTCTTTAATCAGTATCGAAAACCATGATGGGATCCATTGTGCATGTTTGACCAAGCGCACGTAACAAAGACATGATCATTCTATTCGATTTTCATGTGTTGAAAGTAATCTTATCCATATTCTTATGCATATCATCCATTGAAGAGTGTATCACATCTACCTGAGTTTCAAGAGAGTGAAATCACTCCTCCCATGACCACTCCACTGAATCTTAGGTGATTTGGGTGTATGTTACTACATGATCGGGCAACTCTTCCACATCATCAAAGTCATCCCTCCTACTTCTTCAGTACTTGAGGGTTGTCGTACTGCTTTTCCAATTGTCATTCTATCAGTTGTGAACTTTGGATCATCCATTAAAGTTACATCACACTTCTTAAATTTAAAACTAGAAAGTCTAGATAGCTTTGTGATAAAGCTAGAAAGAAATAACCACTCTTGGGACAAGTTGCTTTCACTAACATCTCTTCTACAATCAATGGGTCAGGTCGAATACGCAGTTTGGTCATCAAAAAATAAGAGCATCTCTAAAAACATTTGTCCCAGTAGTATTGGTGGAGGGAAGGATACGAGTAGTGATAAAACGAAACCAACACTTAGCCTCAGTGTTCAAGCTCTTGGAGTGGAATTTGTGATTCTCCTTTAACCAATGCACTGTTGTCCTGATGTACAAATAACTTCAATAAACATATCCCATTTGTAAGGCTCCTTCATGTATGTTGTACGATATTCATCCTTCGTTGTAACACTAAATTCTGGGAAGTTATAGGCGTCTTTAGTGGCTTCCTATGCAAAATTCACCATCTTCCTCCGTACCAGACACACTTCTTACTCATGCTCCGGCATGTTTGCATAGAATTCCATCAGAATTGTCATATTAGCCTCCTCAGGCTGCTCAAAAAGAAATTCCCCTTTGTGCCGCACAATCTTTTGACAAACCTGCTGACAATAACCTATCAACGAACCTCGCTCAAGTCCCTTTTCTATAATGGCCTTTTTGAATGATTTAACCTTAAACCGTTGTTGAGCTTTCCAAGAAACAAATTTGGTGGCATACCAAGATTTTGAACCCTTTTGTGTTGAAGAACATGCTTTTGTTCTTAGAACTACCCCCAAAAAAAAATTCTTTCGTGGATTCTCCATTAGGTTGAGTATCCTTCCAAATATGAAAATAAATCACTTAGTATAGTAATCTTGGCATTCCAATTTATCAATATGCACCCAAAATCACAAGTTCGGGTTGCTTTCTTTTCACTCCCTCTCTTTTCTTAAATTTTTTTATTGTACCCATCAAGGAATTTTAACAAAGACCTTGTATGCATCATGTGTTTACTTCAACTTGAAACACAAAAGTGAAAATATCTACCCAATAATTGTGCATATCATGAAATTGGCATCTTTATCACATGTTAAATCATCAAACATCATTATACAATAAAAGAAAAAAATACACACATCCTCTTTCATGCTATCTTAGGCAAGATAACCATGAATAAAGAAAATTAGTGAAATATACCTTGAATTCCTGATGAATGAATGAAATGGAGAAAATTGCTTCTACTTTAGCACTCATAAAGAAGAATGAGAAAGAATTAGGGGTTAGGTTTATTCTTGAAAAGAAAGAAATAAGAGAAGTAAAAAGAGAAAGGAGGAGAAAAAAAAAACAAGGTTTATGGTTTTTCTTTTTTCTTTTTTTTCTTAACATTAAAAAAATGAAAATTAAACATACCTGGCGGGACGCCCGCACCCTGATTGTGTAGTTGAGGGAACATCCACGTGGTCACACATCGAGCGGATTGCTCACTAAACCCCGTGCGCTTGTCCTGCATTAAGGCCTGTTTTCAGGTGGTCGCGCGGCTAGGTAGCGACCTCGTCTGTTCTGGCGCGTTGATCACGCGTTCTGAATGGAATTCAAGCGGGAGAGCAGATGCCCGCCCCCCCTCCCTCTTTTCGGTTGCCTCCCAATAAGCGTCAGATTTAATGTCATGGCACGACCCATGTAACCCAATTTGGGCTACTCACTGATAATGTTAGAAGATTGTTTTTTAAATCCTCCAACCATATATTTCTTTAAACGGTGCCCATTAACCTTCAAACTTTCAATACCTTTTCCATTAAGAGTTCAATTGTACCATATGGACTTACATTCTTCACCACATATGGTCCCGACCATCTTTATTTGAATTTTCCACAAAACAAAGTGCAGTCTACTATTGTAAAGTAGCACTTTGTTCCCTTCCTTAAATTCTTTTGTCTTGATGATATGATCATGTCATACTTTTGTTATTTCGTTGAAAATTCTTGCATTCTCATAAGCGTCTCACCTGAACTCCTCTAATTCATTCATCTGCATGCACTTGCTCTCTCCTGAAAGACTTAGATCAAGATTAAGTAATTTGATTGAACAATATGTGTTGTGTTCAATTTCAATAGCCAAATAACATGCCTTTCCAAAAACTAATTTATACGAGGATGTCCTATTGGTGTTTTAAATGTATTTCTATATGCCCATAAGGCCTCATCCGACTATATCGACCAATCTTTACGAGACGCACTCACATTTTTTCAAGAATTTTCTTTATCTCACGGTTAGCCACCTCTACTTGCCAACTAGTTTGGGCATGGTATGCAGTTCATGTTTTATGAGTTACACCATACTTATGCTGCAATGATGCAAATTGTTTACTAATAAATTGAGATCCATTATAACTTATGATGACTCGTTGTGTGCCAAATATATTAAAAATATTTTTTCTCAAGAACTCGCACACCACAAGAGCATCATTTGTCCTAGTAGGATTTGTCTCGATCCATTTGGATACATAGTCAACTGGTACCAGGATATATTCAAAATAGTGGGAAGAAGGTAAAGGTCCATGACATACAGCCCCACACATCAAGAATATCACTTATCAAGATTGAACTTTTGGGCATCTCATTTCTCTTGCTCATATTACATGTCCTTTGGCAGCTGTCATATTGAATCACATAATCCCGTCATCATTGAATAGAGATGGCCAATAGAACCCTGCTTCTAGAACCTTGGAGGTTGTTCTATTTCCACCATAATGTCCACCTGCTACTCCATCATGATAATGAGACAATACACTAACGATCTATTCTTCAGGTAGACATCTTCGAATGATGCCATCTACACAAAGTTTAAAAAAAAATGGGTCATTCAAGAAATAATAAATTACCTCTATTTGAAGTCTCCTCTTCTTCTCATAGCTAGGATATAGAGGCACCCATCCACTAAACGAGTAATTGCGAATGTCTGCATACCAAGGTTCTCTTTCATAGATTGCATAGACTAAAAATTATTGCTCATCTGAAAACTATTCTTTTACTGGTACCATCGCCACATGAGGATTTTTCCAGTCTTAACAAATGATCTTCTACCTGATTTTCTGTACCTTTTCTATCAACAATCTGGAGATCAAATTCTTGAAGAAAAAGAACCCACCTCAAAAGTCTTGGTTTTTCTTTCTTCTTTTACAACAAGTATTTTAAAGCATAAGGATCCGTGTGAACGATCACCTTGCTTCCTATCATGTATGATCTAAATTTGTCGAAAGCAAAAGCGACAACAAACAGTTCCTTCTCACTGGTTGCATGGTTCAACTGTGCACTGTTTAGTGTTTGACTGGCATAGAAAATTTGTCTAAACAAATTCTCTCTCTTTTGTCCCAACAGTGCACCCACATAAAAATCACTAGCATCATACATAATCTCAAGTGGTTGACTCCAATAAGGAGTAAGCATTCTAGGGGCACTCATGATCTTCTCTTTTACTAGGTTAAATGCCCTTAGACAATCTATTGTGAATGAAAACTTGGTATGTTTTACCAGCAAGCTTGTTAAGTGCTAGATATACTAGAAAAGTTTCAAATAAATCTCCTATATCATCCTGCATGTCCCAGAAAACTTCGTATGCTCTTCACATATGTTAGTGGTGGTAGTTTCGAAATGATCTCCACCTAAGCTTTGTCTACTTCTATGATGTCAACCGAAACATTGTGCCACAACACTATTCCTTCTCTAACCATGAAGTGACATTTCTCCCAATTTAGAACCAAGCGAATCTCTTCACAATACCTTAAAACAGCTTCAAGATTCATTAGGTGTCACACCCCGACATACCCCGGAGACGCGGACACGGGACCTAGGATGATGAGTGACCCCAAGCTAACCCTACTAGAATAATCATGAGCATACTAAAGATAGACTAAGAAAATAAACTTTGCGGGAGCTAAATAACAATGAATTAAAATGATTGGGAATACCCATATACTGTCAGAATATATATAATCTGAGAGTTTAAGTTAAGAGAATTATTAAACTCAAATACTAAGCTA
The DNA here is from genome assembly GCA_016801875.1 of Solanum sitiens. Lineage (NCBI taxonomy): Eukaryota > Viridiplantae > Streptophyta > Magnoliopsida > Solanales > Solanaceae > Solanum > Solanum sitiens. Next base: position 611,530 of record JABWTJ010000049.1, on the reverse strand, counting down.
AATCTAAATATGTCTAAAAATAAGCCTCTTTACTAACTAAAAATGTTGGTACATGCCCTAACTAGATCTCGCAAAACTAAAAACTAAAGACTAAAAGTGATAAATATAAACATGTCACTAATCCTCGAAGAATAAGGACTCACCACACATGTTGTTGAACTGAAGATCAGGAACCAATCTAACTATAATCTGGATTCTAAGAACCTGAACCTTCATCACGAGAAGACGTAGTGCAGAGTAAGCATCTGTACTTAAAAGGAACTGAGCATGCATGATAGAGTAACGCATAAATAGACATATAACTGAACAAGTTATAAAGCAAGAATATAATTTGAATATGATATAGATATTGAATACTGTGCTAACTGAATGCAATTTCCAAATGATAACATGCTGAGACACAATAGTGACTATACTAACATGTTGTCAATATAATGTAGTCTGACTGAACTTTGGGAGCTACTAATAACTGATAATAAAACCACATTAGATAAATGTGGAGTCTAATGTATACGCTCCATCAAGAGGACCCAATACACTTGACTAAAGGTGTAGAGGTATGATGGAATTATCACTAAATGATGCCACAGAGAGGACTTACAACCTACGTGGATTTGTAGTTCTAGGACTATTTGGTTAAGTTGAACTCTAGTCCAACTGGGTGTTATGCTACTCCCAATAGATTAAGTATTTGACACAATATGAATGATTTTATGTATTATTGGATAGCTCAAAATTGAACATGCAAGCTAAGCATGCAATAATTAATCTGATAATTATGCACTAATAATTGATGCATGGATAACTGATTAGCTGCAAAACCTGACGTAGCATGTGACTGATGAAATACATATCTAGGGTTCTGAAATTCTTGAAATAAATTGAGTAATAATATAGTAATTTGATTTGGAACATATACATAAGTAATTCATGATAACCTACTGAAAGTCTAGAAACCCTAGGTTTATTTATAATAAGGGAATCAAGAAATTGTCCGAATTCTAGGGACCTTATGGTTGAAAGGAATCCACTAGTGAAACTGCACATACCTAGTGATTAATTCCACGGAGAAATCTTTCGATATTATGTATGGAACTAATAGATTCTTGTTGCGTTCTTGAACTAGGGTTCTTGACCTCTTTTATCCTATCAAACTCTTATTTCTCTAAGTTTGATCAAAGGTTTGACATAGATAAGTTCTAATTATGTTTCTATGCTAAAACTTACCAAAACCACAAAAATTAGGGTTAAAATGATGAGGCTTAGAAGTCCAACAAAATAGGAAAAGACCAAAATAACCTTAACTTAAAGCTGCAGACGGGCTGACTACGGCCACCTTCACGAGCCGTGAACGGGACAACAAACCGTGAAGTCAGTCGTGGTCTGGACTTGGTACTGAAATGTTTGAGGGTTTGGAATACAGCCACTTACACAGACCAACCACGGATCGTGAATGTGTCTGTGGTCTTCACTTGTTGTGGGAGTCTAAGGGGTGCCCAAGGGAGGCCACTATCTAATTCCCACGGGCCCTCCCACAGTCTGTGTGTAGGACCACAGACTGTGAAAGTGTTCGTGGTATTAACTTATGTAACACTCCGAAAGTCTGAAACCTAATCTAGAGTCTCACATTAGTTTCCAAGGGTTGTAAAACTGATTTAAGGTCAATAATAATGTATAAAAGTCATTTACAAAGTTTTAGAGTCAAAACGTCAAGGAACGTCCACAATGTCCGTAGACTAGTGCAAAAGGTGCTAGTGTGCCTTAGCCTATTTCACGGGGTTTTAGGAGTTGGAATTTGATGAGATTTGGTGGTAAGGTGTCTAACACGTATTAGAGTTGTTTTAGGGTTCGAAATGTCCGAGTACGACTGCGCAAGGACCCCCCCCCCCAAAGGGTCCTTGAGGAGGAACCTTGTATTGTGGCTAAAAGTTGTCTCGGGAGAGTAGCCATCAACGGTTGCAGGCTACGAGGCATGGACTGATCAAAGAGGCGTCGATGGTAACTTAGCCATTTTGGCAAAGGGTTCATTTTGGTCACTCTCTGACCAAAACAATGACTGCACTAGACGGAGGGGGTCCTGGCCGTCGACTGACCTACAGCCCGTAGTTCTGGGTCTTGTAGGTCAGGGCCACTGTTTTGTTGTCAAGTTTTAAATTAGTTAGTATAATTAAGTTAGTTAGTTAGGGGGTTAATTAGAGTTTAGCAGTTGGTTAATTAGGTTATTTAATTAACTATATAACCTACCCTAAGTCTAAACACAACTTAACACTTCTCAATTTCCCAAAACACAATTGCTCTTCCTTCTCTCTACTTTCTCTCTCCTAAAAAAAAGAACTCCTTTGAAGGGCTAGGTCAAGGACCTTAGGGAAGCAATAAGAGTACTTTTCTCCATCAATATTCAACAATTAACAAGGTATGGGATCCTTTCACCTTTGGGATTCCTTTCCCCAAAGGGTTCTTCCAAAATTGATTTCAAAAAGATGAGTTTGATGTGGTATTCTTTCTATTACGAAATTGATCTTCTAAATTGCATTGTATATGGTTTATTTTGATTATTATTCTTATATTATTATGTATTATGATTCAAATAAGCTAATTCTTGATGATTTAACCTAGTTTGTGCAATAGATCATGAAATTGACCCAAGTCCCTAACCCAAGGTTATGAACTAGTGATGAATTGATGTGTAGCGATTCAATTGACTTCATTATTCTATTAATTACTATTTTGTTATGATATTACACCCATGTTTTGGTTGAATTGGATGGTTGATGGTAAAACCTTGGATGATGACTTGTGAAGGAGATTGGGTAAGTCTTGCGATCTCAAACCTTTACTTCAATTATGATTACTTGTGTTTAGTGATGAACTTATATTGAAGTATACCTTATGATAATATTGATTAGGGTTTGTATGATGTTTAATTGAAATGTCTTGATTTATGGCTTTTGAGTGTTGGCTAAGATGTAAGGATATAAGGTTGGTGATGAATTGTCTATGTGCATTATTAAGATATGGTGATGTAAATGTGCTAACATCATATGTGTTAATTGTATTAAATAGACGGACTCATACAATTCCTATTGAGATATGACTATGACTATATAAGGGGTAGACCCTATAACCTAAACTAAGTTATGATTATTAATAAAAGACATTTCAAAAGGGACTCTAGCTTAGCACCGAGTGAACTAGAAGTGAGAAGTGTCCCTTCCCACATAGGGAAGGTAGGTTCACTAATTTACTCATGATATTGGAGACTATAATGCATGTAGCAAAAAGAGGGTATCAAACACATCTCCTAGTTCTTGAACTATGTCTCCCCATATGAATACTAGCTAGTGGATCCACATAGATGTTATGTTCATGTTTTGGTACTACCTTGGCAAGTAATCCACCTTCTTTCGGTGTAGGGTTCCATGACACTGGATTCCACATTGGCTCATGTGGTCTGTGTCGGTTAAGGAAAGATGTTCCCGAAAGTAAAATGAAGTAATAAAGTGAACTATAACTAGGATGACTTGAGGGGTTTGACTTAGTCTAGGTAGGGTTATGGCACTATACCTATACATTGCACTAGTTGTCCTTGAGGGAAGTAGTAGGAGGATGTTCTTATGTTTTATGCTCTTATAAATTGAATGAAATGTATGTGTTGACTTTATATGTTGATGATACTATATGATGTTGGTTTCATGTATGAACATGTTATTGGTCTATATTCCTAAATATGATGATGATTACTATTGATGCTATGTTATGAGATGGTAGGAATTGCTTATGATTCTTTGTTGGGTTTACTAGATTGAGTAAGGTTATGGGGCTTTACTTGGTCATTGCACTTGTAGACTTGATGAGGGTTATGAGCAAGGGTCTTTTATGCGTTTTTATGACATAAACTCTTATATGTGCTTTGTTGATACAATATGATGTTGGAGTTGTGTTGGTTAAGGTTCTAGTATGCTATTAGTCATGTTGACTTGGTTATACTTGATGATGTTCGTCTTGTGTTTAATATATTATTGTCTTAATGAATATGTGGTTATTGTCCTACATGAGTTCTTGATTGTGCATAAGGCTTTTCAAAGTAGCTTAGCATGGTTTTGAACAAATGTCCTTTTTAGCATGATTTTCATATTGTTTGTGCATATGTTGTGCTAACCCCATTTCTCCCTTTTTCCCCAACATTTTAGGTTCCAGTCGTTGAAGGGTTCGTGACTACTTTGAAAGAAGACTTGGATCATTTATCCATGTGTGGTATGTCCTCATGTTCCGAGGATGATACCTTTCTATCACTCTACCTATGTTACATTGTTATAGTCTAAAGACACTCATTGCACTCTTGTTGTTTCAAGACATTGTTGTAATCCCTAAGTGGCACTTTTACATTTGTGTAAGGGCTATGCCCATATTGTTATATTCCATTTAGATGCTTTAATATGAGACATCCTTTTTAAGACTATATTATGTATGATTTCTAGATGTGGCGTAAAAGTATAAGACTATGTAATCTTCTTATACAAGGAGTGTATGTATACTGGTTATCAATATATTATGTGTAAGTGAGAGGTCTAATTAAACCTCATGAAGTAGATGTAGATGGAAAGTTTTAATTTTCCGCACTTTTAACCGATGAATGTAATGATGAATGCTAAGAGGCTAGTCCTAGTCCTCGAAGGACGACGACACCGGTTATGTCTAGGGGGTACTTCCCGGATGTGACAAAACTTGGTATTGGAGCATGAAGTTGAATATCCCTAGAATTTATGTCACATTAAACCACGTCTATGCAGATTCTTATTCATAATTGTGAAGCGCGCCACACTTATGAATGAGAGACTATGTGATGTTTAGAAAACTTTCATCTCCTTGTATTCATATGTCGTGCCTCTAAAGTCATTTTATATGCTTTCACCTAAGTCTTGTATCGTGGTTAGAGGTATGAATACTCGAAGAGCAGCTGCTTGGAGGGACGAGGAAGAAATGGCAAATGTGGGAGCTCATGACAACCAAGTGACTCCACTTGAAGATGTTGCTATAAGTGATCAAGTTCTGGTTGTTCCTCCACCTATGACCGATGGAGAGATAAGGGAAGACTTTCTCACTTTATCCCAAGCCAAGACCTCTCAAGCTAATGTCGTTACTTCTCAAGTCCAAGCTATGACGGCCCAAGTGAATAGGGAGATTGGACTTGAGTGCCTCAACATGCTAACACTATGGCCTCACGTTTGAGAAACTTTATTAGAATGAATCCACATATGTTCTTCGGGTCGAAGTCGGATGAGGACCCTTAAGATTCCCTCGATGCGTTCTATAAGATTCTCTATGCTATGGGTGTGACCTCAATTGAGAAGGCCCAGTTGGCATCCTATCAACTCAAAGATGTGGCTCAAATCTGGTACACACAATGGAGAGATAATAGAGCACTAAGGGGTGGTCCGGTGACTTGGGAGATCTTCAAGAGGGCTTTCCTTGATAGGTTCTTTCCTTGAGAGATGAGGGAAGCTAAGGTGGAAGAATTCATCAACCTTCGTCAAGGAGGTATGACTGTACTTGACTATTCCTTGAAATTTACTAAATTGTCCAAGTATGCTCCATCCTTGGTGTCAAACCCAAGGGATGAGATGAGTCGTTTTCTTACGAGAGTGTCCGAAGACTTGGTTGAAGAATGTCGTTCAGCTATGCTTCATTCTAACATGAATATCTCTCATCTCATGGTTCATGCTCAACAAGTGGAAGAAACTAGGTTAAGGAGGAAGAATACGGAGGCCAAGAAGGCAAGGTCTTATGTAGGTGGTTCTTCTAAGGGTACGCTTGCCATTCAAGACAAGCCTAGATTTAAGAAGAGGTTTTCCAATCAAGTTTCTTCCAAATTTCCTTTGGCTCGTGATGATAGGTTTTCTAACCCTAAGTCTCAAAAGGGAAGAGGTACTAGTTCCCCAACTAAGAATCCAACTTGTGGAAAGTGTGCAAGAAACATTATGGTGATTGCCTTGTTGGGACGGACAATTGCTTTGGGTGTGGTAAGAGTGGCCACAAAGTTAAGCATTGCCATAATTTGAAGGGGTCAGACAAATGAGTGGGCAAGTTCAAGCTAGTGGTTCTAATGTGGATGCTCCAAAGAAGAATCGCTTTTATGCTCTTCGCTCTAGGGGTGAACAAGAGAGTTCTCCGATGTGGTGACCACTATGTTAAGACTCTTTTCTATTGATGTGTATGCTTTACTTGATCTTGGTGCTACATTATCTTTTGTTCTCCCTTGATAGCTAGGAAGTTTGATGTTTTGCCTGATATCCTAAATGAACCTTTCATAGTAACTACCCTGGTAGGTGAGTCGTTGGTTGCAAAGAGGGTATACAGAAATTGTCCTATAATGTTGCTCAATAGAGTTACTCATGTTGAATTAATAGAACTTGATATGGTTGATTTTGATGTCATTTTGGGGATGGATTGGTTTCATGATTGTTTTGCTTCCATTGATTGTAGAAAAAGAATTGTCAAGTTCAATTTTCCAAATGAACCCGTCTTAGAGTGGTTGGGGGAAAATTCTATTCCTAGAGGTCGTATTATCTCTTGTCTTAAGGCTTGTAAAATGATTTCAAAAGGGTATTTATACCATATTGTAAGATTCAAAGATTCAGACTCCGAAAATCTTCCCATTGATTTTGTCCCGTAGTGAGGGAATTTCCGGAGGTCTTTCCTAATAATCTTCCTAGAATCATGGGAAATTAATTTTGATATTGACTTGCTACCGGATACCAACCCCATTTCAATTCCTCATTATCGTAAGGCTCTGGCCAAATTGAAAGAATTGAAGGCTCAACTCAAGAACTTACTAGACAAAGGCTTCATTAGACGTAGTATTTCTCCATGGGGTGCACCGTATTGTTTGTGAAGAAGAAGGATGGGTCCCTTAGAATGTGCATTGATTATCGCCAACTCAATAAAGTCACTATTAAGAATAAGTATCCTCTCCCTCAGATTGACAACTTATTTGATCAACTCCAAGGGGCAAGCTACTTTTATAAGATTGACTTGAGATCGGGGTATCACCAACTTAGCGTGAGAGGTGAGGATATACCAAAAACGGCATTTCAAACTAGATATGGTCACTATGAGTTCTTAGTAAATTCATTTGGTCTCACTAATGCCCCGGCAGCATTTATGGATCTCCTGAATAGGGTATTTCGAAGTTACCTAGATTTATTTGTCATTGTCTTCATTGACGACATCTTCGTATATTCAAAAAAATGAGAGGGTGAACACATGGACCATTTGAGGGTGGTGTTGCAAGTGCTTAAGGAAAACCAACTATTTTCAAGTATAGTAAATGTGAGTTTTGGTTGAGGTCGGTGGCATTTCTTGGTCATATAATCTCTAGTGAGGGAGTTGAGATTGTTCCAAAGAAAACTGAGGAGGTCAAGAATTGGCCTAGAACATTGACTCCAACCGTCATTAGAAGCTTTTTGGGTCTAGCAGGATATTATAGTAGGTTTGTGGATGGTTTTGTGTCCATTCCATCTCCCTTGACTACTTTTACCCAAAAGAGTATGAAATTTGAGTGGTCGGAGGCATATGAAAGAAGCTTCCAAATCTTGAAAGAGCAGCTTACCTCCGCTCTGGTGTTGAATTTACCGTAGGTTACCAAGGTCTCCGTTGTGTATTGTGATGCATCCCGAGTGGGCTTTGTGTTTACTCAAAATGAGTTAAATCTCCGACAAAGAAGATGGTTGGAAATATTGAAAGATTACGACAAGAGTGTTTTCTACCACCCCGGCAAAGCCAATGTGGTTGCGGACGCTCTAACTCGTATGACCATGGGTAGTGTATCTCATGTAGAAGAATCCAAGAAAGAGCTAGTGAAAGATGCTCATAGGTTGGCTAGATTGGGTGTTAGATTGGAAGATTCTCCATATAGTGGTTTTATTGTTCATCATAACTTCGTATCGTCTTTGTTGGTTGAGGTAAAGTCTAAGAAACACCTTGATAAACCATTAATGGAGTTGAAAGAATCAGTTCTTGGTAAGCTTAATGAGTCATTCTATTTAGGGGGAATGGTTTCTTGAGGTATCAAGGAATATTGTATGTGCCCAATGTTGATGACTTGAGAAATCGGATTCTTGAGGAAGCTCATGGTTGTCGTTATTCCATTCATCCGGGTTCTACAAAGATGTATCTTGCCCTTAGAGAAGTGTTTTGGTAGGAAGGTTTAAAAAGGGACATAGCAGAATTTGTTGCAAAATGTACAAATCGCCAACAAGTGAAAGCCGAGCACCAAAAGCCAAGTAACTTACTTCAAGAAATACAAGTTCCCACTTGGAAGTGGGAAGACATATATATGGATTTCGTGGTAGGTTTGACTCGGACACAAAAGCAACATGATTCTATATGGGTGGTTGTGGATAGGTTAACCAAATCCACCATTTTATTCCCGTGAAGTCTACATAATCAACGGAGGATTATGAAAGTATCTTCATAGATGAGATTGTGTGACTCAATGGTATTCCGTTATCCATCATATTGGATAGGGGTGAACAATTCACATCTAGGTTTTGGAGGTCATTCCAAAAAGGGTTGTGTACAAAGGTGAAGCTAAGCACCGCATTTCATCACCAAACGGATGGTCAAGTTGACAATACTATTTGAACCCTTAAGGATATTCTTAAAGCTTGTATAATTGATCTCAAGGGAAATTGGGATAAACACTTGCCTTTGGTTGAGTTCTCTTATAACGGTAGTTACCATTCAACTATATCCATGGCTCCTTTCGAAGCCTTGTATGGTAGGATATGTAGATCTCCAATTGGATGGTTTGAAGTGGGCGAGTCTTCACTCCTGGGTCTCAAATTGATTTATAAGACTTTGGAGAAAGTTCATATGATAAGGAACCGGTTGAAAATAGCCTATAACCGGCAAAAGTCTTATGTCGACCTTAGGAGAAGGGATTTAGAATTTGAAGTGTGGGATAAAGTGTATCTAAAAATTTCATCCATGAAGGGAGTGGTGAGATTTGGAAAAAAGGGAAAGTTGAGTCCTCGTTATGTGGGCCCTTAATTTTGCAAAAGGTTGGCAAGGTTGCATACAAGTTCAGATTACATAGTGAATTGTCTTTGGTTCATCCGGTGTTCCATGTCTCCATGCTTAAGAAGTGCATCGGCGATCCCGAGTCCATTCTTCCTATTGAGGGTCTAGGTGTAGAACAGAACCTCTTCTATGAGGAGGTTCCTGTTGAAATCCTTGATAGAAAAGTAAAGAGGTTGAGGAACAAGGAGGTGGCTTCCGTAAAGGTGTTATGGAAGAACCACCTAGTTGAGGGAGCAACATGGGAGGCTGAGGCCGACATGAAGTCCCGTTACCCTCATCTCTTTGTTGATTAAGGTTAGTTGTTCCTACTAATAATGAAAAAAAATGAATAAATTGAATTTGACTTGTTTTGGCAAAGATGTGCATGTTTATGATAAGGTTTTTGCTAAAATGAAGTTTCATATGAAAATGCTCTTTTGCTCAATTTTGCACTTATTTGTGTATTTCGTATGTTGTTGCCTATATGAAATGATTTTGAGAATGTGAATATGTGTTGAAAGATATTTTTGCATAAGTTACTCTATAGGTTGTGTTGAGCTCATATTGTTGTTGAGAACGTAATTCCTCATGTTGTGGTTTTGAGCTCTTATGTTTTGCAATTGATGTTTTAGTTACTTTGAGTAAGTGCCATATTGTTATGTTTATTTGAGTGTAACTCATATTGATTTTGCATTTTGATTGGCTGGGCTACTAGTATTGAGTCTATCATTTCCCTTCAAAAGAGTTTTAATGTCATACGCGGATAACGTAATACTCCGAAAGTTTAAAATCTAATATAGAGCCTCACATGAGTTTCCAAGGGTTGTAACACTGTTTAAAAGTCAATATTAATGTATAAAAGTCATTTAGAAAGTTTTAGAGTCAAAACATCAAGAAACGTCCACGACGTCCGTAGACTAGTGCAAAAGATGCTAGTGTGTGTTAGCCTATTTGATGGGGTTTTAGGAGTCGGAATTTGATGAGATTTTGTGGTAAGGTGTATAACATGTATTAGAGTTGGTTTTGGGGTCGAAACTTTGGGTACTATTCCCAAGGACCCCCCAAAGAGTCCTTGAGGAGGACCCTTGCATTGTTGCTAAAAGTTGTCCTGAGACAGTAGCCATCGACGTTTGCAGGCTACGAGGCGTGGCCTGATCGACGAGGCATCGATGGTAACTTAGACATTTGGGAAAAGTTTCCATTTTGTTCACTCTCTAACAAAACCACGGCTGCACAGGTCAGAGAAGGTCCTGGCCATCGACTGACCTACGACCCGTAGGTCGAGGTCTCGTAGCTCAAGGCCACTATTTTGCTGTCAAGTTTTAAATTAGTTAGTTTAATTAATTTATTTAGTTATGGGGTTAATAAGTGTTTAGGGTTTGGTTAATTATGTTATTTAATTAACTATATAACCTACCATAAGTCTAAACACAACTTAACACCTCTCAATTTTCCAAAACTCAATTGCTCTTCTTTCTCTCTACTTTCTCTCTCCCAAAAAGAAGAACTTCATTTAAGGGATAGGTCAAGGTCCTTAGGGAATAAATAAGAGTACTTTTATCCATCAATATTCAACAATTAACAATGTATGGTATCCTTTCACCTTTGGGATTCCTTTCCCCAAAGGGTTCTTCCAAAATTGATTCAAAAAAAATGAGTTTCATGTGGGTTTCTTTCTATTACGAAATTGATCTTCTAAATTGCATTGTATATGGTTTATTTTGATTATTATGCTTAGATTATGATGTATTATGATTCAACTATGCTAGTTCTTGATTATTTAACCTACTTTATTGAATAGATCATGAAAGTAACCTAAGTCCCTAACCCTAGGTTATGAACTAGTGATGAATTGATGTGTAGTGATTCAATTAACTTTGTTATTGTATTAATTACTATTGTGTTATGATATTACACCCATTGTTGTTTTGAATTGGATAGTTGATTTTAAATCCTTGGATGATGGCTTGTGAAGGAGATTGGGTAAGTCTTGTGATCTCAAACCTTTACTTTAATTTTGATTACTTGTGTTTAGTGATGAAGTATATTGAAGTATACCTTATCATAAGATTGATTAGGGTTGGTATGATGTTGAATTGAAATTTCTTGATTTATGGCTTGTGAGTGTTTGTTAAGATGTAAGGATATAAGGTTAGTGATGAATTGCCTATGTTCCATATTATGATATGGTGGTGTAAATGTGCTAACCTCACATGTGTGAATTGTATTGAAAGGACGTACTCATGTAATTCCTATTGAGTTATGACTATGACTATATAAGGGGTATACCCTATGACCTAAACTAAGTTATGATTATTAATAAAAGACATTTCAAAAGGGACTGTAGCTTAGCACCGAATGATCTAGAAGTGAGAAGTGTCCCTTCCCACATAGGAAAGGTAGGTTCACTAATGTACTTATGAGATTGGAGTTTATAATGCATGTAGCATAAAGAGGGTCCCAAACAGAT